>OZ036007.1:7317339-7404839 GCA_964035015.1 Corallium rubrum
TCTATCTATCTATCTATCTATCTATCTATCTATCTATCTATCTATCTATCTATCTATCTATCTATCTATCTATCTATCTATCTATCTATCTATCTATCTATCTATCTATCTATCTATCTATCTATCTATCTATCTATCTATCTATCTATCTATCTATCTATCTATCTATCTATCTATCTATCTATCTATCTATCTATCTATCTATCTATCTATCTATCTATCTATCTATCTATCTATCTATCTATCTATCTATCTATCTATCTATCTATCTATCTATCTATCTATCTATCTATCTATCTATCTATCTATCTATCTATCTATCTATCTATCTATCTATCTATCTATCTATCTATCTATCTATCTATCTATCTATCTATCTATCTATCTATCTATCTATCTATCTATCTATCTATCTATCTATCTATCTATCTATCTATCTATCTATCTATCTATCTATCTATCTATCTATCTATCTATCTATCTATCTATCTATCTATCTATCTATCTATCTATCTATCTATCTATCTATCTATCTATCTATCTATCTATCTATCTATCTATCTATCTATCTATCTATCTATCTATCTATCTATCTATCTATCTATCTATCTATCTATCTATCTATCTATCTATCTATCTATATATATATATATATATATATATATATATATATATATATATATATATATAAGATGTTCTAAGGATTTTAGGTGAAGGAAAATTCGAGTGTAGAATATATACATTTTAAGACCAAACCGGGACCAGTTGCGAAAAATGCAACTACACAGGCCTTCCGGCAGGAATTGAACCCACGACCTTGCGATTCTAGTGCAATGCTCTGACCACTGAGCCACGGAGGGCGTTGCCGAGAGCTTGATCGCGAGTTCTGTATATAATAAGGTGGTAATGCCAGGAGAGAATTGGGTATATCTTAAGTAATATTGGGCATTTCACTCGATTACATAGCGTGTTCTGAGGATTTTGGGTGAAGGAAAATTCGAGTGTAGAATATATACATTTTAATCCAATGTATACATTGGTCCCGGTTTGGTCTTAAAATGTATATATTCTACACTCGAATTTTCCTTCACCCAAAATCCTCAGAACACGCTATGTAATCGAGTGAATTGCCCAATATTACTTAGTTGTAAATAAGTCTGTTTTAAATCCGATTGGAACTCCAACTTACCACGTTCTCTTATAGTGTTTATGAATACGGTTAATATTTATTTTCAAATTACGTTTTCCGCCTGGTGTGTCTATTGCCACAGTATTGAGAATACGGTTAAGTTTAGGGTAGAATTATTTTAAAGTGATTAGGGTTAGGGTTCGTTTTTGAATTGGAAATAGATAGAAATTTTGGGGGTGTGGGGGAAAGATTACCTTATAATTTTTTGAAAAGAATTAACCTAAAAAGTGGTTAGGGTTAGGGATAAATGAGGTAGAGATAGGTCTTGTGAGTACATGGAGGAAAAGCAGTGACACGTGGAACCACTGGGTTATACCGCTGACTTGTAGATCATGCAGGCATGCATGGTGGAAGCGTTTTAAAAACAAGCAGTAGAGTTGTTGTATAGGAATGAATGTACTTCGCAGTAAGTTTCGTGGTTGTCTCCTTGGTGCTCTTTTCGGTGATGCATTGGGAGCAAAGTTTGAGGGAGAGTATTGGGATATGGGTGTTCCACTGGAAAGATTTGATGAGCTGTCAAAGGAAGAACTTTGCAGTTTCAAAAAGTTCAATAAATTTCTTCATTACACCGACGACACAGCTATGACAAAAGTGATCTGTCGTTCATTACTATCAAACAAAGCGTTTAACGTCAGGGATCTCGCCAAGGGATTTGTTGAAGAATATTATGATGAACCACATCGTGGCTACGGTGGTGGAGTTATCACAGTTTTTCAACGATTACGTTCGGAAAATTACGAAAATGTGCTGCTCCCTGCTCAAGAGCAGTTCGGAGGCAGTGGTTCATATGGTAACGGTGCTGCAATGAGAGTTGCTCCATTTGCACTGTTTTATCATGATGACTTCGAAAATCTTCAGAAGGTAAGGATTGCATAATGATGATAATAATCATCAATTATCAATAATCAGTTAATCATAATCATGATCATCAACGTTGCTGTAATGAGTTATCATGACTTCGAAAATTTTTAAAAGGTAAGGATGCATAATGATGATGATAATCATCAATAATCTAATAATCATCAATAATCATAATCATCACCAATAATCATCAATCATAGTCATAATCAATAATCATAATAATCACCATAATCAAAAAATCACCATAATCAATAGTCATTGTTAAATCATAATCGTAAAAATCATAATTATCAATAATCATAATAATCATGAACATCATGGCAATCAATCATAACACTGTTTCACTGAGCATTTGTGTGTATGTGCAATATATTTGTAAAGATTAAATAGTATGTACACTGTAATATGTGATATACATGTAATAATATAGGGTAGTAATATACACTAATACTGCAAAATAATATGAAATGTTTTTTTATGTAAGATAAGAATATGAGATGATAGTATATGTAGTATACTAGAGTGTAAAAAGTAGAGTGCTAAATAAGTCCAGAATAAATATATTAAATGAAAAAAAAGTACATAATATATTACATTATAGCAAACCAAAATGGTGGTAAACTTTTAAGATGTTTCACTTTGCTAGATCCTATAGATGGACCTTATTCAAAAATGGCCACCGAATTGAAATTCTTTTATATACATATAAATTAGCCGTTATGAACTGGTTTTCATGGGTGATATTCAAATAAAAGAATTCTAATTCAGTGGCCATTTTTGAATAAGGTCTATAATATATTATGTACTTTTTTTTATTTAATATATATTTATTCTGGAGGTTTATTATGTACTTGTAAGATGTATTCTATGTTAAGATTATTTTGTTTTATTCTTGTGGAAATACTTGTAAATTAGCTATGTTTAGCTATAAAATGTATTTGTTCATGTAAAATAAAGTTTTTTATATTAGGTATGTATAAAAATGTTAATATATTTTATAATAATATTAAGAAATTCTGTAAAAATATAACTATAAAAAAGTTGTAGTCAGATAAATACTGTGCTCTGTAATTACAGTACAACATTTATATTGTATTTAGTTCCCATTATTATTATTATTGTTATTATTATTATTGTTATTATTATTATTATTGTTGTTTTTGGCGGTGGTGGTGGTGTTATTATTTTTTTTTTATTATTATTATTATCATTGTTGTTGCCGCGTTATCGTAATCCCCATTATTATTACTAGAATTCAAAACAAAGTGCGTTAATTACACATGCTCATGTTCTTGGCATTCATGGTGCGATTCTTCAAGCCAATGCTGTCTACGAAGCTCTGAACAGCGCTCCCGGAAGTCTTGACATTGGACAGTACATTGACAAAATGATCAACACCGCTCGAGCTTTGGAAAATGATGGTGAACAATCTGACAAAAAGTAAGTAAACATTTATAATACTAACTCATTAATAATTTACGAAGAAACCTAAATTAATATGTATTGCATGTACATGTGTAAATATTACTAAATAAAATAGTTATTAGCAACTTGTACATGAGCCAAGGGAGTTTTTGTAGCACTGGTATTATAGCTGAGCATGCTGGACGTTCATGGTTGCTGGCAAGATTGTTTGCAGAATAACATTCATAGTTGGCGGTGTTTCCTGTTGGCGACAGGGACGTAGCCAGGATTTTGAAAGGGGGGGAGCCGAAGTCAAAATAAATTTTTAGGGGGGTCCGGAGGCATGCTCCCCCGAGAAATTTTGAAATCGGAAGTCGCTGAAAGGCCATTTCCTGGCTTTTGGAGGAAGATTTTACAGACTCTAAAGGTCAAAAAACGTCATATAAAATACTCAAAACATGCAAACGTCACATAGATACTCAAAATGCATACACTCAGTAGATTGAATACACTGTTTACAGTTTATTTCCTGACACAATGGCATATTGCATCAGTTTTGTAGTTACATGTCTGTTGTTTTATATCAAAAGGGGGGGAGCCGCGGCTCCCACGGCTCCCCCCCTGGCTACGTCCCTGGTTGGCGACAGAACGTTGTTCATGGTTGGCATCACAACATTGTTTACGGTTGGCAATAGAACATTGTTTACGATTGGCAACATAACACTACCTTGCTGGCAGGAGAACATTGTTTACACTGTGCAACTCAGCTTTTTTCATGTTAGCAGCATAGCATCGTTTATGCTTGGTTGCAAAACATTGTTGACGGTTTGCAGAGCAACATTGATCAATTTTCAAGCCTGTTGATGACTTTGTTGTTGTTGTTGTTGTTGTTGTTGTTGTTGTTGTTGTTGTTGTTGTTGTTGTTGTTGTTGTTGTTGTTGTTGACGAAAGAACAGTTCCACATCGAACATATGGTTATCGGTTTATTTGGCACAGTCCAAGAAATGTTCATACGCAATCACCCTACTTTGTGTGAACTATTGGTGGTTTGCAATCGATCCCTTGAGATTTGGAAGACAAAGAAACGGTGGTCATGTTGGAGGAAAACATACTCCAAATACAATAGCAGCTAATGAGATTCTTTTGTTAAACTTCCTCCAACATGGCGGCCATGACGTCAAGTGCAAACCAAGAATAACACACCTAGTCAGTTGATGCAATGTTAGCATACCCCAATTCTCTGTGATCGTTTCTTGTTATTTCTTGTTCGCCACTGGTGTTTTTACTGCTTTCATTCTATCGCATTCTGCACAACTGACATACTGACACACTGATCCACTTATCGCATCAGAAATCTCCACCTGAACAAGCGACTTGTCCCAGTTAATCAACATCTTTGTGTTGAATTCTGTCTTTGTATACAACTGGTAAAGTTTTGGCGCGAATAATCCAACTAGGGTCACCCAGCCAATCACAAGACTGGACGCTGAGATCCAGTAAACACGTGATATAATGTAATCAGCATTGAGGAATGTCGCGAAGAACACAATCCACACTGCGCATGTCAGGTACATTGTAATCCCGATGCACATGGCTTCATTGAAGTTCTTTGGGAAGTTGAGAGTGAGGAAGGCGTAGAATGTACAAGATAGAGCCAGAACAATGTTGTAAACAAACAGAGTGAGAAACACGGACTTCTTTAAGTTACATTCTAAAACCAACTCCTTTCGTCCACCGTAAAACGTTTCAACAAGCGTTGGGGGATCAGTGCTGAACGTGAGGGCGCAAAAAAGACCTTGAAAGTAGATGCGACTAAGTGTTATCGTCAGCTGAGAACGTAGCCCAAGTAAACTTCCCGATGACAATTTTTTAAATTGATTCATACTTTCGGTGAAAATTCGATAATTTCATCCGAAGTGCAGCGTAACAAATAGTAAACGAGATCCCCAAGCTAAATCGTTGAAGGTAGCACAAGTTTTGGGTTAGTCTTATCAGAAATGTAAAAGGAACCAAGAAAATTGCGATGATTCCAAGGAACATAATATAACACATCTCGCGGCCAGAAGCTTTGATAAGTCGATGGCGTCTTTTGGTTTTGAACACAGCCAAGACAATTAAAACTGCAAGAATTCCAAGACTGGATAAGGAAATAAAAACAATCGACAATGGAGTGTCCATGTTGATGAACTTTAAAGGTAGTTTTACACACCTGGATAAATTCTTATGTGATGCAAAACCTTCGGCACATGTTTGACATGTATTGTTTTCTATGATGTCATGCTGATTGCAAGCTTTGCATTTCCAACAACATTTGTCGTCTCGCTCGACGCTTATCTCGTTTCTACGGTAGTCTGGTCTGCAGGTGGACAGCGGTTTTATCTGACTACCGTTAGCCCAACGTAGTTTGATTAATTGAGAAACAACGTCCCTGTGATCGAACCATTTGGGTTTAACTTCCCTGCCCATGAACCAACGCGAGTGTAAGAGAAATGGCCATCAACCCACTGAAAATTATACAAGGTATAATTACCATCGACTTCATGCTTGGCGTTAAATGTTACAGGATATTGAAAGATGGCATCTTTAAAAGTCACATTTTGAGGAATTTAAGGAGTATATCCCTTGGAAGCGGTTGCATCTTTTTGCAGACCTCCCTTGTTCCTGGACAGAGATGTCTTTGCAGAGCATCCAGTGCGTTTGCCATTGCTTGGACCAGTGCGTTTGCCATTGCTTGGACCAGTGCCTGTTCTTTGGATAAGATTATTTCTTCATTCCCAGTACAGGTCGATGTGTGATCACTTGGCACTGAGAAATTCCAAAGCTTACAACGATGCATTTCCTGCCAGTATTCACCAATCCATTTATTGTTATTTCTGCTGTAGTTGTTAAACCGAAGACCTTTGAAGTAATTTATAAAGTCTGGGAGTGGCCCTTCTCTCTGACCAAACGAGATGGTTCCTGTGGATATTTCTTCCAGGTTCTTTACAATAGCCACTTTGTTGTTCCATCCAATACCCGCCAAAAATAATAGTTTGAATGCACGTGCATTTCTTTTATTTGCTCGCAACAGCCAGCGTGAATCCCGGTGAATAGTTACCAGGACTACCACGCTCGGTCGATCGTCGTCGCCAACTAAGTTCTTTACAACGTCGGCATAATCTTTTTGCGCGGGAAAACGACGCAACTGCGTTTTCTGCGCAATGCAGATGTTTGATCTCGTCAAAACGTTTATTCTTGTGCCCCAGTTTCCGCCCATGCGCCTGTGCCTCTGCGAAAAAGCTACTTGGCGGTACAGTACGGAAGAAATGATCATAGAGTTCTTTGTTGCTCAGCTCGGCAGTGGCAGAAGCATAGCTTATTTGCGGAATACGAAATACGCGAAGAAAGTTTGCAACAATGATGGAGTTTGTGCTTTCAGCCGATCCTATCTCCCCGGCAAGTTGCGATCCGTTTGCTGTGCACGACGAAAGAGTGACTTTAATAAATTCCTTCGTTCTGTCGCCTGCGATCGTAGGACTTTCACACGTGTCGTAAATAATTGTTGCTGGTTTGATGTCAAGCAGAATGTCTTGTCTTTTATTGATGTTGTCCACGGCATACAACATGGATTCCATATACTGGTAGCCTGGAAGTGCATTAAAAGTGCTGCCGCAGGTCCTTTCTCTTTGACCAATATGATGTATTGGAAATAAACCACCAAGAATGATGTCACCATCAGTTGTAAGAATATCCAAAATATTAATCATGTATTTTGTCATTGTATTTGTGTCTACTATAGTTTATATTTACAAAATAGAAAAATTTTCCCCACGTATATATGTACAATAGATTACCAAGATTACCAAGTATTTTTATATATGTAGTATGTAGGTAAGGCGAGGTCAGGTCAGGTGAGGTGAGGTGAGGGTGATGTTAGGTAGGGTGGGATAGGTACGGTGGGTAAGGTATAGGCATGTAGATAGGTGTATGTAGGTATATTGAGGTAAATCATACAGCACAAGTAAATTCTATAGTAATATTATAAATGTTGGTATACTGCAATAGAGAATAATATTAATACTATTATCGCCATGCAAACTTTCAAAGAATTAAGAAAAGTATTAACTATGATTTTTGTTCGCACAAACGTTTTTGTCTTAAGTTTTTCAGGTGCAAATTGTGTACTGAGTCATATTTGTATTATAGGTCGACACGTCATTCTATTATAAATAAAAATGTTTTATGTTATGTTAATACTGAAACGCTTGTATTATTTTATGTTATGTTAACACTGAAATGCTTCTATTATTGTTGACATTGAAAGTCATCTAACATAAAGTTTTTTTGTTTTCTACCAACTTCAAGCTGAAGACACTACTAGCATAGAAAATCATCTGATATAATTACAGAAATACGAGATCTTTAAGTAAGATTCTCAAACTCATTAATAATTCATGAACCAAAAACAAAAGAAATTAATGTTTAATCAGTACTTTGAAATCGGAGGAAAAGTACTAGGACTTTGAAATAAGGCAAATTAGGTTTTTAAAGTCTTGGGAATTTGAAATAGGGCAAATTATATTACGTTTCAGAGGTATCTTCGGAGTTTTGAGTTTGAGAAGTCAGTTCAAATACTCGACGTTGGACTTTACTGGGATTACAAAGCCCTCGTGCATTAAAAAGCACTCGGAATTTGAAATCCCGGTAAAGTCCTCCGTCTCGTATTTGAACTATTACATACAGTTAGCATTTAAGTTTGGTTGAAGTAAAGTTATGTCTTATTCCTTTGCTTCTCTAAAAAGTCGGCTTGGCTTTTTATACTGGTACAGTATATAAGTGTAATTTAGAACGTGTGTGAAAATAACAACGGGCGTGGTTATTGTACTATATAGGAACAAGCAAGTGTATTTTATATAGAATGTCAAAACGTTGACTGACCTTTGGCAGCCACACTGAAAACCAAATAGGCAAAAATAACTGAAGCATTTAAAATGCTCCATTTATCCTAAAAAGGAATAAATGAATGTTAGATTCATTTTACTAAGGAAAAATTGAATTTAAAATTCTAGTTACAGTCGTCAAGCCTGCACCAAGCGGAGTTTTAAGGTTACAAGATACCTATATATAGGAAGCCATTTCAAGAAATTTGTTACCGCTCGCTCAATTTCCCCCCGATTTGTCTCAAATTTGCACCAAATGTAGTTAAGTGTGTGACGGACACGATCGTATTATACAGTAAATAAGAAGTAAAATATTGTTCAATTTATCATATTTACACTTCTCAATGTTTGTCAGTCTAAAAAAGTGTGTTCGCATTTTTTTATTAATGTAGTGGTTTAGCAGCTGGATATTTTATTTCTTGACCTATATTGTGGCACAAGCAATTGACAAATAAAAGCTTGTAACTCAGGTAATTTTTACATAAATAAAACGCGCGAAGTGTAAAATGATGAGTATATCTGCAACAATATTTTATTTTTTATTTACTGTATAATACGATAGTGTCCGTCACATACTTAACTACATTTGGTGCAAATTTGAGCCAAATCGGGAAAAAATTGAGCGAGTGGTAACAAATTTCTTGAAATGGCTCCCTAGGGTTACTCCTTAAACAGAGTAGGAATTGTCTCAACACTACTTTCAGATTACTTATATTTGACTATGATGGGGCAGTCAGCTCTAAAAATCAACACAATATCATATAAAACTCGAGTTAACACAACTACAGCACAAGATGAAGAATATGCATTTAGATATATGTATATTGTGGTAGTGGTAGGTATGTTCTATTGAACAATTGAACTATTTTATGTATTTTCACATATATAATGCAATATATATTTTATGATTAATTTAAGTACGAGAAACCAATGGGCATAGGCTTTGATCAGAAGGTTAAGGTTCGATTCATGCAAAATCTTTTTAAGTAAACTTGCTCAAAGAAAGTTTACGAACAACGGACACGACACAAGAGACAGGATATATCATTTAGTACAATATTTGTATTACATTGACAATAAAGATGACAAAAATTTAAATATTTATTTTAAACTTAAAACAGGTGTACAAGCTAAGTGCAAAAAGCAGAGCTAGACTAACTAGAAAGGTTGTTGATTAGAAATTAGAAATAGAAATAGAAAGTGATAGTACTTGATTAGAAAAAGAAAACGAGATATATATTTTGTGTCTTAAATGTTTTTTTTATTATTAATAACAATTAACAATTATTAAAATGCCAGGCAGGTGAATTTGAACAGATGTGTGAAAAACAAATAACTATAAACCTGGGTCAACTGTCTGTATTGTCTTTGCACTGTTTTTTTTCCCTGTCGCTATTTGTAGAGTATGATCTGTTGTATATATTTTTACTGACATTAAATTTAGATTATGTTGTTACATGCAGGTCCATATATCTACTGCATTGGAATCATTAGCAGCACTTGATTACAAGGAATTTATTTTATTCCTGAAAGAGTCATGTACATTATTTTTTTTCTCTAAAAGCAGTTACTTCCCTTATTTTACTCCAGATCGAGTATTCTTTCACTTTACTCCAAAAAAGTTTGGCTATTTTATTCCCTATCCTATTCTAAAAAGGAATTACTATTTTCTTAATTTAACTTCACAGGAAGTTGTTCTGTACTTAATTTATTGTAATCTAAAAGAGTTACACTTTGCCTATAATTTTATTTCAATAGAAGTTGTACTATATATTTATAACTAAGTATAGTTATTCCAATATTTTGTACATTTACAGTATATTAGTTTAGTTTTATAACAGGGAAGAACAATTTTATTGATCTACCTAATTTTGCTCTAAATTTTCTGTTGTTTCAAAAATGAAATAGAGAAAACGTAGACCAGTGTGATGGAGACAAGGACGGGGACAATCACGAAGAGAAGACTTCGTATGTTACTCAATTTCAACACATAAAAAGAATGCTTTCAAGTAATGAAAACAAACCAGAGTTAGACGAGGTCATCAAGACACTCGGACATGGTATAGAAGCTGTTGAAGCAGTACCAGCCGCCATCTTTTCTTTTCTGCACAAGGCCGACACTTGCTTAAAGGATGCTATTTTCTATGCCATGTCGCTTGGAGGGGATACAGATACGATAGGAAGTATGGCTGGGGCGATAGCTGGTGCGTATTGGGGTGATCAATCTATCCCCGAGGAGTGGTCCTCGGTTACCGAAAGTGTAGACGAAGTGATCCAATTTGCTAATCAACTCTATGACTTACGAGTGAAAGAGGAATTGGTCTAACGAGAAAATCCTTACATTATTGGTTGAGATACGAAGGACAAAGATATTTTCGCCATCTTGGATGAAATTATAATTGCAAATGATGAAAAACTTGTCAAATTCATCCAGCATGGCGGCAGTGACGTAAGATGCACACCACCAATACAATATGTTCGGTGGCTCTATTTTCCTAGGTTTTCTCAATGCTAGGTTATATGCTTTCTCGCATTTGTGCTACTAAAATTGTAACGAAAGATCCATGCAGTCAACTTAAATGCAGTTAACTTCCCGAATTTGCTTCAATGGCACGAACTCGAGGTTGGCAATGAAATCCTAGCGCATCCACTATCATTTTTCATATTCAAGCCATTCACCCCCATTGAAGCAAATTTGCGAAGTGTCTATTTTGATCGTTTGTGAGAAAAATAGGATTTATTTTTCGTGCCTGTTTCCATTGTTGATTCACAATTTTATTTCTTTATATAATTTGAGTTATAAAATCATATATAGTTATATAACAATCTCGTTCCCAGAGCCCACGTTCCCCACCCGGGAAACGAGAGACTCTGGGATAATCCGTTTCACATCGGTATTTCTTTGGCTGATGAACACAGTGAACTCTGTATAACTCTTCTTCCGGATAACAAGAATCCTGTGATGGCGTGGACGGATTATCCCAGAGCCTCTCGTTTCCCGCCCTCTGGGTAAGGGGAACGTGGGCTCGGGGAACGAGATTGGTTATATAATTGAATGCATTTTCTCGATTGCATTATTGTATTTTCATGTTCATATATATATATATATATATATATATATATATATATATATATATATATATATATATATATATATATATATATATATATATATATATATTGATTAGTGTATATTAGTGTGATTTACTGATTTTGTTGGCTTGTCATGAAAGAAAGTATAAATATAATTTGTTCAGATTTTTTGAGAAAATTGCATAACAATTCGAGCATGTTCAAATTAGACTTTTTATGCAATTCTATAGATGAACAGATTTTATAAAATATTAATTATAGAATAATTTAACTAGTAGAGAGGTCTTGATAAAAAATCTGCCATGCTTTCATGTAAGCCTCTATAGTCTTACTGTAATTTAAATATGATAGAACTGTAAAAGAGTAGAAAAATAACATATATGGGCACGAATATTAGATAAATAAAGAGTATAAGGCAAACATGAAATAAAAAACAAAATAAAGAATTAGTGGCGGTTTGAAAATTGACATCGTCGGAAATTGCAGCGAAATCGTCAGTATAGTTTTCCCTAACCGATATCATATCGCAGTTACGTCAGCAAACAAAAAATCACGTCTAGATTTAATTTAGAATCCACATCCGAGCGTCGTTTTAATCTGAGCGTAATTTACATTGTTATTGTGTGGTGCTATTAGTATTCTATTAACGTGTGTTCTCTCGCTTATTATTTAATGGATTTTTTGTTTATAACCACATATACATTTTCCTAATCTAATGTTGTCAAAATTGGCGCATGTTAAATCAAATTAATTTAGATAAATGTATGTTTTTGTTGTGTTTGATGTAATTTGTACTCTGTTTACAGTAGTTTGCCGTGAGTTGTGGTAATGAGTTCTCTTTGTGGTCAGCGTATAAATTATACAAATAAGTACCGCCAAGCGACAAAACTATAGCCGTCGGGCATATGAAAAATAACGTCGGCAACACAGCACGTTAAAAAATAAATATACATGAAAAATAAGGAATAAAGTATTAGTCTAATCTTTGTCGGTGGTAAGAGCCGCATAAGTATGACTTGAAAACAATTTCTATAGACACTGATGTTATGACTATAAAATGAAATTAAGTGATTTCTAAACCTAGTTTACATTAGCTTCCGATAATACTGATTAGGAAGACGCCATTGAATCTAAAGTAAAATGCAGTAAACGTTAATCCACGTCGTCATCTGTTGACTATGGCTAATTTGAATACGTGTACACGCGATCGTATAGCGATAGGGTCAGAGCTGTGGTCAGACATAGTCAATCGAGATATATGGTCTGGAAACTCGGCAAACTTCAAAGCGCCTATAATGAGCTGTGATTTTATGTTGAACCGTACCTTACACCGTGCACATCCTTTGTTTTTAGGTTTATTAATATTTAAATAGCACGGTTGAATGATTGAACTGAAACGTTGCTATTGGACAATTCGTTCATTAACTAAAATACAATGTGTTCAGTGACCGTGCACCGTGCACCAAAATGCATAAAGGCGAACAAAAAGATAGACCAAAGACTTTAGCTGAGTTTCCAGACCATATCTCGATTGACTATGGTCAGAGCTGTGGTAAGAACAAAGTGAAAATGTGGTAAACTGCAATATTGACACAATTTATAAAATATAACGTTCTCTATAAAGTCGAAGAAATAAGACCTAAAGTCTAATAGTAATATTGATATTAACAAATTTAAATCGAATCGTTTGCGAAGCGAGTTTAATAAACAACATTCCCAACTTTTAAAGTCGAAAATTATAACTTTGAAAAATATATTCTGGGTGCCCACAAAGATTAGGTATTAAATTGGGGAACTATGCTCCACCCAAAAATTATTGGGGACCAGGGACGTGCGGAAGGAGCGATAAACTTCTTGGGGTCCGGGGGCATGCTCCGGAACATTTTGAAAATCTAGAGTCTCTAAAATGGCATGTCCTGCGTTTTGGAGAAGATTTTACACAATTGTGAAAGTTTGAAAAGTCATAAAATACTAAAAACAAACAACCGTTGAGTGAAGTTACATGCGTGCGATACATCGATAAACGTACAATAGTAACACTTCGTAACCATATTTTGTTGTCATATACTCGGGTATACATAAACAAGCACAGAGATCGAGATTGGATTAGGAGCCAAGGAAGGTACCATTTCATATTATTAGTCACTAGCGTCAGAAGAGCGACTGAGTTCCATGAGTCAATAACCTCCGAGTACGAGTGTTCAAAACAAAATTTCATCATGCAAGGGCGGGGGGGGGGGGGGGGGGTACACGTACGTTACGTACACAATATACCTTTCATATAACAAAGTCAAAGGTGCAGCATGTAGTAAAACATTTAAGTTTTTTTATGGTTTGTTGCTTTAGTATGCACTATGCATTGGTTTTGGAACATCATCAATTCCTCTATGTCATATTTCATATGCTGAATACAATCGTCTATTCGTCTGGTATTAGTCAGAATACAATGTTTCTGGATCAGCATTTTGACTTGCTTTTGTCTGTACTTTCGAGAAAAATTACTAGAATATCGCCTATGTTGTCGACAGATTTTTAAAACCAGAGTAATGAAGTCGTGGCTACGATCACGTCAACATGATGTACTACTCCAGTCTTGCACAATAAAGCCTCGGGGAAATACATGATGTTGCGTCAACGTGGTCGCCATCAACGTGATCATTTACATCGTCGTGTCGATCCCACTCTAAGATTTTGGTGTCTTGAGACAGCGCCAGAAATTGATACCCAGAGACTTCAACATTTCTTTGGCGGGTTATCCCTGCGACGAGTACAATCGTCTGGTGTTACTAATAACCAGAATAAAATGACTAAATTACATGATCTCATTGCCACCTAGGAGATATTAAAGACTCAAATTTTGCCTTTTCTATACCAAAATTATTGTTCATGCAATTAATAAGCCAGTTGTAGAACCAAAACAGGTAGAGGAATAAGAAAAATACGCCCACATGCCAATCTGATGATCTTTCTTGTTCTTTTGCACAATGATGCGCGCGCATCAAGTTATCGGCGGGCCACAGGGACAGCTTGAAGTTTCCGCCAAATTGCCTTATTCATGGTTTATTAAAGTTTTGACCCATTAACATGTACCTGTATATGGATTATTGAGTGGGGAAGTATGGATACTGATTGAATTTGTGGTAGCGAACTGCAGATTTCTAGTTCAGTCCTGTAGACCTGTAGTACTCGTACGATTGTCTTTTTCCTCCCTCTCAATTTTTATTATTTTCCCAATT
The DNA here is from genome assembly GCA_964035015.1 of Corallium rubrum. Lineage (NCBI taxonomy): Eukaryota > Metazoa > Cnidaria > Anthozoa > Scleralcyonacea > Coralliidae > Corallium > Corallium rubrum. The sequence goes on from OZ036007.1 coordinate 7,332,042, forward strand.
GTCCCACTCTGCTAAATCAGAATCTGTAATATACAATCTGTAACATACAGAATAGAGGATGAGCCGGATCATGATCGCAGATGAAAAGGAAAGAGTTGCGTCCTTGACTTATTACAAAAAATGATTAGATATAGATAGCATTAAGCAGTTGAGGAGACTATAAGGCTTGACCATGCATGTATAAGACTAACCCTGTCGAAGTTACTTTTATTTGCTGAGATTATTTCATTTCTTATGATCCCTAAACCGAATTAAGTTATTAAAGATGCAGTAACGTATTATCCTAATCCGATTTGTGGATTATTTTTCATTTTTCTAAAGAAGTGCGAAGGATGTTCAAGCACCTCTCAGGATCTGAAATGGGATATTAAAACTGTGAGTAATGTGTATTCTTACCGTGTGAATAATTTTGTGGCTTAATTGCTCAATGCTCAATGTAAACGCCCCGCGGACGTGGGCGATTTAGGAGGGCGTGGAGAAAAACTTTCAACGATGAATACAAGATATGGTAGAAGGGAAAGATGGCATGTAATTGTTAGAAATTAGCTGAAAAAGCCACAGCAAACTTTTTAACACTTAACACCAAAGTGGAATTCAGTGTTGAACTGAAGATAGGAGATTCGTCGAATGGAGCTGATAAAGTCATAGGTGTGGGAAGACAGAGCAGAGAAAGGCAAGGCAAAAATAAACCTGGAGATAAGGAATACTGTTGATGAGTATATAAAGTTGAAGAAGATGAAGAAACAGTAGATGGAGATGACAACGGTCAACAAGCTGATGAAGACATAGGTGTGGGAAGACAGAGCAGAGAAAGGCAAGGCAAAAATAAACTGGAGATAAGGAATACTGTTGATGAGTATATAAAGTTGAAGAAGATGAAGAAACAGTAGATGGAGATGACAACGGTCAACACTTGGACTGGAGATCGATGGAGGAAGTGGAGGAAAACTGTTGAAGAGTATGAGGTTGAAGGGGATAAGGAAATTAGATGCGAAAGGCATCTGGAGATCAATGATCGAGGACGTTTTAATAGGTCGAAGGGGGTGAAGGCTACGAGGTTTAAGAAAATAGATGAATGTGATTTTGGAAGGTTGAAGGTTGACCAGTAAATCCCTGGACGGGAGATCAAGAATTCAGGACGTGAGGGAGAACTGTTGAGGATTTTTTGAGATTGAATTGAGATGAAGAAACAGATGGGAGAGACACGTAAGGGAAGAAAGGCCATGACTAGAGTAAGCTCTTACTGGAAATTAACGATCGAGGACATTATACAGGACAACAAATCAGGGATATATGAGGTCGAAAAAGATCAAGAAATTGTCAGAAATTAGATGGGAGAACCACTCAGGGCATGGGCGTGGGAAGGCATGACCAGTAATTTTAAACCCCTCGTGTGTAATCTCCATAATGCAAAGAAAATGGACGAAGTGTGCAAATGTCTGAATATGTTAAATTTTTTAGACACTGGAATATTAAAGCGAAAGATGAGTAATATAGCGGTTTTGGTTACAAGTACATGTCGTATTAAACAACTTTAGTCTTGGGTTTTGTCGTGTACCGTTGACATAACTTTTGTTTATGTAAAGTAGAGCATTGCCTACAATAACTCAATGACGAGTATTGTATCCCCAATTTTTGGACTGGAGCTCAAAATTCGAGAATCTGAAGGTGTCTGTTAGGTGTTCGTTGAGGACATGAAGTAACATACTGACGAAGATATATGTCTTATATGAGGTAGATGGAGATGAGGACATTACATACAAAATTAGACGGCCGACAGGATGGAGGAGAACATGGCTCCCCACAACCATAAACTGGCAAAGTATGCTAAAAATGATGATCTATATTTTGCATATTTGAATGGATACGCAATATTTCTGAAAATATCTAGATTGTGCTTATGCATTTATGTCAATAAAAAGGTTTACAATCAAAACAACTTTGTAAATAAATAAAAACATAGTTTAGATATGGATGCAAAATTTTTAAACTGTAAAATAAATCTGCTTATAAATCACATGACGATGACGTCTAAACAAATTAAAACAAACGGCTTTGGTCATGACCAATGCGCGGAACATTTTTCGATGCTTTAAGCCTGCCTTAGCTTGATTTGCTCTCGTGGTTTGAACTTAGCAAAATACTCATGCAATTCTTTTAATTCTTTTCAAACAGCTAGTTTTATTTTTTACATGAACACCATTCGAACAATTTTATCTATGCGCATTTTAGGCTACGTTTTGTGGCATGGACAAGTTTCGTGCAATTGTTTCAGAGAAAATAATATTTAATATTTTGATATTACATCGACGTGATTCCAAATACATTTTTTTATCCTTAATACTTGAATGAACTAATGTTCCCACATTGGGCATAAAGGAACGCTTAGCCGACGAAGTCGTATGTATTTTACTCTAATACCAGACGATTTTACTCTGGCTAAGTCGTTAGTCCTATAGACTTTCCCAATCCCAAAGCCGTTTTGCAACTTCGTCTCTCATTCTCGCCTTCTCGCTGCGCGGGTTTGTTGGCTTTCTCGAATGAAACAACAAAGTAGTCGATTTGTGGCAAGTCTGGCTAAGTCTAGACGATTTTACCTGTCATAGAGAAAATCCACCGACAACGGGAGAAGGTTAAAGAAGTCAAAGCTAAACACAAGGCAAGAGCAAAAAGTTTTAAGTATTGAAACGCGCGCTTCAGAGCTAATATACCCTAACAATATTGAAGCCTTAATATGGTCAGTTTCCGAGAATAATTAGCAAAGTCACTTGTGCCTTTTATTGAAATAATTGGCCTTCCGCTCTCTTGGGAGTCCAGTATAACAACATTTGCATGAAAAAAATGCCTGCTGTTGGTCGCCACTGGCTTCGGCTGCAAAATTCGAAAAATTCGTCTAACATTTTAGTAAAACGGATTAAACTAAAGCTATTGGGACAACCACAAGTGAGTTAAAATTACTACGGTTAAAGTGGGTAAGCTTGCCAGAGTGGTTGAGGTAGAGCAAATAGTTTCTTGTGAAGAGCGATTGAAAGAATTCAAACGGCCTTGAAATGGTTAAAGCAACAAGCATAAAACAAACAACCCCACCAAATGGAAGCGGAGTTTAATAGTTTTTATTTTGTAATTCAATCACTAGTTCAAAGATCGTTTCTGTGCCGTCACTGCGGCGCATATTGTTTGTGATAATTGTTTACATATTCCCAATCGTTATCACACGCAGGAATTCTTTCCTGCACTGCTAATTTTTAACTTCCGGGGCTGTCGGGGCCCGGGCAGTTGCCTGTTTACAATTGTATAAAGTTGCAGCTGAGCTTCTCAACATAAGTTTATGCCTCATGCGGTAGTTAAAAGTCTAATACATTTCCCTTCGCTAAACTAGTCTTCTTTTAGTTCGATAAAAATGGCACCCCAAGTCGAATCGTGGGGCATTATGTGACCGTTCACACTTGGGAGTTTCAGATCATAGGTTAGATCTATCCAAGAATTTGAGATCAAAGTCATCCATCTAAAGTGAAACGCGAGTGCCTAGTGTGAACAGCTGAAAGTGAGTCGAGATTGATCTGAAGCTGGCCACCGATATGAGGTGGTCAGCAGATGGTACGTTTTTTGAACGAAGTTTTGCTTCAGTATTTATGTATTATCAGTTTGGATGCCTTGTACCGTCGTTTTACCATAATTCTTTCTCGTAATTCATAAATATTTTATAACAAAAATTATTCTGAGATGCTTTCCTCCACATTCGTCATCTTTAAATTCAATATCTTTAAATTCGATCTTAGTCCTCCTGATCACGAAGCAAACCGATGAACGTGCAAAAAATTACAATATTTATTCTCAGTGAGAATTTTTCATGATGTCTTACACATGTCTCTGAGGATGATTCTGAGTTTATTCTCAGTGTTGTTGGTGAAGGAAAATCTCAAGTGTAAGAATATATATATATTAAAACCAAATCGGGACCAGTTGCGAAAATGCAATATATTTAGAACTCGGATCGGTTTGAGAGCGATCTAAAGAAAGTAAATCGACTTCAAAGCCAGCCAAATATGAACAGACCCTAGCTTTTAGTGCTTATAAATTTCAGACAGAAATTGTCTTGCGTGCGGTTAAATAAACGACCAAAGAGTGGGGTCTGTTTTTTTGCTATTATTCTGTGAACATTTACTGCAATTACACGTAAACATTTAATTAGTGTCAACGCCCAGCTAGTTTGCTATCTAGAGTTCAAAAATATCGCCAGTACACCTGCAACCATTTTTGTTGCATAATATATTGTATAACACTCCGCCAATACAAATGAACTACTCTACTTTTATATATAACTTTAAAATATTCAATTTTGATCCATGTGACTGTGGACTATTTCGAAATCCATTATTCCAAGCGGACAGTGTATTTACAGTAAACCGGAATGTTTAAATAGAGGGAAAAGTCATGTTTATACAGTTAATCCCAAACGTGGGCAGAATTTTTGAGGCGGGAGAAAAAAATGTGTCTTGAATCACTATCTTATTAAATTATGACCGCTTCTGATTTGTATGCAACATTTTGCGAATATTTTCAAGATTTTTTAAACTATTTGCTTATAAGTCAAAAGGTTTGTCAGTCGTCGTGGTGTTATTCTTCCAATTAAAACTGAAATGATATGAAATTAAGTGAAAGAGGACTCGTGTAAAGAGCTCCTCTGGTGATTATTCATGTTCGTTTCTATCTATCTATCTATCTATCTATCTATCTATCTATCTATCTATCTATCTATCTATCTATCTATCTATCTATCTATCTATCTATCTATCTATCTATCTATCTATCTATCTATCTATCTATCTATCTATCTATCTATCTATCTATCTATCTATCTATCTATCTATCTATCTATCTATCTATCTATCTATCCATCCATCCATCCATCCATCCATCCATCCATCCATCCATCCATCCATCCATCCATCCATCCATCCATCCATCCATCCATCCATCCATCCATCCATCCATCCATCCATCCATCCATCCATCCATCCATCCATCCATCCATCCATCCATCCATCCATCCATCCATCCATCCATCCATCCATCCATCCATCCATCCATCCATCCATCCATCCATCCATCCATCCATCCATATATATATATATATATATATATATATATAATGAAGACCTACGCTCTACAGTTTTGAAAAAAAACAAAACCCAATTTTCTTTTAGTTTTAGTTTTAGTTTGATAGTTCTCTTTATCTGTGACGAATAAAATCGTCTGGCGTCAGAGTAAAATCAATGACTTGAAAGGCTGATGCTGTCCAGAAAAAGTTAATTTACTTGACTTAAGCTAGATTTAATTGCGAATTCCAAGACACGAATCTGTCCATACGGTATATTTTGAGTCTCATTCAGCAGTTGAAGACAAGACACTGCATGACAGCACGGTTCATGTAAATAACTTGGGGTTCGTGGACACTTGATGAAATGTCCACTCAATATGATTAGAAATGTCAGCAGGCAGCTTCTACAGGGGAGCCGTTAGCATTGAGCGATGTACAAAGACGATTGTTCAGTCGCCGTCACATACAGGTTATACGGCTCAATATTTATATGAGTCGGAAACCATCACAGTTTGACTTAAAACACAAGCATCTTTATACTTATACTGTAATAAAGTTTTGCGTATAATCAAAGATAAATTTACTGAATAATATATTAATATTAATGTTATAAAAATCTACACAGTACATATCTCACTACTTTCCAACATATTTTTTTGTTTAACTGAGTATAAAAGATACGGTGAAAGACGAGTATTCGGGTAGATTTTTGCTTACCCCACAATACTTGTCTGATAAAAGCAATTTGCCCAAATGACAAGTTTAATCAATATTGGCTAAACCACAGGATTGAACTTATACACTCGACGAAAATTTACTTGTATATTGCCCGGCTATTTCGATATACACTAAAAAGCTTTTGTTTGTGTATTTTTCGCTTTTCGACTATATCACTAATGCAATATTACATTGACTGCTAATGCCAATGCCCAATGGTTGCACCGGATTTTTGAATTTGCGTTTACACAAAACAGCGTGTGTGGTGGATAACTTGCTGCATGGCTTACGTCGTTAAATTCTTTGTGGACAGTTTGAATTTGTTGAAAACTGATTTTATCCAGATATCACACCTCGGAGAATAAACCGTGAGTATCATGTTTACGGAAATTTAGAACGTAATTCTTCGAGGTAATGCTTGATGGGAGAATCCTTTGCTTCATGGGGGGACAACTGTTTGAATAACTAGATGCAAAACCGATTTTTTTTTATCGTTAATTTTAATTTCGTGTATTAGACCCCCAACCTCGTTGGTTTATTTACGCATACTCAATGACAACGTTATTAGAATATGTTTTCCTTTACATACTTGTTTGCTAGTGGTCCGGTTCTGTAAACTTACTGTGCAGACCTCCCGTGTCATTGTGAGAGCGAACACCGCAGTTGCCTAGAAGCTTATACACAGTTTTCAAGGTAAGTTCTTGTATTCAAAAAATTAAAGCATTTATACACAGCCGAGTTTAATAGATATAAAAAAGAAGAGTGCAGCGTGGACAGTGTTTGGAATAGAGCAAATTGAAAAGCCGGTATAATAAATTGTCAAGATTTTTAATGAACGACTTCGCTCGAAACGTCAGTAGATTTCGTTACTACAAATTTCGGCCAATTTACCAACTTTTCACTTTGTTTATATGTATTATATGTATATATGTTTATATGTATTGAAGGAAGTTTTTTTTTTATTGAAGTCACAATAAACTTTTCACTCAATCAGCTATTTTAATCTAGGCCGTTTGCCGTGTGGAATTGTCTGTCGGGGTCGTATTTACTTAGGCTTTTTTTCACCAGAATGAAAACTGTCAATTCTGTTGATAATATTGACATGAGAATTTCTCCCGCATTGATACTGCTAGGTTGCCTAATTGAGCTAGAGTATTGGAGAAGCTTTGCTAAGCAAACACGCTTTTTCTTTTGAAGAATGGGGGCCCAAAAAGAAGCTGGCATATCTGATTAGGTCGAACAAATGTTAAATAGCTGGGTTGATAAAAGCAGGTTGGTTGTTCAAACCAGGCTAATCCTTTCAGGATTGTTTAAGCCAAAATTTGATCTCGTGAGGGATTTTGTACGTTGAAATAATAGAACAATCCTGAATGAAGAAAAAAGCCCTGACCTCATCGCTTTGTTAGACAAAGATGGCGTGAGTCTGTGAACAAAGTATTGAAATATTAAACACAGCAAGGAGCAACTATTTAAATTCCCATTATCTTCGCTCGTGAACCATCTGCTGTCCCTACAATTTATTCACTTCAATGCAAATTCATGACTGCTTTTGACCATTCAGGTTATTCTGCAACAGCGGGAAGTCTCGAGTGCCCGAATAGAATCACGTTAAGCTCCACTCGTTTGTGATTGGCTTTTGTCTCGCTCTCCGGGATGTATCATATGTGCGCTAATTATGGTGATTAAATTGTCAAAGTAGAAACGCTCTGATTGGTCGCTGGAAAGGAAAGAGTTTATTTAGCTCTGCTAATCATTTTTAGGCCGCTTTCAAACGCACTGCAGGGGATCAGGCTTTGCGTTTCTTTTCATCTCAAGGCAGATGCTCTGAAGTTCAATTAAAACGGCCACTAAATTGTACAGGGATCACGGCAGCTTTGGACTAAGTAGTTTGTCTTAGTCGAAGCGGTTACGTTAATGAAATAGACGCAGACAATTCTGTGTCGATAGTGTCGGTAAACCAGAGCAGATGCATTTACTGTTTAAACAAAGCAATGTTTACCTCGCCTCACATATCCCTCACAGCTTGACAATGACAACTGAAAGCTTCTTTTGCAAGTAAATGCCGCGTTGCAAAAAAAATCACTCGGAAAATCTGAAAAATACATCCGTTTAATATTGAATTACTTCGGTGTGTTGGATAAAGTTACTCGCATACAAAACACTAAACGGATAAACGAGGAGTTCTTTGTGAGCTTTAACTTTCCGAAAACTGTGGCCAAGCTGCACGAAAACAATGAGTATTTGACATCTCCGCTATTTTGACAGGTTTTAATTTGAACTGAGCGGGGAGGAGATTGGCAAATCCAGATATATTTGTAAAGCATCCCTGTTGGAAATCCAAGCATATTGAAATCTCACTCCGTCACTCGAAGATCAAAACTGGAGATATCTATAAAAAGGTTGGTATAATATTTTATAAATATAGTTGGGGACTAGTAAGTGTGCGTTTAGCTAAGGACTCGTACGAGGGAAGATAAATTAAAAAGGGAGCGAACGTTGTGTTTGAAATGGCCACGCGGTATCTGAAGGCGTATCGATTGTTTTGAAAAGAGGGCAATGAGAAAGCCATAAATCACGGCGCGAGACCAGCTAACAACGTCCTACGATCCGTTATATTCGGTCGCTCGAGCAACGGAACAGTTCTGGTCGTATTGTGTCAAAGAAGTGCTACAAAACTGATTGATTTAGATTGATTACCTTGTAACGACATCATTATTAATTCGTAAAGGGAGAACGCGATATTAAGGCAAAACCTCGGCCTCGTTTGTGGGCCGCGAAATATTAACACAGGGAATAATTAATGGAACCCGATGCTTTTGAAGAACATCGTAATCCGTGATGCTACCATGGACGGTTAAGAACCCGTAACACTTGAACGAATATCGCTTTCGCCATTGACGACCAGCGTTGTTGCATTAAAAGAACGTGGTAAACAGGGAGAAGGAATATACTGAGAAGGAGAAGGAATATACTGAGAGATATAGCTTGCGTCGACGACCGGGGGAATCATTCTTTAATAGGATGAGACACGTACGCCGCTTTACTTGATAGATCTACTGAGATTGTTGAATTGTCCTTGTTTATTGGCAAATCTGCTGGGGGTTTTGCTTCACTGATTCATCTCTCGAGGGCAAAGAAGTAAAGAAGAAAGAGCTCACGACAACGATATGGTGGTTCTGTTACGGTAATGTCTGTTTTGAATTCTAGTTATGGCCGAATCGCGGTGTGATTGAACAACCTTGGGTCTTACTGTTGTGTCTTGTATGACTATATGCTGTAATAATTTTGTTTCCGATACGCAGACACATCAACAAAAGACAATTGAACATTATCGTGAGATGCTTTGCTTGACTGAAGCACTAGGGAAACGCGCGACGTTCAAAGCAATTTACCACCATCTGTTGTGAAACGGTCTTATTTAACGCTTGTGATGGCCATTTATGCTTTTCATTCGCACCGTTTAATGTTTCCTCGCTATATTTACGTTTGACGTTCTTCAAAAAATACCTGGCGCCGTTTCTTCTGGTAGTCTACGACATAAGCTCGACACATTTTCATCAACTGAGGACATTTTAGCGTTTGTGTTGACATACGAGAGACGAAGGCCAAGCGGCACAATTCCCAGGCACGGATGCTCTTAGTCTTGATACTATTTAAGCACTAGGGTTTCTTTATCCGTAACTATGTCTCATTATTTGATTCTAGAATAACCACTGACACGCGAAAATCAAGTTGAAACAGTTAATAGAACTCCTAGAGAGTTCAGAGCAAGAAAACAAAGCCATTGGCGTTGGTAAACATTGTCAGTAATGATTATACAGAAGACCGCATGCTTTCTATACGTTTTCATATGGCTCTTGAGATCTGTGATATTGGTCCGTTCCCAAGGTAGGTTACTCTGCTAAGTAATATATAGTTCGGTTATACTACGAGCATATCGATAATTCTATATTTCTATACGAAAGGCGCCATGAAATTTGATCATGGTCTCTCTGATGTTTGTTTGCGAGACTTATTCCTTTGGAATGTGTTAAAATTATAGTTCAGTTTTCGCCGACTTGTGTGTTCGAAATCTGCGCAAACGTGTCCCGGTTTGTAACGAACGGCCTAAATAAAGTCCTCAGTTTAATTATACTGGTTGCAAAGCAGCCAATTCAGAAATTGCTAGGCAAAATCGATTTCCCTTCTCCGCAGAGAAGGATTGGTATTTTGGCAATATGCTTTGTTCATTAAGACATGTGGCTCTATCCCGAAGGCTGTTTGGAAACCATTGTCAAAAACATCGTTAACTTCCTAGAGGTTTGTTGTGAAGTCCGACCCCAATGCAATGTTTGTATCAACTGAACTGAATGACCCTATAATTAGTAAGACGATTGGGACTTTCGATACACCAATGTTCCGTTGCGTGCGAGGAAGATTTATGGACTCTTGACAGAACTTGTTCTGGTTCCTATCGACTATTTTCCGGAAGCTTTTAATAAATTGGAGGTGTACACCGAATTCTGCTGCAGGCAACGCTCATAGTACTCCTACATGTCGGCTAAACCTATATATATACTTGTACGCACAACGCGGTAATCTAGATCCTCGATCTATCTTACACTTTGATGCTTTACTGGCTAGGATACATTTTCTACTTGTGATGAGATTCGAGTCATAGTCCTCAGACTTTGTTGCAAACTGCAGCTGTGATAATGCATGTTGAAGTACATGTTAGATTATCTTAAAGTTCAGTCAATTGTGCCAATATCATAGGGGGATGTTTACTTGGTTATATCTATGGTTATATATAAGCGAAATAGTTGACGCACTCACTAAACGGATGCTGGCACTCGTTTAGTATTCCCAAAGCCAATATATAATATATATATAATATATATATATATATATATATATATATATATATATATATATATATATATATATATATATATATATATATATATATATATATATATATTATATATATATATATATATATATATATATATATATATATATATATATATATTTCCGCTACTCAAATGTCTGCAACAGGCTGTTTCATCTAAAAAAGAATCTTTTTTAGATGAAACAGCCTGTTGCAGACTTTTGAGGTAAGTGAAAATCTATATTTGCTCTAACTATATGTTATCGAGCACTCTTTGCGTTTCGTAGACCAAAACCCACACGTATATATATATATATATATATATATATATATATATATATATATATATATATATATATATATATATAACATACACACACACACAAAGCATATCGCCACTGTTTGTTACTATAGTTCATATAGTACAATGTAAGGTTGCGAAAGATCATGCGAAGTCTCGCGAGGCTCAAACTTTGCCTTGGTATTTCGATTTGGTGTTCTATAAGTCTCTGAAGTGGAGAGCCAAAACAGCGAACTACAATTCAATGTGCAGATTTACTATTGAGTGCCTGAACATAAAGGTTTTGTTGTGTATTTAAAGTTATAGTTGTCTAGACCGAATGACTGTACTTTGAAAATTTATCAACCGTAATTCACTACCAGCGATTCAAATTCTTCAAACGGGAAAGTCTGCTTGTGACGCTTCGGTTGGTAAAAAATGTACTGCACCCTTGCGAATGAGGAACGTCTGCTTTTCATGGCTAATTTTTTGTGTCATTACCTGTTATTATTCGAGATTATCGCTACCTGATAGGGTAGTAGGTTTAGTCGATGCATAATCAGATTTTCACACCACGTCGGGTCAAGCATTACCGTCTAAATTCTTACTAAAGTACAGCAGACAAAAACCAGCAGACAAAAACCCTTGCGACGGTTGACAGCCTCACGGCTTTTTCAACAGAAGCTGTCTGCTTATAAAGTGTTTGCGTGAAATAAAGTACAATATATTTGCTAAGCTGAAAACCATTGTATAATAAGTCTTTATGTTTTTGTTTATCAGTCACGCCAATCTGCACGAACCCATACTTGTGTAATCCGGAATTAATAATTCGCTGTCGTTGTGAAGCGATTTAGTAATTTTCAGTAAAACTACGAGGTATCGTCAATTTACGATTTATCATTAAAACCGTTTTGCTCTTCACGTCGTCATACAACTGATAATGATAAGGACATCTCGAGTCTGTATTGTTCAATTCATTCTTCAACTGCATGTCTGCTCTTCAATATTCTCAAGAGCTGTCATGTTCTTTTACGGTATGTTTCATTCGAAATAGTATGGAAATAGTTAGCAGTATATAATACATTTCTGATAAGCAAGTATGTAAGCACTATTTTGAATTAAGTAGAACACACACGTAACATTCTTGATGTTGGGTTAATATAGATGAAACAGCGATATAAACGTAAAAGTAATATAGGTAGTATATATATAAGTAGTATATATATATATATATATATATATATATATATATATATATATATATATATATATATATATATATATATATATATAGTGTGCTGTAATTTTATTCTGATTAATCCAGACTATCTTATTCAACAGCTTATGGACGAGACCTGGCTTGAGGTTGAAAAGAAATAAGAAATTATTCTCCTTAAATACACAGCTCGCACGCTGCACTATTTCGGAACAAAAAAATGCATTGTAGAAATACAAGACGAAATAATGCATAAGAGGAAATAATGCATAAAGGTTGATGCATTCAGTGTACTGCAGAAATATATACTTATGGTAGATGGCCTTAAGTTTCGAGTGATGTAGGTATAGCCATGTTTAGCGTAGCGCTTGTGTTCATTCAACCTTGTACTCAAATTAACTCGAATCAAAACTCTAGCTAGTTGCTTGTCTGTCTTTGATTAATATTCCAGCCGCACCGAAAACAAATAAAATAGCGCAACATCAAATTGCAAACCCGTATTAAAATGAGGAATTTAAATAAGTAATAGCTTCCTAGGTAAGTCATAATATCCAAATTAATTCGATTACAACCTTGTTTTAACTAATACTTTCACCTCATAAGCTAAGTTTTAAAATTTTTATTTTGGCTATAACGCGAGACAATTATTTTCCCAACGTCAAACAATTTTGTTTTGGCTAACGCTGGTTTAATTTGGCTATTCTCATAGAAGCAAAGCCTTCTCAATTTTAGTTGTATTATAAAAGGGATTTCGGCTAAGCCGCTTTGATCTGGCGCTTTTTAGTAATTCCCATCGAAGTTATATTATTGGATGTGATCTAGACTAAAAGGAATTATATATTTTTTGAAATACAGTACTCATCTCACACATGCCATTTCGAAACAAAAAAAATGTTTTCATTTGTTCAATTTAGATGAATGGCACTGTGCAATTATTCAATTTCACCTTGAATTGATCAATTCATCATACTGAGAATCGGTCATCAAACGTTGTTTCTCACATTCCACCACCACCCAGGCATCGATTTACCCATCTTTCGTATTCTGACTAAACACCAGACTATGTGATGACAGGTTTCTGTCATTTGAAAACCATGTATCGAAACGTTTTACGAGTTTATATTTTCTAAAATGAATCCTTTTAGTGTTTATTAAACTAGTTCTGAAACAAGTATTTATTTCTCAGGCTTTTAGGAATAGGAACAATACTAGAAAAAGATCGCTGCATGGCTGTCTCTTTTTTATTTTGCTCAAGTAATGCGTTGAAAGAAATTTATAGTATCAAATTCTTCTCGTCTTGTGTAACATCCGTTTCTCGATCTTTCCACCTCCATGTCTCCAGGCTAGATTTTTCTTCCATGTTTTCATCCATTTATTTCTCTACTTTGTAAGTATTTATATTTCCCGTTACAATCTGACAGTCTGAGTTTCATGGCCGGCGATGCATGGCCTAGTCTTCTTCCTTTTTGTGTTTTAGACAAAGTCAATTAACAGATTTATAGATATTGATGTAGTCTTAATGGATCATAAAAGATAGAAGCGATCATGTTTTCGTTTACATTAGGTTAAATTGACCAAAATACATTAAAGTGTCATTCATAAGATGTCCACTAATTGCCAAACGCAAGACAGTGTTCTTCGAATGTTTTAAATGTAATCTCATTTTCAAATAGTTTGCCATAAATCATTACTCAAGACAACACTAGTGTTGTCCAATCATCTGAAAACTATCTACTCTCTTTTTAACAATTTATGTTTTACATTTCTATCTCAAACTCATTAATAATTCATGAAGAAAACACAAAGGAAATCAGTACCGTGTCTGTGGTTTGGATATCGGAGGAAGAAATTACATGAATTTAGCAAACTTTCATCTTGATTTTCTCTTAAAATACTGATTTATTTGAGATGCTGTATCATACACTCGGAGGAGTGTTTCATCAGGAAATCCGAACACTTCGAAGTTTGTTCAAAAACCTCGGCTTCTCCTCGGTTTTCAACAAACGTCTCGGTGTTTGGATATCCTGATGAAACACCCCTCCTCGTGTATGATATATTACTTATACAATGATTTAAATGTCAATAATCCTGTATATGCATGTAACTTCCATCCATGGAACTCATCTGGTACCTATATTTTTTTTCGTCTTTGTCGCTAACTCATTCCCGCCCAAAGTCTTTTCACACCATGCGATTTAATTCACTGTAGGGGGGACATATCCGACCAGAATCGTTGAATGTTTTCCTATCCAGCCTTTGGATTAACGAAAGATCCAAGACCTTTTTCTGTATATACATTGTATATATTTTTCTGTATATATTTGAGGAAATTTACACAGAAAGAATAATAGTGTCTGTCTGTAGGCAGACAAGTTAAGAGCCTTAAGAAAAATAAAGGTGACTAGCTCAGCCTTGTGGGAAAAATGTGAATTTTTAAGTGAGTTGTTGAAATAGAATCTATAATTAAATTAACATTGCAAAAGCAATTGAACCCTTGAAATAGCCATTATTCTTATAACAACAACTGGATATAATTTTATAAAAGTGACAAAACATAGCCACCATCTTAGAGAAACATTTTGGGGAAATGCTGAGATAATTCTAATAGCTGACATTTGCTCTCACTTTTCCTTTACGTTCTTGTATCGCTTCATAATTGTAAACTTCTCTGACACATATTTTTGGTAAAAGCCCTCAAAACTCAAAACCTTAGAAATTTTTGGTGTACTACTCCAAATCTCTTTACTACGATTTTCAGTTGAGCTTGGAGATAGATAGTTTTACTTAAAGTTTGATCTTGAAACGCACAAGTTGCCAAGGGAAATTCGAAACGTCATGTGAGAATTTGAATGTTGTCATGGACAAATTTAAATGTTTGGGCAATGCCATTTCTATTGGTCAAAATTGGAAATCACATGGGAACGTTTCAGATTGTGAAACGATCAAACTTTTCAATAAAACTTCCTATCTCCAAACTCAACTGAAAATCGCAGTATTTTTTACAGTAAAACGGATTTGGGGGTTAAGAAACATCCAAGAATATTTTTTTTAATTCTTTGAAAATTTTCATGGCGATAATGTAATATAGATTATTATATAATTCTAAATGCAGTTGCAATGCAGAACTGCTGAACATATTACGGTAATCAATGTAACATGCAGGTTGAAGTTTTTTAAAGTTTACAATAATTATTGAACTAATTTTCAACTTAAATTATATACTTCAAGATAAAGGAAAAGTTGTTTAGACTTTACATTCTACCTTTAACTTTTCATTAATGTTATTTAATTTTTCATTTATCAGGTCCAAGGTTCAAAGAAAATATGACGGAAAAATACACTGTTTCTTTGGGTCAATCTGTGAAACTCTATTGCCCTGTGAGTGGAACGGATGATCCTGCTTCTAATCGAACTCTTGTTGTTTGGTCCTATGGGGGGCACTTTATTGTCAATACCTTAAGAAAATGGACAAGGTTTAAAGAGAAAAAGAACGGAAAATACTTGAAAATTGTGCGTGTGAAGAAAGAAGATGCTGGACTTTACACATGCAGAGCTTACAATGAGCATGGATACATCAAGATGAATATTACTTTAACAATAAAAAGTAAGTGAGGTTTTTGTTCCTATGTAAGTGAACCAACTTTATATAAAATATAAAAGGAAAGATTAATCCATTTCTGCTTGAGCTAGCTAAAAATGGCCCCTTTATTATTTTACATCAAGATGAATATTACTTTAACAATAAAAAGTAAGTGAGGTTTTTGTGCTTGTGTAATCCATTCCTGCTTGAGCTGGCTAAAAATGGCCCCTTTATTACTTTACCACCCTTAGGCATAATGTTTTATTTTAGCTAGTGTACTACAGCTCCCGAATATCGTATTTTTACTGAAGTTTCTTAATTTATTAGTGGGCATTTGTAATGTTAGGTAGAAAGGATGGTTCAGAATGATTAGGTTGGTGTTGGTGATGTTATTGTTTTTATTATCTTCATTATTTAAATATATTTAATGTATATACAAAATTATATATATATATATATATATATATATATATATATATATATATATATTATAAGTGTGGTTATAGAAACTAGCAGTTTCAAATCATATATATATATATAAGTAACTCGAGTATATATATATATATATATATATATATATATATATATATTTATATATTATATATATATATATATTATATATATATACTCAGAAAAAACATCTATCTATCTATCTATCTATCTATCTATCTATCTATCTATCTATCTATCTATCTATCTATCTATCTATCTATCTATCTATCTATCTATCTATCTATCTATCTATCTATCTATCTATCTATCTATCTATCTATCTATCTATCTATCTATCTATCTATCTATCTATCTATCTATCTATCTATCTATCTATCTATCTATCTATCTAACATAATATTATTACTGCTATAACTTTAATATTAATCCTGGTTTTTGTTTTACAAAATGATTTTAGTTAGTAATCGTTAAGAAATTAAACTAATAACTTTCTGTATGATGACGATTTTTTCTTCTCTTTGATAGGTCCTCGAACACTAGAACATGCAGGTTTGTAAATATATCTATTTCTTACTCAGAAAACAAGATATTTTCTGATAAATCGCCATAATATTTTATAAATAAAATATTTACTTTGAAAGTTTTCGCGGTGATAATGTAATATAGATAAGTTTTGTGGAAACACCACGTAAAAAGTTTATAAATTTTACAAGTGTTTCCACAAAACGTATATCTATATTAAAATATTTACTGTTGAATTGTTGTCCTAACGCCCAACAATCAAATTAAAAATGATCTAGTAAATAATAATTAAAGAAATGTCAGAAAAAATACCCGAAGACAATTATACTATTGAATGTTCCCAGTACTGTCAAAATAAATAACTGCATCCATAGATAAGCAATTTTGTTTATTTACACTACCCTAGTTAATATGTTTATAACTTTTCTCTAGAAAAGGCACCAAAGTTCAGGAAACCCGCAAGACGTTCGATGCCTTACAAAGCAGGTGAAACGGCCAAACTAAACTGTCACAGTAGTGGTAACCCTGATCCGGACGTTCAGTGGTTTAAGGACGGAGAGTCGTATGGTCAACATAAAAGAACAAGCATTAGTCCTAATGGATGGACGCTTAATTTGCGCTACCTCACTGTACAAGATTCAGGAATCTATTTATGCCGTGTTAGCAACAAACTGGGCAGCATCAATAGGACATTCACTGTGATGGTTAAAGGTACGATGGTAATGTTGATAAATGACGATGACGACGATGATGATAGCAGTGTTTTCGCTCATATTCATTTTTTTTCAAACAAACAATTAGTTTATTAAAATGATTTGATTGCTGAATACAATGAATACAGCTACATGTAGGTATTGCAATTTAAAAGAAAATATATATATCGACCTTTTATATTTATATTATGAAATACTGTAGCTCATATAAACTGCCTTTACATGTACACGGATCATCGTTTTTAATGTGTATAAGAACTAAGGTAATTGGTATATGTTTTACATGCTACTGAGTTTCCAAGATAAAAGGATTTATAATTTCAATAATTTTATAAATAGCTCAAGGGAATAATCTTATCAATACTTTTATCTTCTTTCGTCAATATGAAAGTTCTCGTATCGCGTATAAAATTTTTCCTTTTCTGTACGAAACTTTTACAAATAAAATACCTCACAAATTCATTTGTAAAACGGCGTGTGTGTGTTTTAGAGCTTTATTATTTTTTGTTATCTTTTCAGTATCTTATTCTTTCAGTATGTTATCTTTTCAGCACGTACTCAGAAACCAGTAATCGAGGAACCTGACTCAACAAAAGTCACCGTTCGTCCCGGCAAGAATGCGAAACTAGAATGCAGAGTATGGAGTGTTGGGGCACCAGTGTTTAAATGGCGACGCTGGAGTATTGGAATGAACAGGTTCAACACTTCTCGAAATTTACGATCATCTAAACTATATGGTACAAAGTACTTGAATGAAACAATAAATAACGCACGAAGTCCAGATTCTTTCGAAGAAATACTGGTTATTAAAAATGTTACCAAAAAAGATGAAGGACAATACAGTTGTGTTGTGACAAATATACATGGAACGGACGAAATGGAGTTGTATTTACGTGTTGCAGCCAAAGGTATGGTTCCTTATGTATATTTAATTTATTTGAGATGTATGCATACGAAATCAATATGATATATTTTATAGTAATTAATTTTATAGTAATGACAGGAATTGAAGTCAAATACGGAATAAGAAATTTTATATATAACTATTGTTTGGGTTTTCCGTTACTCTAATTAGCTAATATTCTTGATCGCTTAGCTCTAGTCTTGATTGTTGAAGTGTTGTTGTTGATATTCATGGTGGTGGTGATGGTGGTGGTGGTAATGTTGCTGTTTTTACTGTTGTTGTTTTTATTGTTCTTGTTGTGTATTTTTTTCCTTACTGGCCTTTATTGAAACATGTATGTATAGATAACGTTTAGGCTATAAATTTTTTTTGCCGACTCATTGTAGTTTTATATTGTTTTAAAAACAACTACTTTTATTCTTACACGTTGCAGCCGAGAAACCGTATGTTATGAGCCATCCAGTAACACCATCAATAAGAAACACTATTCAGAAAACACAAAATGGATTTCCAATTCTCTTGGTTGTTAGCATAATAGTATCCTTGGTGGTAACAATGATATTTATCGTCGTTTTAATACTGTGTTGTCGAAAACAAAGAAAAGAGCTTGAAAAACAATACGAGTTCCAGTACAGCCCCCAAGACCTTGTGCAACAACACCAGTCAACTAACGCCTATCACGATATGCAGAAAGTAGCGCAGAAAGAAGTCAGTTCTGGAAACTCTTCGTGCAGTACGTCGTGGAACGGACCTTGTGATAGTGCAGTTAAGACATTTCAATGTGTTCGAGAGCATTTCGACAGGCGTTTTACATCGGCAAAAGAAACACAAAGTCCTCAACCTTGTTTAGGGAATCAGAAAGATCCCAAGCAAACGCCTTCAAACAGGAGTGATTTAAATGATGTTCATTCAGGAACATCGTCACAAACAACTCTGAACAGGCAAAAAACTAACAGTAGAAAATCTCTTGATTCCGGAGGAAACACGGACTATTCTGTATCCAATCGACCTCCAGATGTATCCAAGATAGCCTCTGATGGAACTACTTTGAAAGATAGTGAAGCAATTAGCGAAGATTCTAAGACAAGTGGGAATCCTCATGTGCGTGAGTCAGTTGTATGACATAAAAAACCCAATAATTTACGAAATTGTACTAGTAAAACAATAAAATACTTTGCCTATTTATTAACCTCGGCATGGAAACTAAATTCTTCCATTTGTTTATATGTGTCTATGACCTGTTTTCCACTTCGACCCTACCGAAACGTAGTGTTTCCTTTTCTCCTAAAGGTCATTAGTTCTGCTCGAGAGCTCACAAGACAAAGAAAAACTCTACGTTTCGGTGCGGTTGAAGTGGAAAATAGGCTATAGCTGATCTTCTATTAACCGTGAGCTGAACAATGCCTGTCGCATACAGTTATATTCACCATTTTCCCTTACATCATCTTAATAATAATTAGCATTTATAATCCACGTCCAAGGTTAATGAATATACGGTAACTTAATTTTATTTAGAATTTGCTTTAAATCATTTACATAACTTCGATTTAGCTGCTGGCTTGGCTGTTTAATTTTAGTCGTAATATTATTTTCGAATTTACGGAATATGAAACAGAAAGAATTGTTTTTGCTATACTGCCATGCATTCATTTTCACGAATATAAATCTTTTTGTTGAATCGTGAAGCGACTCTACCACCATAAGAAAAATTATCCGCATACTCTGAAAGGTCTAAGCTACAGATCGTTTTCATCTGACGTCACGGCGGCCATATTGGTGTACCGAAACAATGAAATGGCGGCCATATTGGTGTACCATTAGTGTACAGCGCTATTCTTATTCAAATATTTCGTATTGTTTTACCACCCCCATGGGTCCACCGATCACGTGAGTGAAAACGATCCATAGAAGCTACTCAGCATTAGTTGCGAATTGACTGTAGTGCGTGACCACTAATTTAACGTCTATTCTAAAATTTAAATTATTTTGACTAACCATGTAACAACTTGCGTTTCTTTTTTCAAAAATAAAGATTGCGCTCAAGAAGTTAGTCAAATTAATTTAAATGTGTGTGAGGTTTGAAATTGGCGATCGTTTTTTTTTTAAATCGTCTGTTAGATAGCGTTAGTCGTTCGCAATTGCGAAAGAGCCCAAGAAAAGTTTACAAATTTGATTTTCAATCTGGCGAGTTTTTTTTTAGTGGCTCGCTAAGAAAAAGTTATGAAAACATTCTATATTTTTTTCCCTCTAAAATATTTTGCAGTGTTAGATTTGTGCCTCATTCTAGTCCTAGTGTCAGTGTTGATAATTGAAAAGTTTCACACTTGCAGCATTTCGAGTTTCTGAACTTGTTACAACAAGGGCTTCTCTCTTGCCAATATTCGAAAGTAACACTATGCAAGGAGTATAGAAAAAGCACAAAACTACACTGCCAAATGTTTTAGATCAACGAAATCTGATTTTTTAGATCAACGAAATCTGAAGTTTTCTGCTATTGAGCCACCTTGAAACTCAGTGCTCTTCTGAATTCCAAGATTACATTGGTTACTAAGGCACCACATAATATGCATTACCTATTTATTACTACAATGACTTAAATCACGTGCTTGTTCTTTATAAATGCATTTATTCTTAACAACTGTACGCTGTACAAATTTGCGACGGTGTTTGTGTGTATATGTAAATATATAATAGAGAGTTATCTGTAAATTGTATTTAACATACCAAAGATCCTCACTAACCCGAGGAAATAATTAAAAAAAATGAAAACCATGCAATAATCGTAAGTTTCCTTTTATTTCTGTTTTGTGCCTGTTGACATTTTGCTGAAAGCTAGTACTTTGAAATTTTTAGTTAAAGTTTGGTAACTCAGTCGGGCTTTCAAAGTTTTCGAGCGTTAAAAAAGGCGCGAGCCCTTTTAAAAGGCACTCGGGACCTTGAAACTCCGAAAAAGTCCTTTGTGTTATACATACTAAGGATACAGAACGTTACAATATTGTAGATTACAGTAGTACAGTACAGTACAGCTAGTTTTGTTGGATTTCTTCTTTACAATTCTTTGCAAAATTAAATATCATGAACTGTTACAAGTGAATGCTTCAAAAATTTTGTAAAGGATATGATATTAACACTAAAAATTACACCAAAATATCATATACTACATATTTTGTGCAACCACACTAAATCGTTGATTATGTCGTGGACGAGTGCATTTGATGGTCAATTTTTGCAATCAAATTTAACCTTGAAAAGAAAGAAAAACCTAGTTTTATTTGACTCATTGTACATTACTTTTATAGTTTTGTATATTCAATTTACTTTATATATTACTATATAATAAATTGATAATTGCATTATATGTTATTATTTACTTTATTATTCTGTATATTAAATGTTCTATACACATATATATTAAACCTCCGTGTAACCAACACAAGTTTTAAAAGGCGTTGACAGGACAGCACGAAAGAAAAAGGTAAGCCTGTAATAAATCTTGTCAGCCATAGGAATGATCTTGTTACTGGAGGAATGTAATCATCTGTTTTATATTCAACATTTCCAATCATTTTGTGTCAAATTTCTCCAGTCTTTTTAAGAAAGAACACCATCTTTCACTAGTTTACTGTACCTTCTGTGAATTTCTTCACACCTGTTGAAAAAAAATATATAACTTGTACATGTATACAATCATGACCAATTTCACAGAATACTATATACCATAACAGGTTCAAATATTTAGCAATAATACAAATAAACCGACACGTACTGTGGATCCATTTGAGAAATAATATTGTCAATCTTCTTGATATTCTTAACAAAGATAATATTATTCATAAGACATCATAACAGAGAGAAAAGGAAGAATGGACGATGGACTGACATAAAAACCATCCAGCTACAAGGTAATTATCTAATAAACATTACATACTTCTTCAGTTGTTTGAATAGCATTTTCTTGGCTCACGAATTTCTTCGTGCTGTGAGATAGAATCTAAAAGGAAATCTTGGTATATAAGTATGTATACATATACATGTCATATACAGTACATATTTATGCATCATTGCGGATAAATGAGATTTGAAACTGGAAAATAGAAGCCACAATTATGGTGCCCTGGTGAGTAGCAAGCTTTCAGATAGATTTATATTCTTTCTGCCAGTGAGTTCGTACCAAATCAATGTAGGAAGCGACGTTTTTGAAGCCAAACAGGGCACCGCTCTTTTCTTTGTTTCGTTGCTCATTTACACAATTAACCTATTTATTCAAGAAATCCTGAGCTGAGACGTTTGAGAGGAACGTTGGGACTTGCTAAGATTTCAGGATATTAGAAAGAGCAGATTGAAGTCGTTTGGATATGTAATCAGTGTGAAGGCCTGTGAATAGCTGAAAAGAACTGGGCAAGAACGATTGTTCACTTTGATGGAGTCTGGTGGAAGGGACAACGGAAGATTAAGATAACGTGGAAATGTTGTGAAAGATGAGGTAAGTTTAATGATAGTTTCGCTGGTATTTAGTATTTATATCATACATCTCCTCTATACTCACTAAGCAACCTACGATGACAATTAACAACGTAATTAAGTTACATTAAATTTTAAAAAAAGATGAATCAGAGCATCGTTTATTGTATGCTTCATGTGTATTTTGGAGAGCTTTAAAAAGAAAAAAGCATAGCCTCTAAAAGATATCGTATAATAGATTAGCACCGAAGGCGAAGCAAACTAACAGGTTTTGCTCCTTGCCACAACGCGTCGTTTTGAAAACGTATAAGAACGCTTCACTCCTGTCTGACCTTGGACTCCGGATTACTCAATGTTTTTGTTGAATAATGCTATTGTACTTAGGTTATCGTCACGACGTTCGCTTTGTGCTCTACTATATTAAGAGTTTACGACGCTAGTATAGTATAAGTAAGAGTTATATCTCTTATATGAGTTAATGAGTTAGAAGATCAATCTGTATGCACAGATAGACTTGTGATTTATACAAATCAATATATACATATCAAGCCATGATTCCTTGGGGTCTCTATCCTGACTATCCTACAGAAAGAAAATCATAATAGCTTGAATATCTGAAATATCTCTACATCTTTGGTATAAATACAGATGTAGAAAATATTTGTTCAAGTCGTGCTGCTCATAGTAGTATTAATTACACAGATTTCAACATACTTCTGGAGACTTTGATGTCTTGATCATTTGTTGAGCTAATTTACCAGCCTCTGTTATGTTTAAACTTATTCTTTCAGTGAATCGCTTACACCTTTCCTTTGTTCGTTTATTTTCATCTTCTTCCGCCATTTTTCTTTTTGGTCGGGTGACCGCTGACCATAATGTGATTCACTTATTCTCGTTCCCAGGCTCTTGACGGTGGCGCTTTGACATTTAAAACTCGATTACTGAGGTGCAAAAGATTAGTTTCTTTCTCTAAATAGTATTACCAAATGCGAGAAAGTGTAAAAAGCATTTTATGGGAGAGTATAAAAAGTAGAGTGCTGTGTAGGCAGTGTTTTAGATAGAGCAAAGTGAAAAGATGGTAACTGGGTGAGAATAGTTTTGATAACGAAATACTGACGTTTCAAGCAGAGTCCTTCATCAGAGTAAAAACTAGAGTGCTGTGTAGGCAGTGTTTTAGATAGAGCAAAGTGAAAAGGTGGTAAACTGCTGAGAATAGTTTTGACAACAAAACGTTTCGAGCGAAATCCTTCATCGAAGTAATTGAATTTTTAACCAAACACTCTGAGTAAAAGTACAACTGTCCTGCGTTTTTTTATCTATCTAAAATAATGCTTTGAAATTCGCCATTATACATTAGTATACATTTTACTCTGATGAAGGGCCCTGCTCAAATTAAAACGTGAGTATTTTGTTTTCAAAACTATTCCCAACAGTTTACCATTTTTTACTTTGCTCTATCTAAAAACACTGCCTACGCGGTACTCTTTCTTTTTACATTACCAGTACTCTGAAAATAATTATTTTGAGCCATAATGTTTATTCAGCTTCTGCTATTTCATTTCTACAGGAACAATAAAAGCAAATTGTCCTAGTGTTACTTTGCAAACAAGATCTTGATTGTTCATTTAGTTTAATACTTTCTAATTTAAAAGATTGTTTTGGTAATACCACCTACACTGGCTTTAAATGAAACTTTCTCATTTCTGATTTATAATTATTTATTTAACTGATATACGTGCAGCTATAATTGTTGTACATTTTTTAATGAAAAGTGTAAAAAGATTGGAGTGTCGTGATTTTAAATTACGAGATACTGATCTTTCCGAGTTGCTTAGGCCGTTCACTGGCCAGGCTATCAGCGGAGCCCATTATAAATACACAAATAAAAAAATACAATTACTCTAATTTTAAAGAATATAGAGTAATTTGAGTTGTACGTTGTTTTTTTTTAAATATTTTTTTAGATCCGTGTAAACTATTATTGAAGCTTTTTCAGGTCATCTGAATACTTGAATCAATCAGTTCTACACATAGAATGGCAAGCAGTTCGTACAGTACACATGCATCAATTGCTGATCAACAGTCTTGTGTGTCATTGCTACCAGTTATGTTAATTGTTTCTTGCAAACATCAATTGTACTTGCAAACATTGTACAATATTATTCACCACTAAAGTTTCGATGTAGAATTTTTACATTTATGAGTAAGAATGATGTCACAGAAACTCATTATTTTTAAGCCAGAGAATGAACTAAATTCAGATGAAGTCGAATAAAATTACTGCTTTGTGTATGTCCTGACTGCATCTTCAAGGAACATAAAAAACCGAAGTCTTCAGTTGGTTTAACGGACTGGCACTCTGACACCGAATAATTGTACACTACTGCATGATACCAAGTTGTTTTTTCTCATAAGCTTACATTTCCATTTTTTAAACAGAAGACTTAACGTGGCAAAAAATTCAGGAGGTTTAAAAATTTCTCAAGTTTTTATTTTAATTTCACGAAACCAATTTTCATCTTTGTATATACAGTTGTCGGATTTCTCATATCGCAAAGGGATCATGGTATAAGCTGATTCTACATTTAAAGTAAAATAAATCACGTTTGAAATGTTTGTTTGCTATTAATGGGATTGAATAACTTATAAGTCTGGTATATGTACAAGTTTCTTTCATATCCTTATCTACTCGGTGCTCTCGCATTATGAATCATCTTCTGTTCTTATTTCTGGGAGCTTTGGTTTCCCTTGGTGCTGGTAAGTCTCGGTGTAAAGTCTATTAATTTCTAGGAAAATAGTTTTAACATATCGTCTGTCTTGTTTTGGTTTTTCCAGCTGTAAAGTACGAGATTGTGGTCACGACAGGAACTGCAAGTTATGCAGGAACTGACGCAAATGTTCGGATAACGCTGTATGGCGATCGAGGCAGTACTCCAGCCATATTGCTTGCTTCAGATGACGACGATTTTGAGTGGGGAGCGTAAGTGTGATTTTCTATATAATAATAGTAACTAAAAACAAATGGAAATGCTTTACTATTAGAGGTAATTTAAATTTAATTTACTACTGAAACAATTGTAAATTATTCGCTTGAAATCTCTATGAAAGGATAGTTGGCTTTATCTACTCGCCTCAAATAATACTCGGTATCAACTGTCCTAAATGATTTAGATGCATGTTAAGTAAAGTTATTTCCCTTCTTATCGATGTTGTTCAGTAGTAATATTTTTACTCTTTATCAGCTGCAAAAGATGAAAACCGGCGTGGAACTTTCCAACATTGAAGAGGGGGAAGGCCAGGGGTTGAGTCAAATAGAATAGATTTAAGTGTCTCGAATCTAAAACGATTTATCTCACAGTTGTTTTTCCTCTACTTTTTAGAGTACAGAAGTTTGTTGTCGATACTTACAATGTTGGAAAAGTGAACAAGATAAAAGTTCAACACGATAACAGTGGATTTGGCGCGGGATGGTATTTGAATAAGGTATGTATACTTTGTACAATTTACTGAATTTTGAAACATCAAACAACAATATTTTATCCCATGACACACCCAAAATTCATTGTTCCAAGAGACGCGTTAAATCCTTTATCCAACTGTTTTAAACGACGTCAAGTGGGTATGGCTTTGACTAGGGGGAAATTGTAGGGTAAATGCTCATCAGTATGCGATAAGTAGTGGATAATAGTTACCCCACTCGCATAACTACTTATCACTCTATGCATGCAAATGATATTAACACTGCTAATTTAAACAGCAAATGGATTTGCAGTTTAAACAGCAAATGGATTTGGAAGTGGGAAGGGGGGCCGGGGCCACTTTTTTTTTTTGGGGGGGGGGGCGGAATAGGTTTGCCCCCACACACACACACACACACACAACACACACACTTTTTAACAATGCCAGTAATAAACAAGGCCAGTAATAAAGTTATGATTAACAAAATTACTAACCCTAGCTAACCCACGACTTTGAATAAAGATATAATAAAGAAATTTGAATGTAGATATTCAGTGTACGGAAAAGTGTTGTCTTTTGAGTATTTTGTGACGTTTTTGGACCTCTAGAATTCTGTAAATCCTTGTCCTAAAATGCAGGAAATGGCATTTCAGAGACTCTAGATTTCAAAATTTCCCGAGGGGAGCATGCCCCCAGACCCCCTACAAATCCCCTCCCCCCCACTTTTAGTGTCCCTCCGACGCCACTGTGGCTTTCATTCACAATGAACATTCACTGAAACAAAGCGTTTTACCGTTTATAAGAAATGTGTTTTTACGTTGCTATCAATCAGCTGTTGTCTTCTCATGTAATTTTGGGTGTGTCATGTGATAAGATACGGCCCCTCGTGGCTGTTAAGCTTCACTCACGATGTTAAATATCATATCACACTCGTGACCATTATTTAACCTATACTTATATAGAAGACCCAAATTCAAACCATGTAATGAATAAATCAGTTGATCGTTTTAGATTTGCAATTTTAATATGTCTGTTCCTAGGTTGAAGTAAGGTATTACAACGGACCCAAGACATACACAGTGTTTGATTGCAATACTTGGATTAGCTCTAATTCTGGTCTAATCAAATCTTTCTTTGGTATAGTTCAAAACGGATTGTTCATATTGTTTTAAGTTAGCTGTCTTAAAACTGTACTTCTTATATTATAAGCATACTGTCTGTCTGTCTGTCTGTCTGTCTGTCTGTCTGTCTGTCTGTCCGTCTCCGTCTCCGTCTGCGTCTCCGTCTGCGTCTCCGTCTGTCTGTCTGTCTGTCTGTCTGTCTGTCTGTCTGTCTGTCTGTCTGTCTGTCTGTCTCCGTCTGTCTGTCTGTCTGTCTGTCTGTCTGTCTGTCTGTCTGTCTGTCTGTCTCCGTCTCCGTCTCCGTCTCCGTCTCCGTCTGTCTGTCTGTCTCCGTCTCCGTCTCCGTCTCCGTCTCCGTCTCCGTCTCCGTCTCCGTCTCCGTCTCCGTCTCCGTCTCCGTCTCCGTCTCCGTCTGTCCGTCCGTCCGTCCGTCCGTCCGTCCGTCCGTCCGTCCGTCCGTCCGTCCGTCCGTCTGTCTGTCTGTCTGTCTGTCTGTCTGTCTGTCTGTCTGTCTGTCTGTCTGTCTGTCTGTCTGTCTGTCTGTCCGTCTATCCGTCTGCTCGTCTGTTCTTTTACCTGTTTGTTCTTTTGTTTATATTTGTTTGTTTACATCAGCTAAAAGTCGTTGCGGGCTTACTACATTGCCTACATCTCGTATCGTTGGAGGAAACACAGCTCAAGCCGGAGCATGGCCTTGGCAAGTCAGCATTGATTATAACTACGACTTCGGAAGTGGCAATAGAGTATGGCAAGGGCACTGGTGTGGAGGATCGATCATTTCTGAACAGTGGATAATAAGTGCAGCGCATTGCTTCAGTGACGACCCATACAAGAGCTACTACAAAGTTACTGTTGGTAAGAACCAATTCGTGAAAACCCATTGCTGGCCTAAAGAAGGAAGGAAGGAAGGAAGGAAGGAAGGAAGGAAGGAAGGAAGGAAGGAAGGAAGGAAGGAAGGAAGGAAGGAAGGAAGGAAGGAAGGAAGGAAGGAAGGAAGGAAGGAAGGAAGGAAGGAAGGAAGGAAGGAAGGAAGGAAGGAAGGAAGGAAGGAAGGAAGGAAGGAAGGAAGGAAGGAAGGATCGGAAGGAAGGAAGGAAGGAAGGAAGGAAGGAAGGAAGGAAGGAAGGAAGGAAGGAAGGAAGGAAGGAAGGAAGGAAGGAAGGAAGGAAGGAAGGAAGGAAGGAAGGAAATAAAACAAACAAGCAACATAGGAAGCTAAAAAGAATTAAAAAAACATCCTGCCTGATCAGGGTTCCTTCTTTGATGAGTAAAATCGTCTGGCGTTAGACAAAGTAAAACAATAAAGCGGCCGTTCTCGGGCGGTTTTGGCAGCAATGGGTTAACAATTGTGAAATTTTTGCAACTATATATAGTTACTGTAACCTTATTCTTCACGATTCTATATATTTATATTTTCCCTAGTGTCAATTCCGTCCAATATCACGAAGTTTCCGCGTCCATGTCGATGGCATTGTACATATATCGCCTTGCATGTCTATTATGACGTCTAGTAAATATAGCTCGCCCTTGTTTATTGTGAGACCTATTCTAAGCTAGTTTCATCTATAATTAATATTTTTAGGTGAGCATGATTTGCGAAGGAAAGAAGGCTACGAGCAAATTATACCAATCGAGAAGCTTATCCTTCATTCTGGTTATGACAAGAACACTCATGATAATGACATTGCCATGATCAAACTGAAGTATCCGATCAAGTACAGCAACCGTGCTTTACCTGTGTGCCTACCTACAAGCGACCTGCCTGCGAAGACAGAATGTTTTATCACAGGATGGGGAGCCCTAAATGAAGGAGCCTCGGGTCCCGCTGTCCTTCATCAAGCCAAGGTCCCACTGGTCAAGCACGATACGTGCAATAGAATGTATTATAGTAACTTTGGTATGCGCATTACATCACGCATGCGCTGCGCAGGTTATACTTCTGGAGGCATCGATTCCTGTCAAGGGGATAGCGGGGGACCGCTGGTGTGTAAGGTGAACGGCAGGTGGCATTTGATGGGCGCTGTGAGCTGGGGGGTTGGGTGTGGAAGGGTAGGCGTTTATGGTGTTTATGCGGATATTGTAAACTTGAAGGATTGGTTGGTGAACACAATGTAACATTGTTGTTATCAATGATGCACTAATAAACAACACTCTTTAGTTTCACGCGGACTGTTGTCTGTTGTTTTTTTCTGAGGGTCTTATTTGGGTAGGCGACTTTTTTTATCGCGACATTTTTGATGCCAAACAGGGCACCGCTCTTCAGTACTGTCGCGCTTTGCCGCGCGAAAGGCGGATTTTTATGCAGTGTTTTTGTCGCGCGATCGACGTTTTGTGGTCGCTTTATTTTGTCTTGTAAGCTTTTAACTGGATCTGTTCCAGGTGAGGGATCATGCGACAAAAAAAAACGATCGCAAAAAATTGCTTGCGCGACATAAAAAGCTGAATGGACGTCCGCCCTAAATCTGGAAACGAGTTCTTGCAATGTTTATTGTACTTGAAGTACTGACCATCACCGCTGACCAAACAAAAGTCAGCACTGCAGTTAAAGTTAAAGTCGATCATGGAACGATGATAAGAGAGGTCATCTGAAGTAATAAGGTCTGAAAATTCTGCCTCTTCCTTTATCTTACCATCTTTAGGAACACCAGGGAA
This sequence comes from Corallium rubrum, assembly GCA_964035015.1. Classification (NCBI taxonomy): domain Eukaryota; kingdom Metazoa; phylum Cnidaria; class Anthozoa; order Scleralcyonacea; family Coralliidae; genus Corallium; species Corallium rubrum. Next base: position 7,362,091 of record OZ036007.1, read on the forward strand.
CGAAGGAGATTCAAGTACACAGAAGTATTCATCACTGGATGAAAATAACTTGACATTTACTGGGAAATCAAGCCGCTCAAACCTCGCACGTGCCAACGATGAACGACCAATTGCTTTGAACTCGTGGTGAGAAATCAGTTATTAGCATAATAAGAAATGCTTTCATTCTTTTTTAATACAAAAAAGCTAGTAGAATACAATAAAATTTAATACAATACAATGCAATGTAGTTCAGTACAGTTCAGTACAGTACAGTACAGTACAGTACAGTGCAGTACAGTACACTTACAGTACAGTACAGTACAGTACACTTACAGTACAGTACAGTGCAGCGCAGTACAGTACAATGTAGTGCAGTGCAGTACAATACAGTGCGGTAGAGTACAGTGTAGTGCAGTATAGTATAGTACAGTACAGTACAGTGTGGCACACACAGTAGAGTACAGCGCAGTGTAGTGCAATACAGTGCAGTAGAGTACAGTGTAGTGCAGTACAGTATAGTGCAGTAGAGTACAGTGTAGTGCAGTATAGTATAGTACAGTACAGTACAGTGTGGCACAGTACAGTAGAGTACAGCGCAGTGTAGTGCAATACAGTGCAGTAGAGTACAGTGTAGTGCAGTACAGTATAGTGCAGTAGAGTACAGTGTAGTGCAGTATAGTATAGTATAGTACAGTACAGTACAGTACAGTGCAGTGCAGTGTAGTGCAGTTGCATTGTAGTGCAGTACAGTACATATAATTATATATATATATATATATATATATATATATATATATATAATGCATAAATATTTATTATCCATGATTTTTTAGTACTTCTGAAGGAAATACCAACACTCAAATCATGACATCACATTCTTCTGTAACAACACAAGGTAATATACCATGATTATTTTTACAAAGAAATAACATTGATAAAATAATTTTTGATAACAATGAATAATTTTTACCAATTCCACTTTTGCACCTAACCTAAATCTAACTTAGGTGTGCAAGTACATTAATTAGCACCTGTTCTGGCATTAATTGAGGCAAATGTGTTGGACAATTTACAGGACTCTATCTGCACTGAAAGTAACTGTAGAATTTAAGAGAAAAGTTATTGATCTACAAACATTTTCTGTTTATTGATAACTAATAGCTAAATATTTTCACAATCAGCTCATTTGACCATGGTACTGTATATCTGCAAACAATTATGGTATTTATAGGCAATCAAAGGTTGAAACTTATTTGCATTTTTCCATCTGTAGACTCTGGAAATATTTTTCAAAGTACTAGTGTATTTTCCATACCAGAGGAAAGCACTATTAATTTGAATGTACCCTCAGAGAATTTTCACCCAGCATCAACTTCTTCAGCCTCTATTACTGGACAGCTTATGGAAACACATGAAAATATCAACCAACCTTCTGAAGCTGGTTTGGATCATGATGAATCTACTTCAAAAATTCCTGACAAACCTAATAAGGTAGCCTATGATTTATTTAGGTTTCAAAAGTTTTAAGAATTTATTCCATTTTTGCTTGAGCTTACCAAAACAGCCCTATTTTTTTGCTTTAACTATACACCAGAAGATTTTACTCTCTAATACCAGATGATTTTATTTATTCAAAGAGAGAATTCTCAGTTTCATTCAATTCAATTCAATTCAATTCATTTCAATTCAATTCAATTCAATTCAATTCAATTCAATTCAATTCAATTCAATTCAATTCAACTCAAAGGTCTTTATTTATAAAATCATAGGGTAAAAAGAACATATATCCTATGTTACAATTTAAAAAAAACGTTCAAGGTATTTAAAGTATTATATTATATTTAAAATGTCCTCGGTTGATAAAAATGTTCCTAAAATGGCTAGTGTTTATCTTTGGGTGTTGACTTGACTTATTTCTTAACTTGTATTTCATTAGTTTAAAGTGCCTCTATGGCCTGTGGGATCTTTACATATTTAAATAACTTAGGTTAAAAGAAAATGTTTCCCAAAATTTTTTCTCAAAAATATTAAATGCTCACCCATTAACAGCGCTCCAAAGTTGGCCAAATCATCCCAAATCGTGCCATTTTGAAAGTTAGACCGTTTTCTTGGGCTGGGCTCTAATTGATAGATCTACGTCATATTTACATCACAGTCGGAACACCAAAATCTCTTCCACCGAACTTCTCTTCCATGAACCATCTTGGAACATATTGATGAATATATCTAAAGTTTTCATTGCTTAAATAAAAGTTTAAGAGATGCAATACATGTACCAAAAACACACTAAATAGTCAGAAGTGTTGTTCCAACCATGATGTCACATAGTAAACTTGCACCAGGTCCCTAATGCACGGTCACAGTTATAGAGGTACCAACTTTGAAGCGTTGTTAGTGGGTGGGGATTTAATATTTTTGAGAAAAAATTTCAGGAAACATTTTCTCTTAACCTAAGTTATTTAAGTATGTAAAGATCCCACAGGCCATAGAGGCACTTTAACTTGACAGTGGCATTAGACGATAAAGTGGATGATTACTCAGCCTGGATACTTTCTTCACAATCTTTTTATCTTGGTTTTCCATAAGGTTGTGTGCCATCACATGTTTCGAAGTATATCTAGATAGATAGATAGAATAATTTTATTTAACCACGTTTACATCATCAGCAAAAGCTGGTTTCCATGATGGGCGTGTATAAGAACATGAACAAAATTAGATTATTTACAAATCAAGAGTTAAGTAGTAAGTATAAGAGTAATTTAAATATTTACATGAATATGTAAATTAGTATAATTACTGTAGTGGGAAACATAAGTAGTGATTTTTCATTGAAAATATGGAAGAGATTTACTCTCTCTTATGTTTGCTGGTAGGGAGTTCCATATGGAGGCTCCGTCGAATATAAGACTCGATCTTTTTCATACTGTTTGTGCATGGTTGTGGCAAACAAACTGTAGTAGCACTGTCACGAAGATTGTGATTCAAAACATCTTTTTTGAATGTAAAGAGGTCATTGAGACACTTTGGCCCCATGTCGTTTAATATTTTGAACATTATTTTAGCTTTAGCTTTTTTTCTCTGTTCTTTAAGTGGTCCCCGTCCTAATGCATCTAATGCAGTTTGCTGATCTACTTCATTAGGCAAAGCGTTTATTGGCAATGGTCTAAGATTGCACTGAATTGTTGTCAATTGAGAATCAGCTGCACCATATACCGATAGACCATAAGTGATGTTAGGTAGGCTGCACAATGCTGTTAAAAAGATGGTCAATTTCAGCTAAGTATTAGGATATGATGAGCAAGATTGTCTAGCATTGGACAGAAAGAATTAAAAAACATCTATACCAATGTACATAAAAAGATTTTAAATAGTGCATGAAGTACTGTATTGAGCTTTTTTTAGAAACGTCGAGGTGGCTGGCCAAAAGGCAAAAAGAGAAGAAAGGAAGGCATTGATTCAAACAAACCTAAGGCACCTATGGCTGGGTGAGTTTTAAAATGTCAGGTGCTATTTTCTTTAGATCAGAATTGATTGTCCTAACAGCTTACAGTTGAATTGACAGCTGAGATCTGAGCTCATGAATGTCAGAACCATTAAATAATTTTCTAGCTACAGTTTATATTGAGCTTAAAGTTGATTTTGCCGAGAGAGAGAAACTGGGGGACTCTGTGTAAAACCTATTGAGACACAGAAGATAACCATATTAACTTGATCATCTGGCAAGCCTAAATTTCAGAGATTTTCCTAATGTACTTTTAACACCTGTAGGTATATAAGATTTGTCAATAGCCAACGTCCTGTTCTCAAATCTCAACATCCTAATCTTGCTTCTATACAAATAATTAAACTTCTTGGATCTCAATGGAATGCAATGTCTGCTACTGAAAAACAGGTACAGTAGTAAATTTACTCCTTGTTTCCTCATCCTTCTCCTCTCATCCTCCCCTCCTCCTCCTCTTCCCCTCCTCCTTCTTCCTCCTCCTCCCCTCCTCCTCCCCTCTTCCTCCCCTCCTCTTCCTCCTCCCCTCCTCCTTCTTTCCTCCTTCTCTTCCTTCTCCTCCTCCTCCTCTCTTTCTCCTTCTCCCCTCTTCCTCCTCCTCCTCCTCCCCTCCTCCTCCTCTTGCCCTCCTCCTTCTTTCCTCCTCCTTCTCTTCCTTCTCCTCCTCCCCTCTTCCTCCTTCTCCCCTCTTCCTCCTCCTCCCCTCTTCCTCCCCTCCTCTTCCTCCCCTCCTTTCCTCCTTCTCTTCCTTCTCCTTCTCCTCCTCCCCTCTTCCTCCTTCTCCCCTCTTCCTCCTCCTCCTCCCATCCTCCTCTTGCCCTCCTCCTTCTTTCCTCCTCCTTCTCTTCCTTCTCCTCCTCCCCTCTTCCTCCTTCTCCCCTCTTCCTCCTCCTCCCCTCTTCCTCCCCTCCTCTTCCTCCTCCCCTCCTCCTTTCCTCCTTCTCTTCCTTCTCCTTCTCCTCCTCCTCCTCCCCTCTTCCTCCTTCTCCCCTCTTCCTCCTCCTCCTCCCCTCCTCCTCCTCTTGTCCTCCTCCTCCTTTCCTCCTCCTTCTCTTCCTTCTCCTCCTCCCCTCTTCCTCCTTCTCCCCTCTTTCTCCTCCTCCCCTCTTCCTCCCCTCCTCTTCCTCCCCTCCTCCTTTCCTCCTTCTCTTCCTTCTCCTTCTCCTCCTCCCCTCTTCCTCCTTCTCCCCTCTTCCTTCTCCTCCTCCCATCCTCCTCCTCTTGCCCTCCTCCTTCTTTCCTCCTCCTTCTCTTCCTTCTCCTCCTCCCCTCTTCCTCCTTCTCCCCTCTTCCTCCTCCTCCCCTCTTCCTCCCCTCCTCTTCCTCCTCCCCTCCTCCTTTCCTCCTTCTCTTCCTTCTCCTTCTCCTCCTCCTCCTCCCCTCTTCCTCCTTCTCCCCTCTTCCTCCTCCTCCTCCCCTCCTCCTCCTCTTGTCCTCCTCCTCCTTTCCTCCTCCTTCTCTTCCTTCTCCTCCTCCTCCCCTCTTCCTCCTTCTCCTCCTCCTCCCCTCCTCCCCTCCTCCTCTTCCTTCTCCTCAATCCTCTTCCTTCTTCTTCTTTCTCTCCTTTTCCTCTTTCTACAAATCTCCTCCTCCTTCTCCTCATCCTTCTCCTCCTTCTTCTCTTCTCCTCCTTCTCCTCTTCCTTCTCCTTCACCTCATCCTCCTCCTCCTTCTCTTCCTCCTCCTTCTCCTCCTCCTTCTCTTAGTTTACTTTTTTGATGCAAACGCTTAAATATGTGCTTCTCATGCTTGTTTTTAAATAGCTTCTTTTATTTTTAACAAGGTTTATCATGATGAAGCGGAAGAAGATAAAAAACGTTATCTTGAGGAACTTGTTGCCTATCAACAATCTGAAGCTTACCAGGCTTTTTTGAAAAGACAGCAATCCAAAAAATTAAAAGATCTTGGTAAGTTCTTTTAAATTTTATGCTGTAAATTTATCAACTTTATATCGCGCTTCGTCCACCGCTCAATATTACTTCTATTGAATTTCATGTTGGCAATTATTGTGGCCGAATATTAGTTCATGTCGGTTCTCATCAAGCATTGAAGCTTAGTCATCTAACACTAATAAGTTCTGGGTTCAATTTGATCCTTATTTCTTGCGCTTTCTCCGAATCAAAATATTCCTTTGCGTGGCACATCGTATTTCTTAGCGAAGATCGTGTCATCGTCACTGGATCGAACTATGTTAGGTTCTTTGCTGCTTTCATATTTAGTGGCAGGTTGCAGCTCATCGATCAAACCAAGGTAATTTGCAAGATTCCAGAAATTATCATCTTCATTTGCCGGTGGCGTAGGCTTCTTTGTTGTTCGCTCTGGCATTTCTATTTTCTTCGCTCGAAGATAATTCAGAATCACTTTAAAACATGAAGGGTTGAAATCAAAGAAGAAGTTTCCATGTTTATCTTTCTTTAGGCGGCCTTCCCATCGACCACTGAACATGGAAGCCAGCAATGATCCCTCACTTGACACAATGTTGATCGAATGCAGGTCATTGTTTCGCCACCAATATTCAAATAGATGACGTCGTCGTCTTCTACCAAGCTTTGCATTTGCTCTTGCTCTTTTTTCCAAGCATTGACTTCTTCTTCTACTTCTTTCTTCTTTGTTTCCAAACTTTCGAATTCAGTTACTATACTGCGCTTTATCTTTGCCCCTTGGTTAAATATAAAAGTTCGTACGGCAACCTGTTGATTACGCATGCAGTTACTTGATACCGCGCTTTATTTTGGACGTTCATCGTTACTGGTTGACCACCAGGACTACATCAGATGTGACCTTGCAAACCGTGAAGTCTATCTGCTTCCAAGAAGTGACCACAGCCGGAAGTGACTATCTATTTCTGAGTCTGTGATACTACTCAAATCAGTAGAGCGAGACATGGACGATTTTTTTATCACTTCCTAAGTGTCAGCTTTATTAACCGCGGATCAATTTCAAAGCAATCACAAGGTGTATTCTCATGTACCACGTGATAAACATCCAATTGTTAACCATTGTTAACTCGTAAACAAGCTATCGCGTGGTACATAAGAATACACCTCGTGATTACTTTGAAATTGATCTGCGGTTAATGAAACTGTTGCTTCGGAAGCGATGAAAACATCGTCTGTGTCTCGCTCTACTGATTTGAGTAGTATATGATAATGCTGTGATGTTATATCAGATATGCCGTGGTGTATGATATACAGTACTGTGGTATTATGTGGGGTCGCATTTCTCGATGAGTGTCTACGACTTTCTTTTGAATCAAGATTTTAACATCAACCTCAACACCTCCAAATCTAAGGTTTTAACTGTTTCCTGCAAAAAATCTCTCTGTTATTTGATCACCATTTCGTAACTTTCCCTTTGATTCCCATCATTAGGCCCATTATTACATTGTAACACTTTTCTAATCTTTTGTGAAACGTAAAGGTGTGGTCACCGTCTCTGAGCAAACACAAAACAAAACTGGAGCGCGTACAGAGTCATGTCGTGTAGGATCCACTGCACTGATTCGTATAAAATTTGAAAAGTAATATTGATAGTGAGGATATTAATATTAATAGTCAGAATTAATTTTGTAGCGCCAATTTATATTAACTAGATAAATTGGGATTAATGAGAAGCTACATCTTAATACTCTCACGCAATAGCGCAGTTGTGACATTTTCTGCGTTATGTCACTTTTCTTGCTCTTAGCAATTTGGCAAAAACAAGGTATGCACAAGTTACCTAATACGATTTAATCAAACCGGACATCCCAAGCTTATAAGCACTAAAAGTCTGTCAAAAAACAAGATAGCTCACTCTGGTTCTGATCGCCTTCGTCGAAACATCTAGTCGAAGTTACCCCACCCACCGCACCCTTTGAGAATAAATATGGAACACTTAGAGTTGTTGTTAAAGAACCTCAATTTGTAATATAGTTTATCGTTGAAACATCATTTAGTTTTTGTGTAATACTCAGCGAGGTAAAGAACAAACCCAAAATTGTATATATATTTTTTAAATATTTTATTAATAAAGAAATCGGGGCGGAAAGTGGTGTCCCCTCGGCCACACTTCGCCCAACGGTGAAGCACACACCGGCGACGGAGAGCAAGGTCAATAACGGTGAGGGCCCTTACCTTCACCCTGATCTTCGCTTCTCTCGGTAACTTCACCACGGCGAAGCCCGGCTGGGACATGAGAGCAAGGTCCATAACAGTGAGGGCCCTTACTCTCACTCTGACTTTCGCTTCTCCAGCTTTTTCTGGGGGCCCTTACTTCCAGAAAACCGCACTTTCCGTCACCCAAATATTATCCACAAAGATTTGCGTGACTTATTAATGTGAATTTTAGGGGTTGAAAATCTAGAGGAGTTAGAGCCAAATTTCATGCCAACCAGGAACTACGACGAGGTAAAGTTATATAAAGAGGAGGAAGATGAAAAGGATGGTGATGATGATGATGATGATGATGATGATGATGATGATGATGATGATGATGATGATGATGATGAATGATGATGATGATGATGATGATGATGATGATGATGATGATGATGATGATAATGGTGATGATGATAATGATGATGATGATGATGATAATGGTGATGATGATAATGATGATGATGATGATAATGATGATGATGATAATGATGATAATGGTGATGATGATGATAATGATAATGATGATGATGATGATGATGATGATAATGGTGATGATGATGATGATGATGATGATAATGATGATGATGATAATGATGATGATGATAATGATGATGATGATGATGATAATGATGATGATGATGATGGTGATAACGATGATGATGATGATGATGATGATAATGATGATGATGATGATGATGATGATGATAATGATGATGATGATGATGATAATGATGATAATGATGATGATGATGATAATGATGATGATGATAATGATGATAATGGTGATGATGATAATGATGATGATGATGATTGAATTGAACTTTATTTAAAAGAAGGTATAAACATCTTTACATATCGTATTCTACCAGATGGCCTTCATTAGTTAAAAATCAATGAATAATTAAGTGACACAGTTGCAGGTTAGTTTAAATTTACAGTTTATACAGGCAAAATCCTCCAAGTGTGCCACTCCATTATTTTGTTCTAGAAAATATTTTTTTAGTTCATTTTTGAAAGTTGAAATACTAATATTGCTAGTGTCCTTTAAGCGGTTAGGGAGCGAATTAAATAACAAAGCTCCACTATACGAAATCTTTGTTTTACCAAGCTCACTAGAGACTTTTGAAACTTTCAGATCTGTCAGTGACGCTCTTGTGCTAACACTATGTGCTTCACCGACAAACTGAAATAAGTTATACAGGTTTGATGGAGCTTTGTTTTTTAATACAGTGAATACTAATATAAGTTTTCATAGTTTAATTAGATTATGTAGTGGAATCCATCCAAGCTTTTTAAATAGTTCAACTGATGATTCATCAGTAGATGCCTCCAGTATAGTGCGTGCCGATTTTTTTGGAGTTTCAGGAGATCATTAAGTTTTTCCTTTGATGCGTTACCCCAAACAGTACAACAATATAACAGGTGAGGATAGATTAACGACTGGTAAAACATGATACGGGAATGATAAGGTAAATTTTGTCGAATCCGTTTTAATAGAAAAAGCCGTTTATTAATAATTTGGTATATATTAGTTATATGTTCTTCCCATTGAAGTCCACTATCTAAGTGGACTCCAAGCAGTTTCTTTGTTGTTACCTCATCTATTGATTTATTATTTATTGTAACAAGAATTTTGTCTGAGGCATTAGTTTTACGTTTAGAATATATTTTCATGCATTTGCTTTTTGTGCAATTCAGTGACATTAGGTTCGTGTTTAACCAGTTTGATATTAACTTAAGGTCATTGGTCAGTTTTAGATTTATATCACTGATCAGCAGGCTGGAGGCTAGTATTGACGAATCATCAGCGAAAATAAATGGTGTTGTACATTGTTCGTGAAGTGGAAGGTCGTTGATGAAAATAATAAATAAGAGCGGTCCTAGAATTGACCCTTGTGGGACACCGCAATTAACCGGCAAAGAGTCTGAGAGAGCAGTTTTGAATTTAACCCTTTGCGTTCGGTTTGACAGATATGAGTTAAACCAGGCTATTGCCTCTGGTCTGAAATGATATAGTTCGAGTTTTTGCAGGAGTAATTTATGGTCTAACACATCAAATGCTTTTGAGAAATCTAGTAGCGTTAGTCCATTAATTTCACCTCTTTCAATTGTCGTTATCAACGTTTCATAGAGAGAGAGCAGTAGGGTTTCACATGAGTGATTCTTCCTGAAACCATATTGATGTTTAGTTAGGAGCCTGTGACGCTGTAGAAAATTATATGTACTGTTGTAAACATGTCTTTCTAAAATTTTGGAAACAATGGATAATATGGAGAGAGGCCTGAAGTTTGATCTATCAGACAACGAATCACTCTTGTGTTTTGGTGTAAGCCTGGCTTGTTTCCATAATAGTGGAAAGACTCCGGTAGTGATACTTATGTTACATAATGTTGTAAGGGATTTTGTAAGTGCAGAGGCCGCTATTTTCAAGAAGAATGCATCAATACCATCAAGACCGGAAGCTTTATTAGCATGAAGATTGTTTAAAAGGTTGAAGACTGTTTGCTCAGTCATTAAAGGTATGGTAAAACTAACATTTTCTGGAATATGTGAATCTATGAATATCTTAAGATTTGTGAGGTCTATTTGCATATTAGATGGTATTTTGTCTCGTGTTTCTTTTATAATGTCGATGAAATAGTTATTGAAGATGTTACTTATTTCGTGATGATCAGTATATTTTACATCGTTCACAACAATGAATTCAGGAGCGATGGCTGTTTCCATTGATGCAGTTTCCTTGAAAATTTTCCAAAGCAGTTTTGGGTTGGAAATGTTTTCATTTAATAATTTGGTATAGTGAGTTGCTTTCGATTCACAAATTTCTTTGGTGATTTTGTTTCTGCATTGTTTATACGAGACCCAGTCATCTTCATGACTTGATCTCTTAGCTTGTTTCAGGTACTCATCTCTTAATTTCATTTTATCCCGTATGTCTTTAGTTAGCCACCCAGGTAGTCGTTTAGATTTTACTCTTTTTGTGACTACCTGGGCATGGTTATTTAATGTGTTTAGATACATTTCATTCCACATGTTAAGGTAAATGTTAGGGTCATGGATGGTTTCAAATAAGTGCCATGGTAGTTGCTGTATTTCTTCAATGAAACTATTAGCATCGAATTCTTTTGTGTTCCTATACGTTATTGTCTGGTGTTTAAGCTTGTTTGCTTCTTTCGGGTTGATTTTTCTGGTGACGAAAATTGAATGATGATCACTTAATCCAGTTTCAATCACTCCTGACTTCAGGATTGTGGGTGTGTTGTATATATATGATCTAAAATAGATTTTGATACTGGTCTGGTAATGTCATCAATCAATTGCTCATATTGGAATGATGTCATCATTCGTTTTAAGGGTTTATATTGAGTTTTGTTTAGGGTATTTACATTGAAATCGCCTAATATAATTACCTCTTTCCCTTCTTTTTCCAATTTATTCAAGATATCTTTGAGTTCCTCCCTCCATAACACACGGTTATTCGGGGGGCGATAAATAAAGCAAATTATTATTGGAGATGATTTGTAGAATATTATTTCAACACAAATAATTTCAATTAGCTCATTACGTATGGTTTCCAAGTCCGTTCTATGATTAAAGTTTATTGAATTGGGAATGTAAGCCAGGATTCCACCACCACCTGCAGAGTGGGAACGGTCTTTTCTTATACAACAAAATTTTTCTATGGTAAGTTCGTTATCTGACCAAGTATTGTTTAGGTGTGTCTCGGTAATTCCAAATATTACATTGCATTTTTGACGAAGGGTAGTAATATCATTAATCATTATTTTCATCAAATCGACCTTATTTGTTATTGATTGAGTGTTTAGGTGTATAACTGAGAGACCTTTGTTAGGTAAGATGTTATACATAGAGTTGCTATTAGAGCTATTAAATGCGGTGGTTTCCTTATTAAGTGCATGATGGTTAAAAGTGCTGTATACTATTAGCTAAATTTCTAGCGAGGATAGCAGTACCTGTTCTGTTGAGATGTAGTCCAAATCTGTCAAGGCCTCTTTCATTGATGTTGGAATGTTTGAGAATGTTCCAGTTCATTCTTCCGCATAAGTTGGTCAGAAGATTGTTAAACTCTGTGACTTTCATTTCGATATTTTGAACATCTTTCCTCAGTATAATTTGTGATAATGTTAACTTTGTGTTGGGACTTATTTGTAGAATTTGGTCACATAATTTGGATGTATCTTTGATGATGTCGATAGGAACTTTTGTCTTGAGATCATTTGTCCCAACATGAATAATCACATGCTCATGAATAAATCACATGATGATGATAATGGTGATGATGATGATGATGATGATGATAATGATGATGATGATAATGATGATGATGATGATGATGATAATGATGATGATGATGATGATGGTGATAACGATGATGATGATGATGATGATGATAATGATGATGATGATGATGATGATGATGATGATGATAATGATGATGATGATGATGATAATGATGATAATGATGATAATGATGATGATGATGATGATGATGATGATGATGATGATGATGATGATGATGATGATGATGATGATGATAATGATAATGATGATGATGATGATTATGATGATGATAATGATGATGATGATAATGATGACGATGATGATGATGATGATGATGATGATGATGATGATGATGATGATGATGATGATGATGATGATGATAATGATAATGATGATGATAATGATGATGATGATGATGATAATGATGATGATAATGATAATGATGATGATGATGATGATGATGATGATGATGATGATGATGATGATGATGATGATGATGATGGTGGGAAGGAAGAGGATGATGAGGAGGAAGAAGAGGATGTTATTGAGGATGAAGAGGAGAAGGACAAAGAAGATGATGAGTAAGAAGAGTGATGACAAGGATGAAGAGAAGGGGGAGAAGGAGGAGGAGGAGAAGGAGGAGGAAAAGGAAAAGAAGGAGGGGGGAGGAGGAACGGAAGTAGGAGAAGGAGGAGGAGGGGAAGGATGAGGAGAAGAAAGAGGACAAGGATGAGGAGGACAAGGAGAAGGAGCAGGAACAAGAAAGAGGAGAAGGGGAGGGGAGGAGGAGAAGGAGGACAGGGAGAAGGAGGAAGAGAGGAGGAGGAGGTAACGAGGAGGGGGACCAGAAGTAAGGAGAAGGAGGAGGAAGGAGGAGGAGGAGTAGAGGAGGAGGAGGACGGAAAGAGGAGGGAGAGGAGGAGGGAAGGAGGATGAGGAGGAGAAGGGGAGGAGGAAGAAGAAGGAGGGAAGGAGGAGGAGAAGGAGGAGCAAGAGGCTGAAGAGGATAATGATGGTTGTGAGAAGGAGGTAGATGAGAAGGATGAGGTTAATGATGATGAGCATAATGAACAAAAAGGAGATAGTAAAAAGAATAGAAGCTAACATGTGTTTTTCGAATTATTTTTTTCTAGGTTCAGGTAGAAGTTTCTCCAGAACTATACTGCAAAGTTTGCAATCAGCATTTCAGTTCTGAACACAACAAGAAAGAACACATGTTAGGACGTCAGCACCTTCAGATGGTCACTGGGGAATTCGAAAAGGAAGTTCATACAAACACAAGAACGAGACCAACAGTTCCTGGTCAGGTGGAAAACTTAGCTAAACCACATAGTGATCACGAAGATGAGTCGGAAATGTCCGAAGGAACAAAACTGACGACTCTTTCCGATGTGATGGAAACGCTTCTTCAACATAATTACGGTAAATCAACTATATCTCATCTGTTAGTGTACTATCTGTACCTTAGCGCCTCGGGTTCGATTCCTGCTTCAAGCAGTTTTCAGATTAAAAAATTCACCTTGGCCACATGTGAGAAGAGTGCTTCCAGTTTGACTCTACCAAACACCACAGGTTTTCTCAGGAAGAACAGTTTAGATCTGACTGATAGGATTATCTAGTATAAATAAAGTTAGTTTAGTTTACTCTGGTTTCCTCCTGTAGTAACACTGGACCAATGAGGGATGGTCCTTACTGGATCTCTAGGAAGAACAGTTTAGGTATGACTGATAGGATTATCCAGTATAAATAAAGTTAGTTTAGTTTACTCTGGTTTCCTCCTGTAGTAACACTGGACCAATGAGGGATGGTCCTTACTGGATCTCTAGGAAGAACAGTTTAGATATGACTGATAGGATTATCCAGTATAAATAAAGTTAGTTTAGTTTACTCTGGTTTCCTCCTGTAGTAACACTGGATCAATGAGGGATGGTCCTTACTGGATCTCTAGGAAGAACAGTTTAGATATGACTGATAGGATTATCCAGTATAAATAAAGTTAGTTTAGTTTACTCCAGTTTCCTCCTGTAGTAACACTGGATCAATGAGGGATGGTCCTTACTGGATCTCTAGGAAGAACAGTTTAGATATGACTGATAGAGTTATCTAGTATAAATAAAGTTAGTATAGTTTACTCCAGTTTCCTCCTGTAGTAACACTGGATCAATGAGGGATGGTCCTTACTGGATCTCTAGGAAGAACAGTTTAGATATGACTGATAGGATTATCTAGTATAAATAAAGTTAGTTTAGTTTACTCCAGTTTCCTCCTGTAGTAACACTGGATCAATGAGGGATGGTCCTTACTGGATCTCTAGGAAGAACAGTTTAGATATGACTGATAGGATTATCCAGTATAAATAAAGTTAGTTTAGTTTACTCCAGTTTCCTCCTGTAGTAACACTGGATCAATGAGGGATGGTCCTTACTGGATCTCTAGGAAGAACAGTTTAGATATGACTGATAGAGTTATCTAGTATAAATAAAGTTAGTATAGTTTACTCCAGTTTCCTCCTGTAGTAACACTGGATCAATGAGGGATGGTCCTTACTGGATCTCTAGGAAGAACAGTTTAGATATGACTGATAGAGTTATCTAGTATAAATAAAGTTAGTATAGTTTACTCCAGTTTCCTCCTGTAGTAACACTGGATCAATGAGGGATGGTCCTTACTGGATCTCTAGGAAGAACAGTTTAGATATGACTGATAGAGTTATCTAGTATAAATAAAGTTAGTATAGTTTACTCCAGTTTCCTCCTGTAGTAACACTGGACCAATGAGGGATGATCCTTACTGGATCTCTAGAGAGAACAGTTTAGATATGACTGATAGAGTTATCTAGTATAAATAAAGTTAGTATAGTTTACTCCAGTTTCCTCCTGTAGTAACACTGGATCAATGAGGGATGGTCCTTACTGGATCTCTAGGAAGAACAGTTTAGATATGACTGATAGGATTATCTAGTATAAATAAAGTTAGTTTAGTTTCCTCCAGTTTCCTCCTGTAGTAACACTGGATCAATGAGGGATGGTCCTTACTGGATCTCTAGGAAGAACAGTTTAGATATGACTGATAGAGTTATCTAGTATAAATAAAGTTAGTATAGTTTACTCCAGTTTCCTCCTGTAGTAACACTGGATCAATGAGGGATGGTCCTTACTGGACCTCTAGGATGAACAGTTTAGATATGACTGATAAAGTTATCCAGTATAAATAAAGTTAGTTTAGTTTCCTCCAGTTTCCTCCTGTAGTAACACTGGATCATGAGGGATGGTCTTTACTGGACCTCTAGAGAGAACAGTTTAGATATGACTGATAGAGTTATCCAATATAAATAGAGTTAGTTTAGTTTACTCCAGTTTCCTCCTGTAGTAAAACTGGATCAATGAGGGATGGTCCTTACTGGACCTCTAGGAAGAACAGTTTAGATATGACTGATAGGATTATCCAGTATAAATAAAGTTAGTTTAGTTTACTCTGGTTTCCTCCTGTAGTAACACTGGATCAATGAGGGATGGTCTTTACTGGACCTTTGGGGAGAACAGTTTAGGTATGACTGATAGGACTATCCAATATAAATAAAATTAGCATGTTCTAGGGATTTTTGGTGAAGGAAAATTCGAGTGTAGAATATATACATTTTAAGACCAAACCGGGACCAGTTGCGAAAAATGCAACTACACAGGCCTTCCGGCATGAATGGAACCCACGACCTTGCGATTCTAGTACAATGCTCTGACCACTGAGCCACGGCGGCCGTTGCCGAGAGCTTGATCGCGAGTTCTGTATATATTAAGGTGGTAATGCCAGGAGAGAATTGGGTTTATTAGAAGTAATATTGGGCATTTTACTCGATTACATAGAATGTTCTAGGGATTTTTGGTGAAGGAAAATTCGAGTGTAGAATATATACATTTTAAGACCAAACCGGGACCAGTTGCGAAAAATGCAACTACACAGGCCTTCCGGCAGGAATTGAACCCACGACCTTGCGAATCGCAAGGTATACATGTATTAATGTATACAGAACTCGCGATCAAGCTCTCGGCAACGGCCTCCGTGGCTCAGTGGTCAGAGCATTGCACTAGAATCGCAAGGTCGTGCGTTCAATTCCTGCCGGAAGGCCTGTGTAGTTGCATTTTTCGCAACTGGTCCCTGTTTGGTCTTAAAATGTATATATTCTACACTCGAAGTTTCCTTCACCTAAAATCCCTAGAACATTCTATGTAATCGAGTGAAATGCCCAATATTACTCCTAATAAATAATATTAGTTTAGTTTAGTTTAGACTTTTCTATAATTCCTAGATCGGGAAATGGAAATCCGGGAACTACGCAAGAACCTTGCTGATTACGAAAATCAACGGATGTTATTATCCAAAGAATTAGATCGCTTAAAAGTAAGTATATTTATAAAAATGATTCACCCAAAGCTGTGTTTCTATGGAAAATGACACGCTGCTACGAAGCCTTAAAGTAACATTTCACCATAAGAGATTTAGATTCCTCGTAATAGATAGGATTCATTGCAGACTAGTTCCTAGTCCTCTTTTCTCTCGAACTTATTTTGGTGACGTCACAGAATAGGGATCGAGCGAGAGGACTAGCGGAAAATGTTCATCTTTATCTATCATGAATCCTGCTGGAGCTCGGATTCTTTAATCTTTTGAACGAGGGCACTTAAACAAACTTCTTCTTGAGAGCAGACAGCAAACGAGTAGGTTTCTTTATTTTACATTACGTTAAAAGGTTGTTAACTTACATACGAGGCTTTATAAAGTAGTGTTCGGCGTAGGAAGTGATCGTGTTGAAATACATTTATACAAATCGAAATATGCTATTTTGAACGTTTCTGCAGTAGACCAACCTTGCTATATGATGTTTTAAAGAATTGTGCAGACCGACGTGAGTGTTATCTGCCTTGGTTTTCCGCCAAACGGCCGTTTGGTGCCTGTATAATTTGGGGCCAGTTTGGAGGCCAGATTTGGGGCCAAGCAAAACATTTTATTCCAGGCCTCTAACAATTGGGCCGCTCGACGTTAAAAAGGCCGCCCGACGTTAAAAAGAGAGGCCTGGGAACCAGGCTGGATGCATTTTATCTTTTGAGATTTTCAACCCATATGTGTTTACTTTGGACATTTCGAACTTGAGTTGAGACCTTCATCTTTTCTGGGGTTTTTTCATATATAAGCACAAGAGCAAGGTCCGAAAGACTAATATAGATCCACAGAACACTGATAAAAGAATATTAAACAGCTTAACGTTAATGCATGAGTCAATTCCAAACTTGACCATCCGGGAAAGGACCCGGACATTTGATTTTTTTTAAAATTATAGTGCTAATTCCCCGCCACAGGGCAAAAACTGATGGGCAAATTCCCCACCCATGGGCTGTGAAAAGGTGACAAATTCCCCACCCCCGGGAGCACATGTCTTTGATCGAGTTCAATATAAAGCCTATTTATACCAATCAATCTCTTTTAAAATATATCAAAAATATATAAAAATACCTTCAAAAATATCCACAAGCTTTGTCAGGTTGTTCTCTACCAATCAATCTTTTACAAATTCATCGTTTCCTCCTTAAACTCATCCATAATTCAATGTAGATTGAAAGTAAAGTTGCAAACCACGAGGACACATTCGCACCCATAATTCTTTGCGGTCTTAGCTTGGGTCAAATTCCCCGGGGTTTTAGAGCTCTAGTATAATGCCGGCCCCTGTGCCCTGCTTAGCAGGAAAATTCCCGACCCCTGGGAACGCCGCGCAGGGCAAATGTCCCGGGGTCTCCCGGGGGGATGGTAAAGTTTGGAATTGACTCGTGCATAAAACGTTTTGAATTTATTTACGAATAAGATCTTTCTAAGTTTTTCTGCCCGAAAGACCAATATAAATGGACCTAAATGTATATTAAACATAGCTTACCGCTACTCTGGCTTAAACGTTTTAGAACGTAACAATTAACGTAACTTATTTTCGAATACGATCTATCTAAGTTTGTCTTCTCTGTCATGTTATTAGAAACTTGTGTTTGACGCGGAGCAAAGTTTGAATGAAAGTAAATCTACTGGTTCGACATTAAGTAACCTATTAGAAGATCTTCGCCTTGTTCCTTCCTTATTTGGAGTCAGTCTTTGATGATCTAAAGACATCTCTCAGGTAACCAGAGTCTAATGTAATTACCGGTGCTGTTCGTTCTTGAAATCAAAAGTTCTCCTGCCTGAAAAACAGGCTGTAAGGTCGAATGATTTGAAGAAAACAGGTGAATGTGGTGGTGGTGGTGGTAGTGGTAGTGGTAGTGGTGATGGTATAGTAGAGTGTGGTGTGGGCAGTGTGATGACTGCTGACCTATAAATAACTGCACTGCTGCCTCGTATAATATAAAGGTAAGTTAGCTAAGGTTAAAAACTCATTAGTGGGTGGTTAGGACAAGCGCTAATGTAAGTAAATCATAATAATAAACGCCAACGTAAAAAAGAGGGTTACAAGTTTGCTAACGAAACGCTAAATTGCGGTGCCCCGACAAGTTAACTGCGCAGTGCAGATGACTTTCAGGTAGATTAATATTCCGTCCGTTCGTTCGTTCGTTCGTTCGTTCGTTCGTTCGTTCGTTCGTTCGTTCGTTCGTTCGTTCGTTCGTTCGTTCGTTCGTTCGTTCGTTCGTTCGTTCGTTCGTTCGTTCGTTCGTTCGTTCGTTCGTTCGTTCGTTCGTTCGTTCGTTCGTTCGTTCGTTCGTTCGTTCGTTCGTTCGTTCGTTCGTTCGTTCGTTCGTTCGTTCGTTCGTTCGTTCGTTCGTTCGTTCGTTCGTTCGTTCGTTCGTTCGTTCGTTCGTTCGTTCGTTCGTTCGTTCGTTCGTTCTCGACGTTTTTAACACCAATCATGGCACCGCTCCGTCTGGTTTTGTCCATGAGTTCCTTCGTTTGTGTTTATGATGCCAAACAGAGCACCGCTCTTTTTAGCACTGTGTCTGCTTCATTATAGAGATTTTTAATGAAGTCTGTAAGTGATAATTGGGCGACGCCCTTTGGCAGCCAATATACAGGAACTTGGCACTTCGTCGTCTATTGACAAAGACTTTGATGAGCTCTTTCAATTTCTAGTGTTTGATATCACCAATTACGTGAACTGATAATCAGTGACTACGATAGATTTTCCCTTTTATTTATTTTTTATTTATTTATTTATTTTTTTATTTTTTTATTAATTTTTTTTTTTTGAATGTACTTCACCGATGCTGTCCCACATGCGGTTGTCACCGACGATCGCATGTGTATAAGTAATTGATGAAATTCATTCAGATTGTTCCAAGCTACACTGATGAGCTGTAGTACAGCGAAACACGTGTCTGTAGATTGAACTATATATATATATATATATATATATATATATATATATATATATATATATATATATATATATATATATATATATATATGTATATATATGTATGTATATATATGTATGTATATATATATATATATATATATATATATATATATATATATATATATGTATGTATATATACATATACATATATGTATATATATATATATATATATATATATGTATATGTATATGTATATATATATATATATATATTATATGGCGTATATATTTTATATATATATATATATATATAAAATATATACGCCATATAATATATATATATATATATATATATATATATATATATATATATGGCGTCCTTATATGCAATATTTCATCATGAACGGATCATGTTATCTAATCACAAGTCTCTCGCTGTCAGTCAGACTAAACTGTGTGATTGTTCAGTCGTTGGCTATTTTGGCTACCTTATTTGAATATTTTGATAGCACAAGGCTTGTTTATTTTGGGCTGTTCTCCAACAGGATATTATAAACATCTCCCCCGTAGAGTCGTGGGCGTTTTAAGGTGCGATATAACGCCATTCTTGGTTTGGGATAAATGATTAATAGACGAGAGTTTCCTAGAGGAGAGAAGAGATTTTGTTCCATCGTCTCTGTTCAACCTATCGCGTGGTCTACTGTCTACGGTTAGTAAACGTCTTTTTAAGCGTATTCGGTTAGTAAACGTCTTTTTAAGCGTATTCTGAAGCGAAATTTTGCCTGATGGAATTTTTTTTACCGTGGGGAAAGTATGTCTTTTATGTTATTCACACATCAAGTATTTTGTAGATATTTGCTTTTTAATTTTATATTAGTGGTCTTTGTGTATTTTGTCGTTCTATAAAGATTGAACACGAATGGGGTGTACTGTTAGCGCGCTTCGTTTTACCGGACAAAACCGTAGTTAAGTGGGCCTGATAGACATGATTAGTGCTTGCATGGGTTATTGCCTTTTCCCAGAGCTTGGGAGCTGTTTGTTTCGAAGGTGCTGTGCTTCGAGGATTTTTTCTCCGGCATCCGGATTCTTCGGTTTTCTTTCTCGGCAAAATGAACGTTAGCTTAATCGATATTAAATTGTCGAACGCTTTTGAGCAGCTGGCTTCCCACCAGTCAATTGCTCTGTAGTCTGTTGGGGTTATCTGTTCGCCATATAAAGCGATAAAACATTAGACCTTGGCTAGACCTAATCTAAAATGTCGCATATACTTGAAGCAGGTTAAGGAGTGTTATATATAGACAGAGACTTGTAATAACATTTCTATTTAGTAGCAACTGATGATCCAGGCGGGTATCTTAATCTTAATATAAATATCAATGCCCAGCATAATACACGAAGCAAAGCCATAAGTTTAAAAGTAATTTAATGAATCAGCACAGCACAGACAGCACAGTACAGCACAGCACAGCACAGACAGCACAGTATACAGTACAATACACTACAATGAACTTCAAAATAATTATTTTGTCATGTTGACAAAGTTAAGACCTATTTTTATTATAAACTTAATTTCTCGTGTCCAAATTCATCTAGCTCCCATTAGCTGTTTTTGCACAATATCGGAAAATATTTGCTTTCCGCTGCGGTATTTAATGACGTATGTTTTGCGTGCGCGGTGTCGCGACATGCGTAAATGTTTCGTCTTGTTTACGTCTTGTTAAAAAGTCCACGAATAGTTTTATCGAAACTGTACACTGGTTTCGCTACAGCGCTACATCTCCTCAGCTACAACTGTAAATGTCTATTACTCGCTTTATAGAATATAGAATGCTTTAAATTCAATCTATAGTTATCCTGCTCTATTTCAACATCCCCGTCTAGGAATTTGAAAAAATTAAAGATATTTGATGATCGATTTATATTTGTAAGATAATGCTAAATATTACACCAAGTCACCTCGAAGAATTTATTCAGAAAAGAAAGTCAGACGAATGAGGTAGTAGCCCATGAATGAAACGTGAAGGATTGGGGAATGTTTATCTTTTCTCGAAATGCTTTGGGATGATTAGAATTAGGTATACATATAATATTTATGTGTTCATGGATAGAAAACGCTTTGAGTCAACTAAGGCCGCCTCTGACAGGTACTTGGCGGTTTATAAATCGCACAGCTGATCTGATAAGTCGAGGATATATTTTTTACATTTCTTTCGTGAGCCAGTTCTGTAGAGAAGGCGTTTGCCGGCATTGAATTCTTCGTTGGACATCGTAGTCGTGTTAGCCTGTTTGCGATCTAATTTGCTAGGTAAGTGTGTGAGATAAGTTTAGAACAAGGTCGGCTATCCCAAATAGCAACGCTTCAAGCTATATTCACATGCAGTCAGGGGTAGCTCAGCTGTGGGGTAAAGTATTGCTACAAACGTCGCAATTTCTGCCGTGTTTTCATTTGGATAGGACTAAAATATACAACCAGTGTTGTTTTAAACGTCGAATGTAACCAGTCGCATCGAAACGAAACTTGCTAAAGAAGAGTGAAGAGATACCGCCATTTGCAGTTGAGCTTGCAGCTTGCGTTAATTAAGACGTTGTTGGACCGCAATGTAGTGTTTCCAAGGGCACAACGTGACGTTGCTACGGAGCTTTGACAGGGTTTCAATTAGTGATTAATTTGTTATAACCGTCGCCGTTGCTCTTTCTCTACCGTTTTCCGATATCTTGTCAAAAATGCTTCTCCTTAGGTCATGATAGAGCTTTCTCAACATTATATGTCCGTCCGGCCTTGCTAAATCGTTTACTAGACATTTTTTTATAATATCTACTCGCCACGATCGCGAATAACAAATTAATCACTAATTGAAACCCTGTCAAAGCTCCGTAGCAACGTCACGTTGTGTCCTTGGAAACAATGCGTTGCGGTCCAAAGCTGCAAGCTCAACTGCAAATGGCGGTAAGGGAGGTGGAGGTGGGTTAGGGAAGATTTTCTTTAAGCGCGTTCATAATTTGTGAATTGAATCCAACACGACAGAAATTCAATGTTTGAAACGGAGTCGACCTTTTTTTGATGGGGGTGAACCTGGCACTTTGGCCGCATTCATTTCCGGCTGAATCAGTTTACGGCAGCGTTTGAAACGGTTAATCGGGTGCTAGAACACACCGAATTTAAGGTCACCGACGCCGCATAACTTGACAAGTGTGATATATACTAGCCTGCGTTGCAGGCGTTTCGTTTGGGGGCGGGCGAGCGGTAGATATATACTAGCTCTAATTCCCTCTAATTTGTGTAGTAATATCATACCAAATTTCTTATAAGTACATGTATTGCATGGTTGTTCGGATAATAACAGTTTTACATTATGGACATATTCCATATATCTCACCTTTGGCAAGATAATGTGTTAACTAGCGACACCTTTCACGTTTGTTTGTGATAACATACAAATTGGATAAATTGGCCTTAGATTTCAGTATTTAAAATATTTGAACATACTCTAGTTTTAAAGTAGTATAGTTTAGTACAACTAGATATTCCTTTTAATCAATAACACAGCATAGACCAATCAGCTTGCCTTGTAAAAGAACTATATACAATCATATAGAACTATACAGATTTCAAAGTAAAAAGCTCGTTTTTGATTATTATTATTATCATTATTATGATAAACTACCTGTAAAAGAGAGGTTTATCATTGTAGTATACGTAAATCATAAATAAATAAAGTTTCCATTATTATTATTATCATCATCATCATCATCATCATCATCATCACCATTATCATTATCGTCATCGTCATCGTCATCGTCATCATCATCATCATCATCATCATTATTATTATTATTATTATTATTATTATTATTATTATTATTATTATTATTATTATCATCATCATCATCATTAACTACACATCAAATCACTTTGCACAATCTCTAGCCCCTTTTAAGAGTCCTTTGTCACATTAGGATCCAGATTCATTTCAGTAGTTTATTTTTAAAACCTTTGCGTGTGTATATATATATATATATATATATATATATATATATATATATATATATAGTATACCTCATTGTCAGCTCCATAAATAATTGACTCATAAGTGAAATAGGAGTTCATTTGTTGATGTAACGAAACCACCTGTCTGTGGCTGTTTCAACTCTGAAACTGAGAATGTTGTAAGTGCTGTAAAAGAAAAGTTTTGCGTGTAATAGGAAAATTTGAAACTCCTAAATTTTTATAATACCGTCTTCTGAAATTTTTGTGTGATTGGGACGATTTGGGCGAGGTGATGATCATCCGGCCGGTTTATACACTATCTCCCTAACTAACTCTTTCCATTCCATTCCATTCCGAATCAGTCTTTATCATTTCATTCTGGCTAACGCCAGACGATTTTATTCACCTCTGGCGGAATGAGTTATAAACTATCTCTTTATAATCTCTCTAATATCATGATCACCTCGGTTTTCATTGTTCTCAAAGGAATGTAAATCCCGTATTTTCCTCATTACCCATGTATACGCCTTTGTCTTCTAAATTTCCCCGGGAAATTTAGTAGAAAACAAAAGATTTCTTTGTCTACTAATTTTCCCTCATCAAGCATGCAGGGGAAAATTAGTAGACAAAGAAATCCTTTGTCTTTTTCTAAATTTCCCGCTTGTATATCTATTATGCAAACAGGCGGTCCTAGAACACTCACAACATTTTTATTAACAGACATCTATTCTACAAACACAAAGCATGTCCCAAAGGTATAATTACTTCAATCAATAGTAAAACTCGTAAACAACTTCACTGAACCACACAAAAACAAACACCTAAACTTATCTCAGCATACTTCTCTGAGTTTTCCTCGGCGATCATAATATTACAAACTGATAACATGACTTGTCGGGAAATTAGCGATTAAATTGCCCTAGATTCGCCTCGGGAAGATTTGTAAAGTCCGAGGGCGAAGGGCTTCGCCCTCGGACTTTCACAAATCTTCCCTCGGCGGCCGGCAATTTAATCGCTAATTTCCCTCAAGTCATGTTATTACTTATAACTAACGCCAGACGATTTTATCCACCTCTGGGGAAGCCCTCGGATAGGAATGAGTTATAAACTATCTCTCTAAGCCGCCGTTAAGTCCAGTTCAGTTGACAATGCTTAGTTGTTTTTGAATCAAGGACACATTATACAGTATGTTTTCTGGGAGACTGACAGCCATATAGTATTATCATGCAGTGGTCACGTCCGCTCCGAAGACCACCTCTCCCCAGCAAATCGGGAGTAGTTTAATAAGCCTGGTTCTCATATGTCGTCGATCGTCGCCGACCCATGATTTAGATTCCAACTCTTTTTTTACTTGTAAAAGTACCGTGTGGGTTTTTTACTTGTAAAAGTACCGTGTGAGTTTTTTACTTGTATGGAAGTAAAAAACTGTCGCGACTTTTCGAACGTTCTAGTCAGGAAACGTGAATCGGGACGACTGCTGCGTTACCTGTGATTGAATCGCCGAGACAAAATTCTTGACATTCTTTTAATTGCGATGATTGTGATCTGTAATTTTTTTATACAAACCAAGTTCTTTGTTTACGTATACATGCAGGCGACGCCGGTACTGCAGTCTGGTATCGCATATCCTCACAATATTGCACAACTTTGAAATTTGAAGCTTGGTATGGTGGTTATTACAATCACAAACTCATTATAATAATCACATGAAAAAAACACAACAGAAAATCAGGACTGTCGGTGGTTTTATGTACTGTATAATAGACGAGCAGGAGTGTTTTATCAGATACAAAGACACGAGGCGAAGCCGAGTGTTTTTACATCTGATAAAACACGAACTGCGAGTTTATTATACGGCTTCAAAAACGAACCACTTGGTAAGTTGATTGGTGGAGTTAGTTTGAAAAATAACCTTGTCTAAGCCGAGAAAATCAAAGCTAAAGTTTATGTAAATCAGGAGAAATCTTTATCACATATAAAGATACGATACGGTCATGATTTTCTTTTGTGTTTTCCTCATGAATTATTAATGAGTTTTTGAAACGTATAGTAAAACTCATTAATAATTCACGAGGAAAACACAAAGGAAATCAGTACCATGTCCGTGGTTTTATATCTGATAAACTTATTAATAATTCATGACGAAAACACAAAGGAATCAGGTCTGGGTCGGTGGTTTGGATATCGGAGGAAGAAATTACATAAATTAAGCAAACTTTTATGTCGATTTTCTCTTAGAATACTGATTTGTTTGAGATACCATACATCTCAAACTTATTAATAATTCATGACGAAAACACAAAGGAATCAGGTCTGGGTCGGTGGTTTGGATATCGGAGGAAGAAATTACATAAATTAAGCAAACTTTTATCTCGATTTTCTCTTAGAATACTGATTTGTTTGAGATACCATACATCTCAAACTCATTAATAATTCATGACGAAAACACAAAGGAAATCAGTACTGTGTCGGTGGTTTGGATATCGGAGGAAGAAATTACATAAATTAAGCAAACTTTCATCTCGATTTTCTCTTAAAATACTGATTTGTTTGAGATGCTATATCATACACTCGAAGGAGTGTTTCATCAGGAAATCCAAACACTTCGAAGTTTGTTCAAAAACCTCGGCTTCGCCTCGATTTTCAACAAACGTCTCAGTGTTTGGATATCCTGATGAAATACTCCTCCTTGTGTATGATATATTACATCAAACACTCGGAAGAGTGTTTCATCAGGATATCCAAACACCTCGAAGTTTATTCAAAAACCTCGTCTTAGTTTTCAATAAACCGGTTTCTGTGTTTGCATATCCTCGGATGAAACACCTCTCCTCGTCTATGATATATTGCGTAAAAAAAAACGTGCTTGTAAGAATCAATCATCAAGTCAAGCTTAAAAGGGTTTGTATGTATTTGGTGTCTGCTCAAGAAATCAAGCTACTTATAGGTTTTTAAGTCGGTTCTATGAAGTGTTTGTTGCTGCTTGGTTGAAAACACTTTAAGATGGGTGTGGCCCTTTGCTTCTGCGCCCTCATAATTTCCCCCTTCATGTATAATTGATGAGTTTTTCAAGATGAGTGTACTCTGCATGACCCCAGAGATTCTACGCGGCACACTCGATCTCCCCGAAATGAACTTCTGGAACAAGGATAAGATGAGTGGGTCTAGTATTGAAACTAGGGATATAACGGAATTACAAATCACTCAGGGGCTGTTTACATGAGTCGGGCTAGCCCGGTTAACTGGGCTCACGCGATTGATTAGGATCTCACTGTGGTTTTGAAACTCTCATAAACTAAATGTACAAAGAAGAATTGGTTTAGTTTAGATGTAAACGAATCCTAACGTTGATTAAAATCTCCTTTTATGGCCGAGGAAAGAATTTCGTGACACGAGTCAGCCAAGCTGACAGGTGTCCCAGTTAATTTGGACCCCCTAGTAGTAGATTTGGACCACTGGGGGTCCAAATCTACTAGTAAATATGGACCCCCGTTGGCGGATTTGGACCCCCTCCAAAAGTTAAATATATGTAGTGTGTTTTTGTCACTTTATACTAGTGATAAAGAACACAAACCGTAAAATAGAAACCACTACCTAGTAAAAGCGATCTCCACGCTCTCCATTTTCAGCGATGTTTATTCATCCTTGTAGTTGTATACATATTTTCCATTTGGTAACTTTCTAGTTTTTTGTAGTACTTACTCAGTTTAATAACAGTGTTAAGATTTTTGAATTTAGATAATGTTACTGGCAATAGAATTTTATTTGATGCATGTACGTCAACGAACCAAGTTTTCGAACTATGAAAATGTCGCCCAACAAAATTTTTACTATTCGCTATTGCAACACAATAAGCTCGACTATGTGGGGTTTATAACTGGCTTTGGATATGATGATTAATGAATGTAACATATTCATCGTTTTCTGGGTTGTTTTGGGTATAAAAGATATTTAAAAAGGGGGATCCAAAATATGCCAACGGGGGCCCATATTTACTAGTGTATATTGGGACCCCCCGGTCCAAATATACTAGGAGATTTAGTTGAAGAAACATTTTAGTTGTTATTTTTATAAACGTATTTTTAAGCATTTTAACTGATTCTAGCAAATTGTTTTCTATTTTCTATACTTATCTACCGTTGTAACTCACTTTTTTTTAATTTAGTGATTAGTTATAATGTCTTATATTTCTTTGTGCCAGGGGCGAACCAAATAAAAATTTAAAAAATAGCTAGGAAGAAGAATTACTTTACGTGACAACAATCACCTACCCCAAAATGACAAACGCGCGTACATAAATACACCAAATCGTAGTTTAATTTAGGCCCACATGCAAATTAGTTTCCTATTCAATTTGGGCCCCTATGCAAATTACATCGTGTCTATTAAAACATGACGGGAAGATAACAACATAGGCTGGGACTGTTTTTTCATGTTTTGAGTTCATTATTTTTAGACACTACGTTTAAGCATAGTTAATAGAAAATATACATGGTTGGAAGCTCACAAAAGTCATTGTTTTATGTTTTTGTTCAGGTTTATGGAAATATTTGCACTTTCACGGTTATTGAACATATTGTGTTTTCTGTATAATGAAGCAATCATCCAATAGCAACGTTTGGGTCCAATCACTCAACCGTACTGTTTAAATATTAATAAACCTAAAACAAAGGATTTGGCACCTTCATATGTACCTTTCAACATGAATCGTAGCTTGATTGTTAACCGCTTTGAAGTTTACCGGGTTTCTAAACCAGGTATATTTTCTATTAACTATGGTTTAAGATTATTGTCAAGGATAATCGATAAGCAAAGTTTATCCTTATATAGAATACCTAAACATTAAAAAGTTTCTGAAATCAGAAATGTTATGTTTACTACGGCTGCTTCAGCCTCGTGTTATAAATAAACTACGTTTTATCCCGATTGTATGCGTAGTCGAAACTCCGATTTCGTCTATTTTCGTCTATTGTATATGGCCTAGACGGGCCTTATGGGATCTATTAAAAATAATCTTGGTATTTACCTCCGATTAAATTTTGATCTTGATAGTACAATTTTTTTAGTGTCAACCAAAACTAAGTATAAGTGCATGAAAAGCTTCATTAATATATATACCATCTGTGAGTCAACTTTCGCCTTAGGGCCTGTTTATATGATCCCGGTGTACCGGGATGTCCCGGTTGCCTGGGATGAATTTCATCTCGTGTTTATATGGAGTAAACAAAGTGCTCGTCGCGGGAATTTAAGGAAATGGACAAAAAAGCAAAAATTCACCCTAATTCTACAATGTTAGAAGTTATTTCACTTTTATTCCGTGTTTTGTCTTTAGACCTGACCGTTTGGACGAAATTCTGACCGTAATATTCAAAGTTACAAGCATTGTAGTTCAGTAAACTTCATCCCGGTGTACCGGGATGTCGCGTTTATATGGGAAAAAATCTGTCCCGGTGTACCGAGATCTCGGTTGATTCAACCGGGATCCCGGTACACGGGGACGTCCCGGTCTCTATATAAACGCAACGGCGTAAATAACAGTAAATTATCTACAAGCCGAGATCCCGGTACACCGGGACGTCCCGGTACACCGGGATCATATAAACAGGCCCTTAGTAATCGATCGTTTAATAAACCTATAGTATAGGAATATAAGATAACCAACCGTCTTAGGGCCTGTTTATATGATCCCGGTGTACCGGGACGTCCCGGTGTACCGGGATCTCGGCTTGTAGATAATTTACTGTTGTTTTCGCGGTTGCGTTTATATGGAGACCGGGACGTCCTGGTGTACCGGGATCCCGGTTGAATCAACCGAGATCTCGGTACACCGGGACAGATTTTTTCCCATATAAACGCGACATCCCGGTACACTGGGATGAAGTTTACTGAACTACAATGCTTGTAACTTTGAATATTACGGTCAGAATTTCGTCCAAATGGTCAGGTCTAAAGACAATACACTGAATAAAAGTGAAATAACTTCTGGCATAGTAGAATCATAGTCAATCGAGATATGGTCTGGAAACTCAGCTAAAGTCTTTGGTCTATCTTTTTGTTCGTCTTTATGCATTTTTGTGCACGGTGCACGGTCACTGAACACATTGTATTTTAGTATAATGTACGAATTGTCCAATAGCAACGTTTCAGTTTAATCACTCAACCGTGCTATCTAAATATTAATAAACCTAAAACAAAGGATGTGCACGGTGTAAGGTATGGTTCAACATAAAATCACAGCTCGTTATAGGCGCTTTGAAGTTTGCAGAGTTTCCAAACCATATCTCGATGACTATGGTAGAATTAGAATGAGTTTTTGCTTTTTTGGCCATTTCCTTAAATTCCCGCGCTTTTAAACAAGGGATGAAATTCATCCCGGTTAACCGGGGACGAGCACTTTGTTTACTTACTCCATAAACCCGGGATGAAATTCATCCCGGGCAACCGGGACATCCCGGTACACCGGGATCATATCAACAGGCCCTAAATAAGAGCTAGTCAAGAGTGCTTTGTGAAACCGCGTTTGATCATTTAAACCCAGATAACATTACTAAAACAACGACGTAAATTAGAAAAACCTGTCCGATCCAGGTCAAACTAGACGAAGCTTGTGGAAACTTAGAGATCGGCTTCACTGATACGCCGGTTGATGCTGAGCTTTGCGCTTCTCGTCTATTTAGATGATGTTTTCTTGGTTTGGGGCAGTTCTTTACGTAGTTTTGGCAATCCACTGCGCAAACCACGTTGTTGAAAGTGGCCGCAATCGCTGTAAGCTCTCAGTTATCCACGAAACTCTTAACATCACACACAGAAATCCTCTTTGCAAACCGAGAAGCGTAACTACGACTATATGCACAGGACGATGCGATTCCTTCAGCGTGCCAAACCTTGAAACTGGTTCATTCGACCACACTTGCAAGTGCTGCAAGCAGAAAATTCATCAGACAGAAGCGATTACATTTATTGGATGTCCCGATGTTCTGAAGCGTAAAAGAATCAAGGCATGCGATTGCATACCCTGTCGGAAGTAATTTGACGTATTTGTGAAAACGGAGATCAAATCTAATGTCTGGGACGGGAAAAAAAACGAACAACAAGAAACACTATGTGTTAGCTATTTAAAAGATGTGTTTCCTCTTTGGTTGGACATCATGGGTGTGACGAGAAGCTGTTTAGATTTTGAAAAATTGACTGGCTTTGAACTAATATATAAATAATAGAGGTTTTTCTGTAGACTTTAATCTTATTCTGGTGTCGAGTGTTAGGGATTTTATCAATCTAGCTAATTAATTGCTCGAAGAACTGTGCAATAGCTAGTTGACTTGGAAACTTTAGGTTAAAGGATTTGGAAATGAAGTAGAAATATATGCGCTTTTATTGGGCTTTCATTATTCTAAGAAACGGAACATTACATTGCCCTTTAAGGCAAGTTTCTTGCAAGATGTTTCCAGTTGACGAGTAAAATCGTCTGGTTACAGTCAGAGTAATAATACGACGATCGTCGAGCCAAAAAGATGTGGTCGTAATAACGGGGTGGTCGTATTAACGGAATGGTCGTATAGCGGGGTTCCACTGCATGTAAGTAGACGGAGGAAATGTACGATCCCATGCCTAAGGGTTAAACATGCAGATGTTCCGTTCCGTATAGAATAATAAAAGCCTGCGCAATTATATATATATATATATATATATATATATATATATATATATATATATATATATATATATATATATATATATATATATACTATATATAATATACTATGTATATATATATATACACAGACGGTACCGTTTCGACCTTTTGGGCCTCATCAGTGTAGTGCTGATGAGCAGGATGAAGGTAACTGCTATTTACAGTCACCAAAGGTGGCCTCACAAATTGTAGGACATCAAAACCACGCCAGAGCGCTCAATATATATATATACTATAGACGATGTAATAGAAACCGTTGGCAGAGTGCTCAATGGAAATCCAGAGCATGTTATAGAAAAAGTTCAAAGGCTCAACAGTTGTGATTAGACATTTTTATTACATAGTTAATTTCGTGCCACAAGCGTATGGTGTCGTATGGAAGAGTACCACACCATATGCGTGTGGCACGAAACTAACTAGTAATAAAAATGTCTAATCACAACTGTTGAGTCTTTGAACTAACTCTCTCTCTCTCTCTCTCTCTCTCTCTCTCTCTCTCTCTCTCTCTCTCTCTCTCTCTCTCTCTCTCTCTCTCTCTCTCTCTCTCTCTCTCTCTCTCTCTCTCTCTCTCTCTCTCTCTCTCTCTCTCTCTCTCTCTCTCTCTCTCTCTCTCTCTCTCTCTCTGTCTCTCTCTCTGTCTCTCTCTCTGTCTCTCTGTGTGTCTCTCTCTGTGTGTGTGTCTCTCTCTCTCTCTCTCTCTCTCTCTCTCTCTCTCTCTCTCTCTCTCTCTCTCTCTCTCTCTCTCTCTCTCTCTCTCTCTCTCTCTCTCTCTCTCTCTCTCTCTCTCTCTCTCTCTATATATATATATATATATATATATATATATATAGCTATCTTCATTTGAGTAGAGTTAGTCTAGGTACTCTCCTGCATGAGCGGAACGAATTCTTTCGATAAAGTCCAAGCTAGTTGCTTTTTATTATTATTAGAAGTATAATACGAAACAGTTTTCATGGTGTTTATTTTTGGCTTGTGTTTTGCAATACCGCGATACTCAGTAGATTGGATCAGGTGTCATGTCTCAGTCCTGAACGGACCTGAGTTTTCCGTAACGTGAGTTTTCCAGTATACATGTATATTACTTGCCTCCATCACGGGATTTGCTGGGAGGAGCCTATACTCTGTGACCAGAGCCCCCTTTTTTTCCGGTTTCTTATCTTTGCCAAGCGAGAGGAAAAGGTCTGCTGTATCCGTTTTTGGTTTCGTTCAAGATTTTAGACGAAGTATAACCTCTATATATTTTTCGGGTTTCATTTCAAGTTATCTGTGAGTTAACGGTTTGTTTTCTGCTCTGATTTGATACGGAGATTGTAACTAAGCAACGAGCAGTACATACTCGCGGACATACATACAGCCAAACACAGCTGAGTATTGCATTCTTTCATTGTCTCAGCAAGGAGCAAAGCCGGAAAAAGAAGGCTTTCCTTGCAGGAGAAGTGTGGACCATTTGTGTTTTACAATATCTAATGAGTTTCCATTATCAAAAATGTAAGGGTTGAGGATTTGAATAAAAAAGCCTTTTATTAGACTGCCGCTAGAAATGCGCCGAATGTTGGTTGGATGGTTGGTTGGTTGGATAGTTGGTTGGCAGTTTTTTCGAGCCCAGTTACAAACCGGTGGCAACATATCTCGGACAAAGAAAGAGACTTTGACGGCGACAACCAGTCAATTGAACAATACAACACCATGGACCTTGGACACTAGTATTTACTTTCAATAACACAAAATAAAACTACGGAAGAGACAGAGAACCGTCATACGGCGTCTTTCAATTGTAAGTAACTTTGATTTTATTTAAGACTCAGAAAAACTTACAAAACGCTACATATACTTTGTAATTTCATTTATTTCTAACACTGGTTAATTGTTAATTGTATTGTTACTGTTTCAACAATAATGCTAAAATATCAGATTGTCTTGTATTCACTCTTTACGTGTCTTTATTTTACAAAGGTAATATTCACGTTTTGTGTTATTATTGTGAAATATGAAAAAGACCCACACAAACTTTCGGATTTGTACAAACTCGCGTTTTTTTAGACCATGTTTTAATTAGACTTAATTTTCATTTTGTTTAGCATATAATAATGAAGGTCATTTATTCTTTATTTGTCCTATTACCGCTTCTCAGTGGAATAAAAGGTAAGTTATGCATCCTTGGTTTTTGCTTGAAACAATTGTTGCTTATTTAGCTTTGTTAGTATATAATTTTTATTATATTTTTACATGTGGTTAAATTCATAAATTGGTTTCCGCTTGTTTATTTTTTTGACAAGTAAAGCTTTCTTACTGCACTTCTTTCTTATGTTTAGGCGGTAAACTCATGGAGAAAGTATTTCAATGTAGTGCTAAGAAAAAAGACGATATTCAGAAGCGTAGTGCGTCGACAAAAACGAACGCGAAGACGAAGACAGCTATTGCGGATCACACGTTCATGTTTGATGAAGACACTATAATGCGAGAAACAGTTGCAAAAGGTTAGAGAAAGCATGGGATGATTTCCTGTGCTATAGCGTATTAAAGACCTATTAACCGAGTGCGAGGTCTGTACGGGAAAGTATTTGCCTGAGGTTTTCGTACAGACCGAGCGACGAAGGAGCGAGGTTTGTGCGATAAAACCGAGGGCAAATATTTTCCAGTACAGACCGAGCAAACGAGGTTAATAAGGAATTTATTATATGGCTATTGGTTCATTTTATTTTTAAGCTTCGAGCGTTGTTTTCGTCTTCGGAGTATGCTGTTTACCTTACCTGTTGACTTTTTCGTGTCGTTTGTTGGCCTTCTTTGTTTACACCAGTTCGCCTTTTATTTGTCGTGTTTTTAGATAAACAGCTTTAAAGAAAACCAGCAGTGATGTTCCAACATATTTTATTGTTCAGAATATTTGAATAAAGATACCTATTTCTCTTTTATTTGTTTTCAAATCAACTCAGAAATCCTCCCGCCAAAACGTACAGGGCCGAGAAAAAAGCGTATTGACCGGTCGGTCAATATCGTAAAATCCCGACCTCTCAGGAACCAATCAGCGTGCGTCGTTTTGCGTACGGA
This sequence comes from Corallium rubrum, assembly GCA_964035015.1. Classification (NCBI taxonomy): domain Eukaryota; kingdom Metazoa; phylum Cnidaria; class Anthozoa; order Scleralcyonacea; family Coralliidae; genus Corallium; species Corallium rubrum. The sequence continues at coordinate 7,396,063 of OZ036007.1, forward strand.
CCGGAAATCAAACCCAGCCATATAATAATAACTACTTATTGACCGAGCGTGAGGTCTGTACTAGTAAAATATCGGACCGATGTTTTTTTTAGTACGGACCGAGACGAGCGCAGCGAGTTGAGGTCAGTGCAAAAAACAGAGGTCCGATATTTCACTAGTACAGACCGAACAAGCGAGGTCAATAAGTAGTTTATTATATGGCCATAAATGTTGTGAACGTTCTGTGAAAACTCGGCCCATGGTATCTTTTTTGCGAACTAAACGAAAATGGCAGACATTTTTTTCACTTTTAAAGTACTTTCCGTTGAGCTAGAATCCTGAACTTTCTCCCCCAAATAGTGTTTTTCAATTGCTTTTGTTTGACATATTGCTCAAGATCGTACATTAAGTAGCTGAATAAAAAATTATCTGAAATTCTAATACTTGTCAGAAGTAAATGTTATATTATTATTACGAACAATGTTACGAACGTTTTGGACATTTTAAAAACTTTCACAAAACGTGGAAACTCGAACTATACATCAAATGAAAGCTTATAAAATTTCTAACAATATACCTGCACGATATATTTCAACAATGAGTTGCATATACTGACATGCCTGCCATTTTGTTTATAAAACTTATGGTCCCGAACGGCGAACGGCAGATTCCGCTCTGAGCGGGCGAATACGGGAAATATCCGACCGCTTATGAACCAATCAAATTACAGGATTTCCGTATTCGGACCTCTCAGCGCTACTGCCATATAATAAAGTGCGGTACTACTCGACCGAGAATGAGGTAGAGAGTTTTCTCTACTTACCCATGCAGTATGGTTCATCACTCGGAGTAGCACCTAGTTTATATCATTTTCCAAATGTCCCAAAAAAAGCCAGATCACTGGTCGCCCCCCCCCCCCCGGCCCCCCCCCCCCCCCCCAAAAAAAAAGGTCTCCAAGACCGTTCTCGTGAAATGTTTAAATCCGTGGAGAAACTTGTAGGGGGGTACAGTTGTTTTAAGTCCAAGTGAGTAGATAGTGCTGTGTTATTTATATTGCAGGCATGCATATGCTATACATTACAGTACTAAGGGTCTATACAAAATGCCTCCAACCTGATTTGACATTTACGACTTGTTTAGAAATATATCTGAAGATATTCGGACGTGTATCATTCTATGTTCTGGTTTGATTTCAACAAAATTATGTAATTTATGACTTTCAGATTACTCTTAAATACTTGCCTCAAAATGCAGGAAATAGTGTTTCAGAGACCCGAGAAATCCAACATTTTCCGGGGGGCATGCCCCCGGACCCTCTAGGAGATGGAGGTTCTCGCCCCCCCCCCCAAAAAAAACAAAACCCAAGACCCTGGCTACGCCACTGGGAGCTGAGTCCCCACCCACACCGGTACCACCCACACGAGAGCTCTTATTTCATTTGCATATTCACCAAACCTTCTAAATACTCCGCAAACAATCTGTTGATCATGCATGTGGGAGCGTATTTGTGTCATTTTGGAATAGACTGCGCAGAACCGTCGTGTCCAAATTGTTTTTTCCCTTCGATTTTGTTTAATTCGCCATTTTCAGACAATCCTGGACAAAAGTGCTTGGGACACTGCGAAAATCGTCAAAATCGGCTCTTGAAAGTGGCCCAACAATTTTGTCCAACATTGTAGTTACTATATTTCGATTTGTATTTCAACACTGCCTACGCAGCACACTACTTTTATTTCTCAAGATGAAGAGCCGTGTTTCTCGATATTGAAGAAACTATAGATTTCAGTTTCGAAATATCAAATATAAGTAACATCATTGCACGACCTTGCTCCCAACTTGACCATGTAGCTCAGTCGGTAGAGCGTCGTAGCTCTGTCGGTAGAGCGTCGTAGCTCAGTCGGTAGAGCGTCGTAGCTCGGTCGGTAGAGCGTGTAGCTCAGTCGGTAGAGCGTCGTAGCTCAGTCGGTAGAGCGTCGTAGCTCAGTCGGTAGAGCGTCGTAGCTCAGTCGGTAGAGCGTCGTAGCTCAGTCGGTAGCGCGTCGGACTAGTAAACCGAAGGTCGCGGGTTCGAATCCCAGCCGCGGCCGAGAAGAGTTTTTCTCAATTTAAGCCGGTTTTCCACTAGGCGACTTTTCGCGCGAAGCGACTTTTTCTTTTGTCTCATGAGCTCTGAGCTGGAACCAATCATGAATCTATTGAATTCGAACAAAAGTCGCTTCGCGCGAAAAAAATCGCCTAGTGGAAAACCGGCTTTACCCAGTATGGTTCGTCACTCGGAGTAGTACCTATAAATATCATTATGAGAAAGTTGTGTTTTTTTTGTTTTAGCTGAAGCCAACCTCAACAAGAAGTTCTTTCAGGGGGACATGATGCTAACTCGAATGCAACAAAAAATTTTGGATAATGCTTTTAAATATGCGAATAAAAGAACTGATATTGAAAACCGAGCGATGCTTAAAGACATTGCGAGATTGTGGCCCAGTGGGAAAATCACGTTCGCTTTTGCTTCGGATGTAGGTAAGAAACCAATCAACAATTGAGGAAAATAGCTTGTCCTTGTCCTTGTCCTTGTCCTTGTCCTTGTCCTTGTCCTTGTCCTTGTCCTTGTCCTTGTCCTTGTCCTTGTCCTTGTCCCTGTCCCTGTCCCTGTCCCTGTCCCTGTCCCTGTCCCTGTCCCTGTCCCTGTCCCTGTCCCTGTCCTTGTCCTTGTCCTTGTCCCTGTCCCTGTCCTTGTCCTTGTCTGTGTCAACAACTTTTGAACTTTGAGTTTTTATTTTTTTTAGACGACGAAGGAAAGCAAGTAGCAAATGACGCAATGAAACACTGGATGGATCGAACTTGCATAAAATTTAATCCACGAACCACTGAGAAAGATTTTGTAGAATTTCAATTTGGCGATGGGTAGGTTGTACCTAGTGGTTTCTTTGTAGATTGGATTATGGCATACTGTAACGACGCTGGATTTATCAGATGTGTATATCTCAACAAGACAACAACCATTACAATTCTGGCTCTGAGATTTTAGGACTTTTTGTAAAGGTCGACGTTAAAATGGATAAGGACCTTACGAAGTACGACAACTTCAACGACGACGTTTTTTAAACAAAAGAATTCTAGTTGTGAAACAAAGAGAATGAATAATTTTTCGACTCAAGAGTAATCTCGATGTGAAAACCTCTTGCTTACGAGAGTGGTGGCAAGGGACGCTTCATTCTTAATAATTTTCTTTTTTTTTCTAAGCTGTGCTTCTCGTGTTGGACGTCTTAAAGGGAAGCAAGAGATTTTAATAGGCTCGAAAGAATTTAAGTGCAAAGTTGGGAACTTAATTCACGAGTTAGGACATACGATTGGTTTCTTTCATGAACATTCTCGTCCTGATCGTGATGACTTTGTTAAGATTGCCTCAGACCTTATACGACCAGGTAAATAGAAGAGTAATAGTTGTGTTTAGATAGAGCAAAGTGAAAAGGTGTTAAACTGCAGAGAATAGTTTTGATTAAAGAAATACCAAATGGTTTTCTGTGTTTGCATGGGTACTCTGATCCAAACACGCGGGAAATTGTGAGACTGGAGAAAAGCGTAACAAAACACGAGCTGTGTAGGCCAAAGTCCCAAGTGTTTGGATAAGATTCTCCAAACACGGAAAACCCATTTGGTATTTCTTTTATGAAATAATAGCAAGTGAATATGATATAGACCTTACTCAAAAATGGCCGCCGAATTCGAATTATTTTATGTGCATATAAATTAGCCCTTATGACCTCGTTTTAAAGTAAAAATTATTTTGAATTTCACACATGAAAACGCGTTCATAAGGGCTAATTTGTATGTATATAAAAGAATTTTAATTCGGCGGCGATTTTTTAATAAGGTATATACTGTCCAACATTTTCAAAAAATTGTTTTGGTGGGAATTTTCCGTGTTTGGATACTCTGATCCAAACACGGCAATTGACTAATCAGGGCTCGCGTAGTATACATGTTATTTTATAAAACGAAATACTAACATGTGTAGTGAAGCCTTTTGTTGCATTTTACTCTGATGAAGGATGATATTTCCTTATCAAAACTCATCTCAGCAGTTTACCACATTTTTTACCTTGCCAGTACTGTTAATTGTTCTACGAAACTTTGCACTATCGTTGGGTTCTAGTTTACTTTGCTCTCAGTGATTTAATGTGTTATTTCTAGGTTTTGAAATCAATTTTAAAAAGCTTCCTGCGGATTGGATCGATTCTCGTGATGTTGCTTATGACTACGGCTCCATAATGCACTATCCTCGCACGATATTTGGCCGAGAACCTTGGGACGAAACTGTCATTCCTCTCGACAAAGCTGCACAAGTTGGTCAGCGGATTCAACTAAGTCCCCCAGATATTCAACAAGCTAAGAAACTCTACGGCTGTGGTGGTAAGATGCCCTTGCAGTATCTAAATATTTAGTGAGAAATAAATTTTCTTATTTGAAAATAGCAGGCTTGGACTGGTCATTGTGCCATTTGGTCATAAAACAATGGCTGAGTATGTTGTAGAAGTTGAACAATGGCTGAGTATTGTAGAACAATGACTGAGTATTGTAGAACAATGGTTGAGTATTGTAGAACAATGATTGAGTATTGTAGAACAATGGCTGAGTATTGTAGAACAATGGCTGAGTATTGTAGAACAATGGCTGAGTATTGTTAGAACAATGGCTGAGTATTGTAGAACAATGGCTGAGTATTGTAGAACAATGGCTGAGTATTGTAGAACAATGGTTGAGTATTGTAGAACAATGGCTGAGTATTGTAGAACAATGGTTGAGTATTGTAGAACAATGGCTGAGTATTGTAGAACAATGGCTGAGTATTGTTAGAACAATGGCTGAGTATTGTAGAACAATGGCTGAGTATTGTAGAACAATGGTTGAGTATTGTAGAACAATGGCTGAGTATTGTAGAACAATGGTTGAGTATTGTAGAACAATGGCTGAGTATTGTAGAACAATGGCTGAGTATTGTTAGAACAATGGCTGAGTATTGTAGAACAATGGCTGAGTATTGTAGAACAATGGTTGAGTATTGTAGAACAATGATTGAGTATTGTAGAACAATGGCTGAGTATTGTAGAACAATGGTTGAGTTATTGTAGAACAATTGCTGAGTATTGTAGAACAATGATTGAGTATTGTAGAACAATGGTTGAGTATTATAGAACAATGGCTGAGTATTGTAGAACAATGATTGAGTATTGTAGAACAATGGCTGAGTATTGTAGAACAATGGTTGAGTATTGTTGGAACAATGACTGAGTATTGTAGAACAATGGTTGAGTATTGTAGAACAATGATTGAGTATTGTAGAACAATGGCTGAGTAATGTAGAACAATGGCTGAGTATTGTAGAACAATGGCTGAGTATTGTAGAACAATGGCTGAGTATTGTAGAACAATGGCTGAGTATTGTAGAACAATGATTGAGTATTGTAGAACAATGGCTGAGTATTGTAGGACAATGGTTGAGTATTGTAGAACAATGGTTGAGTATTGTAGAACAATGGTTGAGTATTGTAGAACAATGATTGAGTATTGTAGAACAATGGCTGAGTAATGTAGAACAATGGCTGAGTATTGTAGAACAATGGCTGAGTATTGTAGAACAATGGCTGAGTATTGTAGAACAATGATTGAGTATTGTAGAACAATGGCTGAGTATTGTAGGACAATGGTTGAGTATTGTAGAACAATGGTTGAGTATTGTAGAACAATGGTTGAGTATTGTAGAACAATGATTGAGTATTGTAGAACAATGGCTGAGTATTGTAGAACAATGGCTGAGTATTGTAGAACAATGGCTGAGTACTGTAGAACAATGGCTGAGTATTGTAGAACAATGGCTGAGTATTATTGAACAATGGTTGAGTATTGTAGAACAATGGTTGAGAATTGTAGAACAATGGTTGAGAATTGTAGAACAATGGCTGAGAATTGTAGAACAATGGCTGAGTACTGTAGAACAATGGCTGCCAATTGTTCCAAGGTAAATCCAAGCTTGGAAAGTAGTCTTGCAATTATAAATATTGGCGTTATAACTCTTCCCTGTCTTAATTGTTTTAGGTGTAAATAAGAAAATGACATCGAAAAGGAATTAGGATAGATGAAGACTAATAACAAAGGCCATGGATGGAAACGTTTTCACAATATATACAGGCATTTGTGTTTTTTAAGCTTTCAATATATTTGAACTTTTAGTTATACTCCACAAAAAATGTGTTCTAGCTTTATTTTCTTAAATTTAAATTTAATTAATTCGCGATTTTATGGATTAAAATATATTAAAAGAGCGTGTGAACTCAACATATTGTTGCTCACTTACTTTGAAAGATTAAGATCGTTACTGATTTGAATTTTCCTATTATGACTATGTTGTCATTTTTTCATATATGGGCAATGCAACGCAGCTTTTCCCACACTTTCATACACCAAATCGTAGTTTCATTTAGGCCCACATGCAAATTAGTTTCCTATTCAATTTGGGCCTCTATGCAAATTACATCGTGTCTATTAAAGCATAACGGGAAGATAACACAGGCTAGGACTGTTTTTTCATATTTTGAATTCATTATTTTTAGACACTATGTTTAAGATTATTGTCAAGGATAATCGATAAGCAAATTTTATCCTTATAGAATACCTAAACATTCAAAAGTTTCTGAAATCAGAAATGTTGTGTTTACTACGGCTGCTTCAGCCTCATGTTATAAATTAACTACGATTTATCCCGACTCAGATTGTATACGCAGTCGAAACTCCGATTTCGTCCATATATACTGGTTCTGAAGTCATAAAATCAAGCAAAATGGCACTGAAATTTAAACGAAAATTGCAGATGTATTTCAACCGAACAGTCTTATAAAAAATATCTCATTAAATGGTTTGACCATTATATAAGGCTTAGCATTTTAATCGTTTCTCGCATTTTTCCTCGCCGTTCAGGGCTTGGAAAAATACTTCTCAAACTCATTAATAATTCATAAGCTAATTAGCCAATCAAAGAAAAATATTTGGTCATGTGCATGAGTTTTGAAACCCGATAAAGGTCACACAAACTGAATTCATAATTAAGAAATCATATAACTGTTCATTACCACATTTCTTAATTATAAATTCCGACATGAGACCATTGGGTACAAATATACATCATTGTCTAATCTAATATGCACCAATATCACCAAGTCCCTCGCAAATTCTACTCTATAATAGACGATTGAGAAGCTACTTCATAAACTCGTGTTTTACCGGGGGTTATACAAACACTCGAGAACAACAAAAATCACTCGACCTATTACCTCGTAATTTTCAATGTTCTCTCGTGTTTTACAAACACTCGAGAACAATGAAAATTAGTACTCGGTTAACGGCTTCGTGATTTTCATTGTCCTCTCGTGTTTGTAACCCCCCTGCATGGTAAAACACTCCCACTCGTTTAGGGACCGTTCATTATTTATGCCCAGGGTTGGTACCGAAGAGAAATGGGTTGGGTAACCCAGTTTTTGACTAACTCACGGGTTGGGTAAAATAAGATTTGTCCATGATGGATGAAAGTGATGAGCAAAATGATGAGCAATTGAATCAAGTGAAGGACGATCCACAAGGTCTGGGCGACGTGCTGGATCATGGCATTTGCAGACTAGAATAAATTTAAGGTATATCAGGTATACACCATCAATATTTTTTTGTATGTTAACTTTTTTCTTTGTTCTTCTAACTATTGTCAAAACGAAAGTTTAAGTAAATAAAAATAAATTTATCTAATGAACAGTATGAACACAATTCGATCACATACTGTAGTATTTGCAGTATGCATGTGTACTTAATTTTAGTATGTATTTTGTTTTGCGAAGATATTTTATAAAAGGTTGGGAATGTAATATTTAAGTGGGTTGGGTAAAAAATATCTTAAACCATTTTGAGGTTGGGTAACTAAAATACCTGCTAACTAAAATAGTTTCTCTTCAGTACCAACCCTGGGCATAAATAATGAACGGTCCCTTATCAGAAATATTACATCCGAAACTCGTAAAATATCTAGCCGTATTATCGGCCAAACCATTCAATACGATGTGTTTAGTTTGTTAGTTCTCAGTATGGTAACAGGTATGCTTTCCTTAGCTGTTAATACAGCGTATTAACCACCCGCTAGTTTATCTCAATAATTTCTAAACAGAACGAGGAATTCTAAATCTAATTTCGTTGGAAGTAAAGAAAGAATTTGACAAAAGTTGGTCCTGGCTAGAAAATTTGTTCAATGGTGGTTTGAATTTGCGACCAAAAATACAGGTATGGATTATTAAATCACTGTTTAAAATGTTGTTTAACGTCTTCGTAATACGATATTTGGTGCATAAACGTTTAATTACACGAAACACAAGGTTTTACATCTTTCTCTATGCGTTTCAATATGCCTTCCTGGCTTATTTGGTATATTGCTAAGACGAATTCGTATTTACCATGAAGTATTTATTTATTTTTATTTATTTTCTATTACTTTATTTGCATCCAGGTTGATTATAAACTGCAAGAAACACCGCCATGCGAATCCACGCCACATTCTTGTTACTTTGTGTTCTCTATGTCAAAGGTACTTTATTTATTTTATTTTTTTAATACTGAGACCATGTCCGCACGTATGCGTTTTCATAGCGTTTTTATATTGTTCTTGGTCCTCAGGGGGACAGAATAAATGTGTATGGTTATCTTACTTAGTCTTTGTATTTATAAAAGGTTATAGCTTAAAAGATCCTGGACCTAGTCATCGCATA
>OZ036007.1:7409839-7444839 GCA_964035015.1 Corallium rubrum
GGTATGTTTTATTTGTTTTATATAATAATAAGAAGCAAAACCAAGCTAAAAGTCAGGTTATTTTGGAATTTGGCGGGCTTTTCTGGCCAGCTGACGCCATTCTACGCCATTTTACGTCATTCATGATCTATGTTCTCTTATAAATACATGGAGTCCAGCCAATCAGAGCGTGCGTAGAGGACACCTTATTTTATAATTAATTTTCTCCTTTTAGGTAAACATCACAATTTTAGACGATTTTCCTCCGCGGTCATTGACTCCAGAGATATAAGTTATGATTACCACTCTATAATGCATTATGGGAAAAGAGCATTTGGTAAGCATCGTTTCCGTCCTGGAAAAATAACTATTGTTCCAAAAGACCATTACGCAAGAATAGGCCAGAGGATTGCTTTGAGTGAACATGACATTACGCAAGCCAGACTGCTTTATGAATGTAATGACAATAAAAATAATTTAAGTATTGATAAAATAATATTATAACATAGTGAACAATGATTATCTTTTTATTTTTTTTGTTAAATTTACTCCGAAAATAGTTTATTAATTAATTAATTCATTCATTCATTCATTCATTCATTCATTCATTTATTCATTCATTCATTCATTCATTCATTCATTCATTCATTCATTCATTCATTCATTCATTAATTCATTCATTTATTCATCCATCTATCCTTTCGTCCTTTCGTTCGTCCGTCCGTCCGTCCGTCCGTCCGTCCGTCCGTCGGTCCGTCCGTCCGTCGGTCCGTCCGTCCGTCGGTCCGTCCGTCCGTCCGTCCGTTCGTTCGTTCGTTCGTTCGTTCGTTCGTTCGTTCGTTCGTTCGTTCGTTCGTTCGTTCGTTCGTTCGTTCGTTCGTTCGTTCGTTCGTTCGTTCGTTCGTTCGTTCGTTCGTTTGTTCGTTCGTTCGTTCGTTCGTTCGTTCGTTCGTTCGTTCGTTCGTTCATTATTCATCTATTCATCTATTCACATGTAAAATAAATAATAGAACTGTAAAATAGAAATTTTATAAATATTAATGGCAAAGTAGATGAACGGCTGCTGCATAATCGAACTGTCATCATGTTAAAAATATACTAGTCCAAAAAAAAACACACAACGTTTTTAAAAATTGCTGTACCACATGTTTTCCAATTTAAGACTTTCGATAACACCTGATAAAAAAAATGATTTTCGGCGATATTTCGCGATATTTATTTTCACACCTCAGCAGTTCCCAACATAAAGGACGTATTGTCCATCGTCAATCGACAGCTTTTCTGCATTACTTAACTTTGCTGTATTTGTAAACTGATCGCCATTTTAAAAAAAACTGCGGTTTAGTTTGGACTAGTATGTTGGCCCATGAGTGCCACTTAAAATTTTTCTTTTTTTTACTTATAAAAATATTTTTAAATTATTTTATTTTTAAATTTAAAAATTTTTAACTGTAAATTTAAAATAAAAATTAAATAAAAAAAATTAATTAAAAAAAATTAACACCGTGGCCCATGAGTGCCAGTGCCACGACTCGTCACCAGGCTCCACGACTCTATATTTTTTTTATTTTTCTGATTGGATAATTTTCACCACGTGACACCTTAATATCTGACAATGCTCAGCCATGCTTTATTACTCGTGCAGCAAATTTAATAATACGTGGAAAGTAAAGTACAGTTTTTATACTTTTATTTAAAAAAATTTTTTATTTATAATAAATTTTTTTAGTCTTGTATATTTGTTTATAAAATAACATGTATACTACGCGAGCCCTGATTGGTCAGTTGCCGTGTTTGGATCAGAGTATCCAAACACGGAAAATTCCCGCCAAAACGATTTTTTGAAAATGTCGGACAGTATATCATATTCACTTGTGATTATGTTATAAAAGAAATACCAAATGTTTTTTTCCGTGTTTGTAAACTCTTATCCAAACACTTGGGAAATTGCTCGACTTTCGAAAAGCTAAAAACACTCGCCTATGGGCTACGGCTCGTGTTTTGTTACGCTTTTCTCCAGTCTCGCAATTTCCCGCATGTTTGGATCAGAGTATCCAAACACGGAAAACCATTTGGTATTTCTTTAATATTCTTGTATATTTCTATATACAAGGCTAAAAAAATTTTTAAATGAAAGTATAATAAATAAAAAAGATAAAAAAGATGGACCAAGGAAGGGTGAACCCGCTGGCTTTATATTTTTGTTTATATTATGACCTGTTTGTTTAATTTTTTAGTCTTATCAAGCGAAACACATACCAGTTTAATTTGCCTTAAGTTACATGCGAAGCTAGTAGGATTTAGGAACATAAATATTACTATAAACTCTGCTTGACAAAAAGAAGGGGACAATTGAAAAGGTTAGCACGTTCAGAACTTTTTTAAATTATTGCAAAGAAATGAAAGGTGTTAATTTAAATATATAGTTTTACTTAAATGTTTTTAATTTATTGATTAGGTTTTCTTTATTCCAAAGACTTTATAACTTAACCATTCTTCTGTACTGTCTTGCCAATATATGTTTTATATCTTCTGAAATTTCTTTTGATTAAATTGCTAAACGTTATATAGTTGTGGAAGACTACTTAAAACTATATGCAGATTACCTTGTAAAGATTTTCTGTTGATAAATGATAATTACAGTTTAATTATTCTAACAATACGAAGGTGATATTAGGCGATAATTGACAGTTGCGGAACTAATGAATAGAATGTTGTTGCTTTTATTCAGAATATTTTACGATATTATATACTGTTGTCACAAATAGTCCTGACAGTTTAAATTTAAAATAGGGATTTTTTAAATAACAAAGAGATCAATAATTAGCATGAAGTATACAAACAGATTAATAAACAAATAAATAAACTATAAAAATTATACAAATAGCGTTTCATTTTGCTTAAGTTTGTATGAAGATAATCTATATATATATATATATATATATATATATATATATACATGTGCCAGGTGGACAAGTAACGTTAATGTAATTTATTATATAAAATAGAGTGTTTTATTGATTTTTCCACCACTAATAAAAGTGATAATCTCACATGTGCAATTATTTATGATAATCGCACATGTGACGAATATCGCTGAATCAGCATTATAGTTTAATGCAATTTTTGCAAGGCAATAGGACAATTTTTTTATATAATAAACAGAACAATACATGGATGCTTGGAAATATGAAATTTACTTCTCGTGTTGAACAGGAAATCTCAGGATATCCTGGTCAGCACTCGAAATAAATTTCATATTTCCAAGCATCCATGTAGTATTCTCTATTTAATTAGTGCTTTTACTGCAGTGATGGATTTATAGGGGGTGCAGGGGGGTGCGCACCCCCTCCCGGCCTTGGTCAAGGGGGGGGGTGCCAATTGCCTTGTCAAATCCTAGTACAATAAAGGACGCATTCATTCAATGTCCGTGTAAACTTATAGGACCTAGATATTAGGTATCATAGCTATCTGCTATCGTATGATTCACAGATATATGATTCATATATTAGCTATCATGATTCATGGGTTCCCCCCCCCCCCCTACCCCCCAGCCCCACCACCAGCTCGGCCCCTGGACCCTGCCGGGGGCTGTGTCCCCAGACCCCTGCCGTAGCTCCCTCAGTGGTGTTCCACCCTGCCTCGGTCGCGCCCCACGCCGCAGGCCTGATCTCACTTTGCTCACTCTCCACCCCCCCCCCCCCCCACACACACACACACCTACCAGATCAAGCTGGATCCATCACTGGTTTTTAGAGCTCAGTCGCAAACTAAAAACAACTAAAATTAAACCTTGATTTATGACGAACCGTGATGACTATAGTGATTAGCAAGTGATAACACTATTCTATTTTTGTTTAGGTCACAAAACAAGCCCCGATGCGGCTGCATGCAATATGTTTTCTTCTTTCTTTTTGCCTTTTCTGCATAGAAGGTATTGTATATAAATTATATTTTTGCTTTCTGTGTCCAATATGATCAAATTATGAATATATTAGAAATACACTGTGACACTGTCTGATTTTCTTAAAGTGTCTATGAAATGATAAATTCGTTGGCATTTTTGTTGTTTTATTGTACAGAGGAGCATGACAGGAGCATTCACTGAAAATTTCAAGAGAATCTGATACGTAGTTTTCGCGCTATCAACTCTCAAAATTTGCCGTGGATAGTTTGTTTTGGGGAAATTTGGGCTTCTTGGTAACAATGCCTTATGACGTACCCAGATGGATCATTAATAGTGAAATCTATTGTTCTTATCCATAGTTGTCCATTTGCATACGTCATAAGCATTGTTACCGAAAGCCAATTTTTCTCCTAGAACGAACTAGCCATGGCAAACTTTGAGAGTTAATAGCGCGAAAACTACGCATCAGATTCTCTTGAAATTTTCAGTGAGTGCTCCTGCCATGCTCCTCTGTACAATAAAACAACAAACATGCCAACGAATTTTTCATTTCATAGACACTTTAACTGACAATACTGACTACATTTTCGGTTAATAATTATTTGTTTCTTATATTGTTCTTAAAGTATATTAAATATAATTCAAAAACTTATTAATAATTCATGAGGAAAACACAAAAGAAATCAGTACCATGTTTATTACTTATATTGTTTGTTATATTATTTTAGTTATTAACGTGTGTTTATATTAATTATTAAGAAAAATATTTATGTTGGGTTTTTTTCTAGGTCGTAATATAAAAGGGTCTTTCTCAAGTCTTTCGTTAAAGAGGACGCCATTAACCAAACAAAAAAATAATTCAGAAAATGCTTCGAAGAAAAATGATGAAATGAGCGACGACGATTATGGTGGTCATAACGATGATGATAATGAGGATATGAAAAATGATGATAGCAATGATGATGACGATAATGATGATATGAATGATTATGGTGATGGTGATGATGATACTCTAAATCGTAAGCATAGAATATCAACTGTGAAGACATTCTCAGAATATTTTTATATTTTATTATAATTATAGAAAATAAATTGCATTACAAGATAATTAAGATAAAATATTAAAACAGACAAAATTGTTTGTTTGCCTGCTTACCTGTCTGTCTGCCTGCCCTGCCCTGCCCTGCCCTGCCCTGCCCTGCCCTGCCCTGGCCTGGCCTGGCCTGCCCTGCCCTGGCCTGCCCTGCCCTGCCCTGCCCTGCCCTGCCCTGCCCTGCCCTGCCCTGCCCTGCCCTGCCCTGGCCTGCCCTGCCCTGCCCTGCCCTGCCCTGCCCTGCCCTGGCCTGCCCTGCCCTGGCCTGGCCTGGCCTGGCCTGGCCTGGCCTGCCCTGCCCTGCCCTGCCCTGCCCTGCCCTGCCCTGCCCTGCCCTGCCCTGCCCTGCCCTGGCCTGCCCTGGCCTGCCCTGCCCTGGCCTGCCCTGCCCTGCCCTGGCCTGCCCTGCCCTGCCCTGCCCTGCCCTGCCCTGCCCTGCCCTGCCCTGCCCTGCCCTGCCCTGGCCTGGCCTGGCCTGCCCTGGCCTGGCCTGGCCTGTTCTGCCTGCCTGCCTGCCTGTCTGTCTGTCTGTCTGTCTGTCTGTCTGTCTGTCTGTCTGTCTGTCTGTCTGTCTGTCCTGCCTGCCTGCCTGCCTGCCTGCCTGCCTGCCTGCCTGCCTGCCTGCCTGCCTGCCTGCCTGCCTGCCTGTCTGTCTGTCTGTCTGTCTGTCTGTCTGTCTGTCTGTCTGTCTGTCTGTCTGTCTGTCTGTCTGTCTGTCTGTCTGTCTGTCTGTCTGTCTGTCTGTCTGTCTGTCTGTCCTGCCTGCCTGCCTGCCTGCCTGTTCTGCCTGCCTGCCTGCCTGTTCTGCCTGCCTGCCTGCCTGCCTGTCTGTCTGTCTGTCTGTCTGTCTGTCTGTCTGTCTGTCTGTCTGTCTGTCTGTCTGTCTGTCTGTCTGTCTGTCTGTCTGTCTGTCTGTCTGTCTGTCTGTCTGCCTGCCTGCCTGCCTGCCTGCCTGCCTGCCTGCCTGCCTGCCTGCCTGCCTGCCTGTCTGCCTGCCTGCCTGCCTGCCTGTCTGTCTGTCTGTCTGTCTGTCTGTCTGTCTGTCTGTTTGTCTGTTTGTCTGTCTATGGTTAGAGTAACAATCGAAATATAGTAAGGTTAGATATACTGCCGAAACAGAGAACGTAGGAGTCTAACGTTTCTCTGACGAAGGGCCTTCGCTCGAAACGTTAGACTCCTACGTTCTCTGTTTCGGCAGTATATCTAACCTTACTATATTTCGATTGTTGTTTCTACACTGCCTACGCAGCACGCTACTTTTATTACACTATATGGTTAGAGTATTTGACTATTGTTCAGAAAATTGTAGAGTTTAACAAAGTTTGAGCTACAAATTCAAAAACAAACAAAACAATAATAATTTTTTTTGTTTTTCAGCTGAGGAAAATTTAGGAGAGCATTTCTTTCAAGGCGATTTACTAACAACAAGTTATCAAATGAAAAAGATTAATTATTTGCTTAATTCAGACTACACCACATCTGAAGACAAACCATATGCTCGAGCATTAATAAAAGATGTCCGCAGAACCTGGCAACATGGAGTCGTACCATATCAAATAAAACACAATGTTGGTAAGAAATGAAATCTATAAAATATTTTACATTATAAATAAGTTTTGTAGAAACACCACGTAAAATATTTCTTTGCTGAGCTTTCCGCCTGTTGACTCAGGCCTTCATCAGAGCAATGACAGCAAGTTGTTGGCTCACGTCATTTATAAACTAAGCAACTGATCAATTAAATCACGTAAGAATACAATGGCGTATCACGTTAATTATTGAGTCTATTGAGATTGCAAAACATCGCACTATTTCTCACGAACGACAGCCATTAAACAGCAAGCGGTGTGGCCTATTCGGAGAACATTCTTGATTTTGTTTTCTATAATTAATAAAATTAACGTTTTGTTTTGTTTTGTTTTGTTTTGTTTTGTTTTGTTTTGTTTTGTTTTGTTTTGTTTTGTTTTGTTTTGTTTTGTTTTGTTTTGTTTTGTTTTGTTTTGTTTTGTTTTGTTTTGTTTTAAAAAATCCGAAAAGAGTAAAGGGGTTCGTCTTTACTTTTTGACTTTGATGAGTAGCTAAATTTCCAGCAGTCATAAGTGATTGACTATTTTACCTATCTACATGAAACTTTGTGGAAATACTCTCTTATGCTAAATCTATGCAATGAACTATTGAAATCAAATTACAATATTCAATTAAACCTGCTCAAATTTGAAAAATGTATTGGATAAATGGACAAAAACTATTTTATATGGACAAATAACTTTATTTTAGTACTTTGCATAGCATACCAACTATAGAATAACCACTGCAAAAATGAGATACCTCCATTAAATGCTTAATGACATATCATTGCCACAAGTTTACGAGTCTAACCCCTAGCCTAACCCCTTTACTTTTTGACCGATTTTGGTCACTTTTGAAACTTTTGATTTAGGGTCAAAAACGGTTAAATAAAGTCGTTTAAAACCTTCTGTGAAAACGAGAAGGCTGTATTTTGGCTAAAAAAAATTTTTTTTATTTTTTGAAAAAAATCTGGAAAAAAAAAAGTAAAGGGGTTAGCCTTTACTTTTTGACCGATTTTGGTCACTTTTGAAACTTTTGATTTAGGGTGAAAAACGGTTAAAAAAAATCGTTTAAAACCTTCTGTGAAAACGAGAAGGCTGTATTTTGGCTAAAAATCTGGGAAAAAAAAGTAAAGGGGTTAGCCTTTACTTTTTTACCGATTTTGGTCACTTTTGAAACTTTTGATTTAGGGTCAAAAACGGTTAAAAAAAGTCGTTTAAAACCTTCTGTGAAAACGAGAAGGCTGTATTTTGGCTAAAAATATTTTTTTTGATTTTTTGAAAAAAATCTGAAAAAAAAAAAGTAAAGGGGTTAGCCTTTACTTTTTGACCGATTTTGGTCACTTTTGAAACTTTTGATTTAGGGTGAAAAACGGTTAAAAAAAGTCGTTTAAAACCTTCTGTGAAAACGAGAAGGCTGTATTTTGGCTAAAAAATTATTTTTTTTAGTTTTTTGAAAAAAATCTGGAAAAAAAAAGTAAAGGGGTTAGCCTTTACTTTTTGACCGATTTTGGTCACTTTTGAAACTTTTAATTTAGGGTCAAAAACGGTTAAAAAAAGTCGTTTTAAACCTTCTGTGAAAACGAGAAGGCTGTATTTTGGCTAAAAATTATTTTTTTTATTTTTTGAAAAAAATCTGTAAAAAAAAAGTAAAGGGGTTAGCCTTTACTTTTTGACCGATTTTGGTCACTTTTGAACCTTTTGATTTAGGGTCAAAAACGGTTAAAAAAAGTCGTTTTAAACCTTCTGTGAAAACGAGGCTGTATTTTGGCTAAAAAATTATTTTTTTTGATTTTTTGAAAAAAATCTGGAAAAAAAAAGTAAAGGGGTTAGCCTTTACTTTTTGACCGATTTTGGTCACTTTTGAACCTTTTGATTTAGGGTCAAAAACGGTTAAAAAAAGTCGTTTTAAACCTTCTGTGAAAACGAGTAGCCTGTATTTTGGCTAACAATATTTTTTCTGATTTTTTTGAAAAAAATCTGGAAAGAAAAAGTAAAGGGGTTAGCCTTTACTTTTTGACCGATTTTGGTCACTTTTGAACCTTTTAATTTAGGGTCAAAAACGGTTAAAAAAAGTCGTTTAAAACCCTCTGTGAAAACGAGAAGGCTGTATTTTGGCTAAAAAAAATTTTTTTTTATTTTTTGAAAAAAATCTGGAAAAAAAAAGTAAAGGGGTTAGCCTTTACTTTTTGACCGATTTTGGTCACTTTTGAAACTTTTAATTTAGGGTCAAAAACGATTAAAAAAAGTCGTTTTAAACATTCTGTGAAAACGAGAAGGCTGTATTTTGGCTAAAAAAATTTTTTTTTTATTTTTTCACAAAAATCTGGAAAAAAAAAAGTAAAGGGGTTAGCCTTTACTTTTTGACCGATTTTGGTCACTTTTGAAACTTTTGATTTAGGGTCAAAAACGGTTAAAAAAAAGTCGTTTTAAACCTTCTGTGAAAACGAGTAGCCTGTATTTTGGCTAACAATATTTTTTCTGATTTTTTAAAAAAAAATCTGGAAAGAAAAAGTAAAGGGGTTAGCCTTTACTTTTTGACCGATTTTGGTCACTTTTGAACCTTTTAATTTAGGGTCAAAAACGGTTAAAAAAAGTCGTTTAAAACCTTCTGTGAAAACGAGAAGGTTGTATTTTGGCTAAAAAAAATTTTTTTTTATTTTTTGAAAAAAATCTGGAAAAAAAAGTAAAGGGGTTAGCCTTTACTTTTTGACCGATTTTGGTCACTTTTGAAACTTTTAATTTAGGGTCAAAAACGGTTAAAAAAAGTCGTTTTAAACCTTCTGTGAAAACGAGAAGGCTGTATTTTGGCTAAAAAATTATTTTTTTTAGTTTTTTGAAAAAAATCTGGAAAAAAAAAGTAAAGGGGTTAGCCTTTACTTTTTGACCGATTTTGGTCACTTTTGAAACTTTTAATTTAGGGTCAAAAACGGTTAAAAAAAGTCGTTTTAAACCTTCTGTGAAAACGAGAAGGCTGTATTTTGGCTAAAAATTATTTTTTTTATTTTTTGAAAAAAATCTGGAAAAAAAAAGTAAAGGGGTTAGCCTTTACTTTTTGACCGATTTTGGTCACTTTTGAACCTTTTGATTTAGGGTCAAAAACGGTTAAAAAAAGTCGTTTTAAACCTTCTGTGAAAACGAGGCTGTATTTTGGCTAAAAAATTATTTTTTTTGATTTTTTGAAAAAAATCTGGGAAAAAAAAGTAAAGGGGTTAGCCTTTACTTTTTGACCGATTTTGGTCACTTTTGAACCTTTTGATTTAGGGTCAAAAACGGTTAAAAAAAGTCGTTTTAAACCTTCTGTGAAAACGAGTAGCCTGTATTTTGGCTAACAATATTTTTTCTGATTTTTTTGAAAAAAATCTGGAAAGAAAAAGTAAAGGGGTTAGCCTTTACTTTTTGACCGATTTTGGTCACTTTTGAACCTTTTAATTTAGGGTCAAAAACGGTTAAAAAAAGTCGTTTAAAACCCTCTGTGAAAACGAGAAGGCTGTATTTTGGCTAAAAAAAATTTTTTTTATTTTTTGAAAAAAATCTGGAAAAAAAAAGTAAAGGGGTTAGCCTTTACTTTTTGACCGATTTTGGTCACTTTTGAAACTTTTGATTTAGGGTGAAAAACGGTTAAAAAAAATCGTTTAAAACCTTCTGTGAAAACGAGAAGGCTGTATTTTGGCTAAAAATCTGGGAAAAAAAAGTAAAGGGGTTAGCCTTTACTTTTTGACCGATTTTGGTCACTTTTGAAACTTTTAATTTAGGGTCAAAAACGGTTAAAAAAAAGTCGTTTTAAACCTTCTGTGAAAACGAGTAGCCTGTATTTTGGCTAACAATATTTTTTTCTGATTTTTTTAAAAAAAATCTGGAAAGAAAAAGTAAAGGGGTTAGCCTTTACTTTTTGACCGATTTTGGTCACTTTTGAACCTTTTAATTTAGGGTCAAAAACGATTAAAAAAAGTCGTTTTAAACCTTCTGTGAAAACGAGAAGGCTGTATTTTGGCTAAAAAAAATTTTTTTGATTTTTTGAAAAAAATCTGGAAAAAAAAAGTAAAGGGGTTAGCCTTTACTTTTTGACCGATTTTGGTCACTTTTGAAACTTTTGAGTTAGGGTCAAAAACGGTTAAAAAAAGTCGTTTTAAACCTTCTGTGAAAACGAGAATGCTGTATTTTGGTTAAAAATATTTTTTCTGATTTTTTGAAAAAAATCTGGAAAAAAAAAGTAAAGGGGTTAGCCTTTACTTTTGACCGATTTTGGTCACTTTTGAAACTTTTGATTTAGGGTCAAAAACGGTTAAAAAAAGTCGTTTTAAACCTTCTGTGAAAACGAGTAGCCTGTATTTTGGCTAACAATATTTTTTCTGATTTTTTTGAAAAAAATCTGGAAAAAAAAAAGTAAAGGGGTTACTTTTTGACCGATTTTTGTCACTTTTGAAACTTTTGATTTAGGGTCAAAAACGGTTAAAAAAAGTCGTTTAAAACCCTCTGTGAAAACGAGAATGCTGTATTTTGGCTAAAAAATCTGGAAAAAAAAAGTAAACGGGTTAGCCTTTCCTTTTTTTAAGGATTTTGGTCACTTTTGAAACTTTTGATTTAGGGTCAAAAACGGTTAAAAAAAGTCGTTTAAAACCTGTGAAAATGAGAAGGCTGTATTTTGGCTAAAAATATTTTTTCTGATTTTTTGAAAAAAATGTGGAAAAAAAAAGTAAAGGGGTTAGCCTTTACTTTTCGACCGATTTTGGTCACTTTTGAAACTTTTAATTTAGGGTCAAAAACGATTAAAAAAAGTCGTTTTAAACCTTCTGTGAAAACGAGAAGGCTGTATTTTGGCTAAAAAATCTGGAAAAAAAAAGTAAAGGGGTTAGCCTTTACTTTTTGACGGATTTTGGTCACTTTTGAAACTTTTGATTTAGGGTCAAAAACGGTTAAAAAAAGTCGTTTAAAACCTTCTGTGAAAACGAGAAGGCTGTATTTTGGCTAAAAATATTTTTTCTGACTTTTTGAAAAAAATCTGGAAAAAAAAAGTAAAGGGGTTAGCCTTTACTTTTTGACCGATTTTGGTCAATTTTGAAACTTTTAATTTAGGGTCAAAAACGATTAAAAAAAGTCGTTTTAAACATTCTGTGAAAACGAGAAGGCTGTATTTTGGCTAAAAAAAATTTTTTTTTATTTTTTCACAAAAATCTGGAAAAAAAAAAGTAAAGGGGTTAGCCTTTACTTTTTGACCGATTTTGGTCACTTTTGAAACTTTTGATTTAGGGTCAAAAACGGTTAAAAAAAAGTCGTTTTAAACCTTCTGTGAAAACGAGTAGCCTGTATTTTGGCTAACAATATTTTTTCTGATTTTTTAAAAAAAAATCTGGAAAGAAAAAGTAAAGGGGTTAGCCTTTACTTTTTGACCGATTTTGGTCACTTTTGAACCTTTTAATTTAGGGTCAAAAACGGTTAAAAAAAGTCGTTTAAAACCTTCTGTGAAAACGAGAAGGTTGTATTTTGGCTAAAAAAAATTTTTTTTTATTTTTTGAAAAAAATCTGGAAAAAAAAGTAAAGGGGTTAGCCTTTACTTTTTGACCGATTTTGGTCACTTTTGAAACTTTTAATTTAGGGTCAAAAACGGTTAAAAAAAGTCGTTTTAAACCTTCTGTGAAAACGAGTAGCCTGTATTTTGGCTAACAATATTTTTTTCTGATTTTTTTAAAAAAAATCTGGAAAGAAAAAGTAAAGGGGTTAGCCTTTACTTTTTGACCGATTTTGGTCACTTTTGAAACTTTTAATTTAGGGTCAAAAACGGTTAAAAAAAGTCGTTTTAAACCTTCTGTGAAAACGAGAAGGCTGTATTTTGGCTAAAAATATTTTTTTTGATTTTTTTGAAAAAAATCTGGAAAAAAAAGTAAAGGGGTTAGCCTTTACTTTTTGACCGATTTTGGTCACTTTTGAACCTTTTAATTTAGGGTCAAAAACGGTTAAAAAAAGTCGTTTAAAACCTTCTGTGAAAACGAGAAGGTTGTATTTTGGCTAAAAAAAATTTTTTTTATTTTTTGAAAAAAATCTGGAAAAAAAAGTAAAGGGGTTAGCCTTTACTTTTTGACCGATTTTGGTCACTTTTGAAACTTTTAATTTAGGGTCAAAAACGGTTAAAAAAAGTCGTTTAAAACCTTCTGTGAAAACGAGAAGGCTGTATTTTGGCTAAAAAAAATTTTTTTTATTTTTTGAAAAAAATCTGGAAAAAAAAAAGTAAAGGGGTTAGCCTTTACTTTTTGACCGATTTTGGTCACTTTTGAAACTTTTAATTTAGGGTCAAAAACGGTTAAAAAAAGTCGTTTTAAACCTTCTGTGAAAACGAGTAGCCTGTATTTTGGCTAACAATATTTTTTCTGATTTTTTTAAAAAAAATCTGGAAAGAAAAAGTAAAGGGGTTAGCCTTTACTTTTTGACCGATTTTGGTCACTTTTGAACCTTTTAATTTAGGGTCAAAAACGGTTAAAAAAAGTCGTTTAAAACCTTCTGTGAAAACGAGAAGGTTGTATTTTGGCTAAAAAAAATTTTTTTTTTATTTTTTGAAAAAAATCTGGAAAAAAAAAGTAAAGGGGTTAGCCTTTACTTTTTGACCGATTTTGGTCACTTTTGAAACTTTTAATTTAGGGTCAAAAACGGTTAAAAAAAGTCGTTTAAAACCTTCTGTGAAAACGAGAAGGCTGTATTTTGGATAAAAAAATTTTTTTTTATTTTTTCAAAAAATCTGGAAAAAAAAAGTAAAGGGGTTACTTTTTGACCGATTTTGGTCACTTTTGAAACTTTTGATTTAGGGTCAAAAACGGTTAAAAAAAGTCGTTTAAAACCCTCTGTGAAAACGAGAATGCTGTATTTTGGCTAAAAATCTGGAAAAAAAAAGTAAACGGGTTAGCCTTTACTTTTTGACCGATTTTGGTCACTTTTGAAACTTTTGATTTAGGGTCAAAAACGGTTAAAAAAAGTCGTTTTAAACCTTCTGTGAAAACGAGAAGGCTGTATTTTGGCTAAAAATATTTTTTCTGATTTTTTGAAAAAAATCTGGAAAAAAAAAGTAAAGGGGTTAGCCTTTACTTTTTGACCGATTTTGGTCACTTTTGAAACTTTTAATTTAGGGTCAAAAACGGTTAAAAAAAGTCGTTTTAAACCTTCTGTGAAAACGAGTAGCCTGTATTTTGGCCAAAAATATTTTTTTTGATTTTTTGAAAAAAATCTGGAAAAAAAAAAGTAAAGGGGTTAGCCTTTACTTTTTGACCGATTTTGGTCACTTTTGAAACTTTTGATTTAGGGTCAAAAACGGTTAAAAAAAGTCGTTTAAAACCCTCTGTGAAAACGAGAATGCTGTATTTTGGCTAAAAAATCTGGAAAAAAAAAGTAAACGGGTTAGCCTTTCCTTTTTTTAAGGATTTTGGTCACTTTTGAAACTTTTGATTTAGGGTCAAAAACGGTTAAAAAAAGTCGTTTAAAACCTGTGAAAATGAGAAGGCTGTATTTTGGCTAAAAATATTTTTTCTGATTTTTTGAAAAAAATCTGGAAAAAAAAAGTAAAGGGGTTAGCCTTTACTTTTTGACCGATTTTGGTCACTTTTGAAACTTTTAATTTAGGGTCAAAAACGGTTAAAAAAAGTCGTTTTAAACCTTCTGTGAAAACGAGAAGGCTGTATTTTGGCTAAAAAAATATTTTTTCTGATTTTTTTGAAAAAAATCTGGAAAAAAAAAAGTAAAGGGGTTAGCCTTTACTTTTTGACCGATTTTCGTCACTTTTGAAACTTTTAATTTAGGGTCAAAAACGGTTAAAAAAAGTCGTTTAAAACCTTCTGTGAAAACGAGAAGGCTGTATTTTGGCTAAAAATATTTTTTCTGATTTTTTGAAAAAAATCTGGAAAAAAAAAGTAAAGGGGTTAGCCTTTACTTTTTGACCGATTTTGGTCACTTTTGAAACTTTTAATTTAGGGTCAAAAACGGTTAAAAAAAGTCGTTTAAAACCTTCTGTGAAAACGAGAAGGCTGTATTTTGGCTAAAAAAATTTTTTTTTTATTTTTTCAAAAAAATCTGGAAAAAAAAAGTAAAGGGGTTAGCCTTTACTTTTTGACCGATTTTGGTCACTTTTGAAACTTTTGATTTAGGGTCAAAAACGGTTAAAAAAAGTCGTTTTAAACCTTCTGTGAAAACGAGTAGCCTGTATTTTGGCTAACAATATTTTTTCTGATTTTTTGGAAAAAAATCTGGAAAAAAAAAAGTAAAGGGGTTAGCCTTTACTTTTTGACCGATTTTGGTCACTTTTGAACCTTTTAATTTAGGGTCAAAAACGGTTAAAAAAAGTCGTTTAAAACCTTCTGTGAAAACGAGAAGGTTGTATTTTGGCTAAAAAAAATTTTTTTTTATTTTTTGAAAAAAATCTGGAAAAAAAAGTAAAGGGGTTAGCCTTTACTTTTTGACCGATTTTGGTCACTTTTGAAACTTTTAATTTAGGGTCAAAAACGGTTAAAAAAAGTCGTTTTAAACCTTCTGTGAAAACGAGTAGCCTGTATTTTGGCTAACAATATTTTTTTTGATTTTTTAAAAAAATCTGGAAAAAAAAAGTAAAGGGGTTAGCCTTTACTTTTTGACCGATTTTGGTCACTTTTGAAACCTTTTGATTTAGGGTCAAAAACGGTTAAAAAAAGTCGTTTTAAACCTTCTGTGAAAACGAGTAGCCTGTATTTTGGCTAACAATATTTTTTCTGATTTTTTTGAAAAAAATCTGGAAAGAAAAAGTAAAGGGGTTAGCCTTTGCTTTTTGACCGATTTTGGTCACTTTTGAAACTTTTGATTTAGGGTCAAAAACGGTTAAAAAAAGTCGTTTAAAACCTTCTGTGAAAACGAGAAGGCTGTATTTTGGCTAAAAAAAATTTTTTTTTATTTTTTGAAAAAAATCTGGAAAAAAAAAGTAAAGGGGTTAGCCTTTACTTTTTGACCGATTTTGGTCACTTTTGAAACTTTTGATTTAGGGTCAAAAACGGTTAAAAAAAGTCGTTTAAAACCTTCTGTGAAAACGAGAAGGCTGTATTTTGGCTAAAAAAATTTTTTTTTATTTTTTGAAAAAAATCTGGAAAAAAAAAGTAAAGGGGTTAGCCTTTACTTTTTGACCGATTTTGGTCACTTTTGAAACTTTTAATTTAGGGTCAAAAACGGTTAAAAAAAGTCGTTTTAAACCTTCTGTGAAAACGAGTAGCCTGTATTTTGGCTAACAATATTTTTTCTGATTTTTTTAAAAAAAATCTGGAAAGAAAAAGTAAAGGGGTTAGCCTTTACTTTTTGACCGATTTTGGTCACTTTTGAAACTTTTAATTTAGGGTCAAAAACGGTTAAAAAAAGTCGTTTTAAACCTTCTGTGAAAACGAGAAGGCTGTATTTTGGCTAAAAAAAATTTTTTTTTATTTTTTGAAAAAAATCTGGAAAAAAAAATGTAAAGGGGTTAGCCTTTACTTTTTGACCGATTTTGGTCACTTTTGAAACTTTTAATTTAGGGTCAAAAACGGTTAAAAAAAGTCGTTTAAAACCTTCTGTGAAAACGAGAAGGCTGTATTTTGGATAAAAAAAATTTTTTTTATTTTTTCAAAAAAATCTGGATAAAAAAAAGTAAAGGGGTTACTTTTTGACCGATTTTGGTCACTTTTGAAACTTTTGATTTAGGGTCAAAAACGGTTAAAAAAAGTCGTTTAAAACCCTCTGTGAAAACGAGAATGCTGTATTTTGGCTAAAAATCTGGAAAAAAAAAGTAAACGGGTTAGCCTTTCCTTTTTTACCGATTTTGGTCACTTTTGAAACTTTTGATTTAGGGTCAAAAACGGTTAAAAAAAGTCGTTTAAAACCTTCTGTGAAAACGAGAAGGCTGTATTTTGGCTAAAAAAAATTTTTTTTTATTTTTTCAAAAAAATCTGGAAAAAAAAAGTAAAGGGGTTAGCCTTTACTTTTTTACCGATTTTGGTCACTTTTGAAACTTTTGATTTAGGGTCAAAAACGGTTAAAAAAAGTCGTTTAAAACCTTCTGTGAAAACGAGAAGGCTGTATTTTGGATAAAAAAATTTTGTTTGATTTTTTCAAAAAAATCTGGAAAAAAAAAAGTAAAGGGGTTACTTTTTGACCGATTTTGGTCACTTTTGAAACTTTTGATTTAGGGTCAAAAAGGGTTAAAAAAAGTCGTTTAAAACCCTCTGTGAAAACGAGAATGCTGTATTTTGGCTAAAAATCTGGAAAAAAAAAGTAAACGGGTTAGCCTTTCCTTTTTTACCGATTTTGGTCACTTTTGAAACTTTTGATTTAGGGTCCAAAACGGTTAAAAAAAGTCGTTTAAAACCTTCTGTGAAAACGAGAAGGCTGTATTTTGGCTAAAAAAATATTTTTTTTTATTTTTTGAAAAAAATCTGGAAAAAAAAAGTAAAGGGGTTAGCCTTTACTTTTTGACCGATTTTGGTCACTTTTGAAACTTTTGATTTAGGGTCAAAAACGGTTAAAAAAAGTCGTTTAAAACCTTCTGTGAAAACGAGAAGCCTGTATTTTGGTTAAAAATATTTTTTCTGATTTTTTGAAAAAAATCTGGAAAAAAAAAGTAAAGGGGTTAGCCTTTACTTTTTGACCGATTTTGGTCACTTTTGAAACTTTTGATTTAGGGTCAAAAACGGTTAAAAAAAGTCGTTTTAAACCTTCTGTGAAAACGAGTAGCCTGTATTTTGGCTAACAATATTTTTTCTGATTTTTTTGAAAAAAATCTGGAAGAAAAAAAAGTAAAGGGGTTAGCCTTTACTTTTTGACCGATTTTGGTCACTTTTGAAACTTTTGATTTAGGGTCAAAAACGGTTAAAAAAAGTCGTTTTAAACCTTCTGTGAGAACGAGAAGGCTGTATTTTGGCTAAAAAAAATATTTTTTTTATTTTTTGAAAAAATCTGGAAAAAAAAATGTAAAGGGGTTAGCCTTTACTTTTTGACCAATTTTGGTCATTTTTGAAACTTTTAATTTAGGGTCAAAAACGGTTAAAAAAAGTCGTTTAAAACCTTCTGTGAAAACGAGAAGGCTGTATTTTGGATAAAAAAATTTTTTTTTATTTTTTCAAAAAAATCTGGATAAAAAAAAGTAAAGGGGTTACTTTTTGACCGATTTTGGTCACTTTTGAAACTTTTGATTTAGGGTCAAAAACGGTTAAAAAAAGTCGTTTAAAACCCTCTGTGAAAACGAGAATGCTGTATTTTGGCTAAAAATCTGGAAAAAAAAAGTAAACGGGTTAGCCTTTCCTTTTTTACCGATTTTGGTCACTTTTGAAACTTTTGACTTAGGGTCAAAAACGGTTAAAAAAAGTCGTTTAAAACCTGTGAAAACGAGAAGGCTGTATTTTGGCTAAAAATATTTTTTCTGATTTTTTGAAAAAAATCTGGAAAAAAAAAGTAAAGGGGTTAGCCTTTACTTTTCGACCGATTTTGGTCATTTTTGAAACTTTTAATTTAGGGTCAAAAACGGTTAAAAAAAGTCGTTTAAAACCTTTTGTGAAAACGAGAAGGCTGTATTTTGGCTAAAAAATTTTTTTTTTTATTTTTTCACAAAAATCTGGAAAAAAAAAGTAAAGGGGTTAGCCTTTACTTTTTGACCGATTTTGGTCACTTTTGAAACTTTTGATTTAGGGTCAAAAACGGTTAAAAAAAGTCGTTTAAAACCTTCTGTGAAAACGAGAAGGCTGTATTTTGGCTAAAAAAATATTTTTTCTGATTTTTTGAAAAAAATCTGGAAAAAAAAAGTAAAGGGGTTAGCCTTTACTTTTTGACCGATTTTGGTCACTTTTGAAACTTTTAATTTAGGGTCAAAAACGGTTAAAAAAAGTCGTTTTAAACCTTCTGTGAAAACGAGAAGGCTGTATTTTGGCTAAAAAATCTGGAAAAAAAAAGTAAAGGGGTTAGCCTTTACTTTTTGACCGATTTTGGTCACTTTTGAAACTTTTGATTTAGGGTCAAAAACGGTTAAAAAAAGTCGTTTAAAACCTTCTGTGAAAACGAGAAGGCTGTATTTTGGCTAAAAATATTTTTTCTGATTTTTTTGAAAAAAATCTGGAAAAAAAAAGTAAAGGGGTTAGCCTTTACTTTTTGACCGATTTTGGTCACTTTTGAAGCTTTTGATTTAGGGTCAAAAACGGTTAAAAAAAGTAGTATTTAAAGCTTCTGTGCAAACGAGGAGGCTGTATTTTGGCTAAAAAAATTTTTTTTCAATTTTTAAAAAAATTCCGGGAAAAAAAAGTAAAGGGGTTAGCCTTTACTTTTTGACCGATTTTGGTCACTTTTGAAACTTTTAATTTAGGGTCAAAAACGGTTAAAAAAAGTCGTTTTAAACCTTCTGTGAAAACGAGAAGGCTGTATTTTGGCTAAAAAAATTTTTTTTGATTTTTTGAAAAAAATCTGGAAAAAAAAAAGTAAAGGGGTTAGCCTTTACTTTTTGACCGATTTTGGTCACTTTTGAAACTTTTGATTTAGGGTCAAAAACGGTTAAAAAAAGTCGTTTTAAACCTTCTGTGAAAACGAGTAGCCTGTATTTTGGCTAACAATATTTTTTCTGATTTTTTTAAAAAAAATCTGGAAAGAAAAAGTAAAGGGGTTAGCCTTTCCTTTTTGACCGATTTTGGTCACTTTTGAACCTTTTAATTTAGGGTCAAAAACGGTTAAAAAAAGTCGTTTAAAACCTTTTGTGAAAACGAGAAGGCGGTATTTTGGCTAAAAATTGGTTTTTTTGATTTTTTGAAAAAAATCTGGAAGAAAAAAAAGTAAAGGGGTTAGCCTTTACTTTTTGACCGATTTTGGCCATTTTTCAAACATTTGAATTGAATTATATAATGTATTGGACAAATGTACAAAAATTATCTGGCCAAATAATGTTCATTGCATATCATATCAAATATAGAACCACTGAAAAAATTAGAAAAATCCATTTAATTCTTAATGAGATATCATTGCTACAAGTTTACAAGTCTCGTCACAGTGACACACCCATTCAGTAATGAGTAACTAAATTGGCAGCAATCATAAGTACTTGATTATTTTACCTATCTGTAGGAATCTTTGTGGAAATACTCTTTTTTGGTAGATCTATACAATGAACAAAAGATATTTGATTTAGGCCAATGGTTCAAAAGTTATAAAATATTTACTATATTCAATTAAAAACTGCTCAAATTTGAAGAATGTATTTGACAAATGCACAAAAACTATTTGGCCAAATAACGTTATTCTAGTTCATTGCATAGCACACATACTGAATATAATATAACTACTGAACAAATTAGAAAAGTTTTGTGGAAACACCACGTAAAATATAAAAAAAAAATTACGTGGTGTTTCCACAAAATTTATTGATATTACATTATCGCCATGAAAACTTTCAAAAAATAAATTAGAAAAGGCCATTAAATTCTTCATGAGATATCACTGCTACAAGTTTACAAGTCTCGTCAGTTTTGGCATTTTGAGAAAATGCAACTTAAAGTTGTTTTTCTTGGTTTCTTAGAAGTAAACGTCAATGTTCTCTAATTAATGGCCTTAATTTATTCAAATTTTAAAATTTATTCAAATTTTAAAATTTATTCAAATTTTAAAATTTATTCAAATTTTAAAATTTATTCAAATTTTAAAATGTATTCAAATTTTAAAATTTATTCAAATTTTATAATTTATTCAAATTTTATAATTTATTCAAATTTTATAATTTATTCAAATTTTATAATTTATTCAAATTTTATAATTTATTCAAATTTTATAATTTATTCAAATTTTATAATTTATTCAAATTTTATAATTTATTCAAATTTCATAATTTATGCAAACTTTATCAGAAATATTTTGTTAAAAATATAAATTAGCCCTCAAAGGACGGTTATTTTGTCGTTAGTTAATTTCTGGAAATGCCAACTTCGCTTACATTTGATAAACAAGATCAAATAGAATTATAATTACACTCACATTTTTGCACCTTGTATTATTAGGTGCTGCTAGAAGGGACATAATCACATCAGCTATTAAACATTGGGAGAAGAAGACGTGCCTGCGATTTAAAAGAAAAACAAAGGAAAAAGATTACGTTCAGTTCGAAGAAGGCAACGGGTAAATCATTTTAAAACCATAGTTAATCAAGTTATGGTCTATAAACACGGCAAACTTCAAAGCGTCTATAATGAGCTGTGATTTGAGACGGTCCTGACCGTGTACACTGTACGATCCTTTTCGTTTTTGTTTATTGATATTTTAATAACACGGATAAGCAATTGAATCATAGTCCTTAGAAATAAATTATCTGGAATCACGGCCAAAAGTCTCTGTTATAGATTTATGTTCACGTTTGTGCACCTTATTTCACCTTAAGGCTTGCTGAACACATTGTATTTTTGGTATAATGAAGCAATCAACCAATAGCATCGTTGCTTTATAAATACTAATGAACGTAAAACAAAAGAGTGTGCACCTTATTTGCCACCCTCAACCTAAATTGTAGCTCATTGTTAACCGCTTTGATGTTCGCCGCGTCTCCAGACAATATAATTCTAGGGACTATGATTGAACGAACCACTATTGGGTGATTGCTTCATCATACCCAAAATACATTGTTCGTGGATAACCTCTTGTCCGAAGGACGAGTGCTATTTGAGGTCTTTGAAAAACTCACGAGTGCGTGTTTTTTTCAAATTGCACAAGAAATCATGCTATTACTTATTAATAATATACATGAACAAATTTAACATGAAGAGAATCTTTCCAATCAAAATGCTTTGTGCAAATAACTTACATGAAAAAAATTAACAGGAAGAGCTTTTTTTTAGTCAAAAATGATTTTTGTACAAATTTAAAAAGATTAAAAATTTGCACTGTATTTCCTTTTTTCTGCACTGTATTTCCTCAAAACTGCATATATTCATTTTCTAGATATTCCTAGTTCGTCTTGTAGTCAATACTAAATTAGACATTTCTTTGCAGTTGTGCCTCATACGTGGGACGTATTGGTGGCAAACAAGATATTATAGTTGGCAACATGCAACACAGTTGTAAAGTTGGAAATATAATTCACGAAATCGGACACACCGTTGGATTCTTCCACGAACAATCACGTCCGGACAGAGATGAGTTCGTCAAAATAAAGTGGAACAATGTTAAACGCGGTAACTATAAGCTTTGAAGGATGAAAATAAAGCCCCGTTCACACTTACCGGATAGCTTTTGTGCTAGGCTCGGTTTCCAGCCTTATTTCGGGCTGCGACCTGCCCCCGAAATCACGGCTGGGCTCGTGAGCTTGTCATTGTCAATTTCCACCAATCACAAACGCGCCTGCACATTTTCAGCAGGCATATATTATTGAACCTTTGTATAAATTATCGTGACAGCCCAAAGTGGCGGTCAGTGGAAAGCTAATAAGGTAGGTGTACGACCGAATTTTCGAAACTTTTGAAGATTTTTTTTTAAAGATTTGCAAGGTCAGGAAAGTCACTGATATTTCAGTCAGCGTCAATAGTTTGTTGATATCGTAAAACCTAACTCGAAATCAATCACAACTGCGATTTCGCCTTTGATTTCTTTCATGGAAGATGATCAGATGCGGTTTCTCACGTCAGTTTGAATCACGGCAGAGTTCGGCGACGATTTCTAGAACGACGAAGATGCTAAAAAGCGAATTGAACCTGGTGAATGTGAGATTGTTTATTTACGTTAATATAGTTTGTGTCTTCGTGAAATGGCGGGCCTAATTGTTGATTAAAGATGTCCATAAGAAAATATTGCACCTTGCTTCAGTTCACGAAGCTCACTAAATTATAAGTCGTGTCTTTGCTGTATTTCTGCCATTTCAAACATCTGCGATTTATCGTTCACTGACTCTGTTTATAGTGTTGGTTGGATGAATGACAAAAATATCTTTGCCGTGTGTAAATTATGCATTACGTCACAGACATAACAAGCCGCTCACGCGTCCAGCCGTTCGTAAAGGGCGGGTAAAGTCCCGCGAGTCGAGATAAGGCTGGAAATCGAGCCTACTTTTGTGCAGGCACGAAAACCATATTGGATAGGCCTTCTGTCCACACGCAAAACGCCTGCTCCGGCACAATTTCTGTGCCGGCACGCCGCTGCGCCGCTCCCATCTCGAAAGAGGTACATCTTGTATCGGATAGCTTTTTGTGCCGTTCCAGCTCCAGTGTGAACGGAGTTCGAAATCGTTCCGGAAGTAAATTAATAGAATAGAGCGTGGAAATTGGTTGTATCGTCAGGTTTTCGTGCCGGCACAAAAGCTATTCGGTATAGCGTGAATGGGGCTTGCTTCGGCACAATGTCGTGCCGATCGAATCTGTTTACACTATACTGGATATTTTTTGTGCCGGCACGAAAACCTATCCGGTATAGTGTAAACGGGGCCTAAGCACTGACAACTAAGATTTGCAGGGTTCCTCGCCTTTCCAAGGACCGGCTGCTTCCCCGGCGCGCGGGTAGGGGACACAGGATTTATCAATAATTCTTACGTGCTTATTTCGTCGGGTTGGGTTATCATTAGATTTTTGGTTGAGATTAAGAACAGAAATCTTAAAGTGCTTATATCACTTGTGGGGTTTTATCGTATTTTAATAGAGCAGAAAAAATCAGTTAATAAGTTATTTTGCCGTTTTTGATTTAGTCAAATAGTTCCTGACATATTGGCTTCTGAACATGCCAATTCTCAAAAATTTCCGTCGTTCATTTTAACACCTTGGGTGCCTGGGACTCAGGAACGACGAGTCAATCCAAACAACTACGTTTCGGCTTATTGATTCACAAAAACACATATATTTGACTGAAAAATCGAAATGTCGAGCTCACACCCGTTTTCCAGTACGCACGAGAGTTCCAACTGAAGCCGGTTTTCCATTAGGCGATTTTTTTCGCGCGAAGCGACTTTTTCTTTTGTCTCATGAGCTCTGAGCTGGAACTAATCAGAAATCTATTGAATTCGAACAAAAGAAAGTCGCTTCGCGCGAAAAAAATCGCCTAGTGGAAAACCGGCTTAAGAAGACAGTCGTCTTAGGCTCCTGAGCCCCAGGCCCCCGTGCTTAAAAATGAACGACGGAAATTTTTGGCGAAAAGCCGAAATTGGCATGTTTAAAGGCTTATATCTCAGAAACTATTAAAGTAAATCAAAAACGGCAAAATAACTTATTAACTAACTTTTTTTGCTCTATTCAAATACGTTAAAACCCCACAAGTGATATAAGCACTTTAACGCTCGTTTACACATGTGATTTTTGCGGTGATTTTTCTCCTCCTGACTGATGCAATTGAATGGATTGACTTACGAATGCATTGGACATTTGTACAAAGCTATAGAGTGGTTCAATACATTCATGAGACATCCATTCAATCACATGCGTCAAAATGAGAAAACCATACCAAAAATCGTTTGTCTAAACGGGCCTTAACGAAAATAACATTAATTGTTATATAGCTAGAGTTTCGCTGGATACAACGATGACTGTCATTGGTTGGTTGGTTTGTGGTCACGTGACCTTAGCTAAATTTCAATGTCTACCGAGCGGGCAATAATTGAGAACTTATTGCCTGCTCGGACAATAAGTTTTCAATTGTTGACCGCTAGAACTTTGAACTCTTCACGGTTTCCTATAAACAAAAGCTTGTTTGGTAAGAGAAAAAGAATATTATAGGTCTTCAAAGCATGTCTGAAGATTAACTGGAAAAAAGTATTGCTGTTCTTTTGTCCTGAGACTCATATTTGTTTGTTTGATGTGAAATTACAGAGCCAGGCGAAATGTTTTGGTAAGTCTTTCAGTTTGTCTTTTTGTTTGTGTACTTTCCCTTGATAAACGTCGAAATTATTCAGCGAAACTCAAGCTATATAACAAAACACTTAATGTCTGATCCCTCGGGAAACAGTTAGTTTTGTTTTCCCACGAGTCTTGATATTTCCCGAGACGAAGTCGAGGGAAACATCGAGACTCGAGGGAAAACAAAACTAACTGTTTCCCTCGGGAGCAGACATTAAATGTATAATGTAGTTGTGACGTAGTCGGTGTCTATTGACTCTCCTCTACCCGAGAAATCACCCCAAGGACCAAGACATATGATAAAGATTACGCCTGCAGAAACAGACAATATACATACAATCTTTCTAACTTTTCCAATACTGTTTTCCATATAGGTTATCGAATTAATTTCGTCAAATTCTCACCGTCCTTGATTGACTCCAAAGACGTTGCTTATGATTATGGTTCCATTATGCACTACCCACGACATATATTTGGCAGAAAATCTCGAGAACCAACAGTTGTTCCGACACACGAGTATGCCCAAATTGGTCAAAGAATAGCTCTGAGTATGAAGGATATTGAACAGATTCGAAAGCTGTATGGCTGTAATAATAACAAGGAAAATAATATTAGATAACGTGTTCTACAATATACGTAGAATATTAACAATATATTTACAGAATGGCTGTAATAATAAGAACAACGCGAATAATGTTTATGTACAGATAACACCATAGAAAAGTTACTTAGAAACGATGGCGGGATCCGCAACAGCGATTAGCCAATTACAGCGGGCCCGAGATATAAATTAATGTATAAAGCTATATAACTATATACAAAGTATAACTAAATATAATTTACAAATACAGATACTAACAACAGCAAGAAATTGGACAGCTAAGACCACGGACAGAATTACATTTTAGACATATAGTTTTAAACGTACGTGGATTTTCACAGTTGTAACTAGTTTCCAATGATGTAAAATAATAATTTAGCATAACAGATTTAAATGAGTTTAGACTATCCATACTAAGGTTCAGTTCATTTGCAAGAGCGTTCCAAATTCGACAAGTTCTGATAAAAAAGGATCTCTGGTAGGTGGTAGTTTTACATTTACGGGTAACAAATTTGACTACATTACCACTAAATAGATGATCTAGGGCTTCTGTGAGTAAGCGTAAGTAAGTAAGTAAGTAAGTAAGTAAGTAAGTAAGTAAGTAAGTAAGTAAGTAAGTAAGTAAGTAAGTAAGTAAGTAAGTAAGTAAGTAAGTAAGTAAGTAAGTAAGTAAGTAAGTAAGTAAGTAAGTAAGTAAGTAAGTAATTAAGTAATTAAGTAAGTAAGTAAGTAAGTAAAGTAAGTAAGTAATTAAGTAAGTAAGTAAGTAAGTAAGTAAGTAAGTAAGTAAGTAAGTAAGTAAGTAAGTAAAGACTGGAGGCTAATCATCCTTACTTGCAGCCAGCGGCTGAATTGCAAAGGACGCAGATCAACGTGGCCGTGTCGAGGCATATCAAGGCGCTCGAAGCAGCCGCCAACGACACAGTTCAGACCACGGATCACAGCTGAGATGTTAGGTGTTGACAGGAAGAACATTCACGTGAATCGTCACGTGATCTTCTCTGCCTTTTGCCGTTTACGTGAATATTAATAATATTTATACTATACATATATTAACAATATTTTGCAGACTGGAAAAATGTATGCCTGTAATAATAACAAGAATAATAATATTAGCTAGTAGGCAGCATTAAAAAACTATTAATAATATATATTTTGAATACCATTTATACTATGCAATTATACTAACAATATATTTTGGAGACTATATTAATATAACTGTTATTAACTACTTAATAAACGAGAGTGAGGTCTTTACGGTAAAATATTAAACCGAGGTCTTGCTGTATTGACCGAGCGATAGCGAGGTTAATACGTTGGAGACAGAGGTTTGATATTTTACCGTAAAGACCGAACGGTCGAGGTTATTAAGTAGTTTATTATATGGCACTTTTTACTTCAGAATCAATCTTGTATTTCATTGTCTTCGCTTCATTTAACTTCGTCAAAACACCGAACTAGCGTTATTTTCTGTTGTTTCTTTCTCGTCTGGATACTAGAATTTACTTTTATAATGTTCATCGTCGTTTATTTCATTAATTTTCGTCGTTTTTCCGCAATAAAAGTCTCTTATTAGGATTTTGTTGTTTGTTTCCAATCGTAGGGCATTTCCAATTTTCATAATGCCCGCGGGAATTACGGAGAAACCTCGCCACGTCAGCAACCAATCGCAGCGCGTGATTTTACCGGAAGTAATCCGTGCCATAATAAATATTATTAAAAATTGTGTCAAAACATACTCAGCGAGTGGAAAAACAACCTCCTCCATTTCAGTTTAACATATTTCACAGTAGTTTATCTATTTTGTTATAAAAATGATTGCCCATAGCAAATAATTCATAGAAGGCATGATAAAATCAAAAGTCTTGAGTAAGCATGATGAAAAACAACTAACGTTTAACCAGTGACAAAAACTAGTGACGAAACGTTAGTTCTTTATTACAAATATTCTTCATCATATGCTTACTCACGACTTGATTTTATCATGGCTCTTCTACGAATTATTTGCTGGGCAATAATTTATATAACATGATTACGATTCCCGCCTGTTATACCTCGACTGTTACAAGCTTAACTATTATCTAAAGTTTACAACTATCGTCTGAAGATTGCACAGAGCATGATACACAGTGTTAGGACAATTGTAAAACTTCAGATAGTGCGTTTTGAGCACTCTTGCATCGGGAGGTATAATAAATATTCATCATTATTAAAAGTATCCCAGTTTTTTTACATTATCTCCGCTCTGCATCTATCTATATCTTTACATCCCTAATACACCAGTAAATAAGGAAACTTTTTATCACGTCCTCGTTCTCTACATCTATCTATATTTACATCCCTAATACACCAGTAAATAAGGAAACCTTTTTATCACGTCCTCGTTCTCTGCATCTATCTATATCTTTACATCGCTAATTCACCAGTAAATAAGGAAACCTTTTTATCACGTCCTCGTTCTCTGCATCTATCTATATCTTTACATCCCTAATACACCAGTAAATAAGGAAACGTTTTTATCACGTCCTCGTTCTCTACATCTATCTATATTTACATCCCTAATACACCAGTAAATAAGGAAACCTTTTTATCACGTCCTCGTTCTCTACATCTATCTATATTTACATCCCTAATACACCAGTAAATAAGGAAACCTTTTTTTATCACGTCCTCATTCTCTGTATCTATCTATATCTTTACATCCCTAATACACCAGTAAATAAGGAAACCTTTTTATCACGTCCTCGTTCTCTGCATCTATCTATATTTACATCCCTAATACACCAGTAAATAAGGAAACCTTTTTATCACGTCCTCGTTCTCTACATCTATCTGTATTTACATCCCTAATACACCAGTAAATAAGGAAACCTTTTTATCACGTCCTCGTTCTCTGCATCTATCTATATCTTTACATCCCTAATACACCAGTAAATAAGGAAACCTTTTTATCACGTCCTCGTTCTCTACATCTATCTATATTTACATCCCTAATACACCAGTAAATAAGGAAACGTCCTCGTTCAACATCCTCAAGGGCCGGAAGATATAGAAGAAGGTTCTTTTTAGTAATTTACACCCGTACTTAGTCAGGCTTCTAAAAACTCCACCC
This sequence comes from Corallium rubrum, assembly GCA_964035015.1. Taxonomy (NCBI): domain Eukaryota; kingdom Metazoa; phylum Cnidaria; class Anthozoa; order Scleralcyonacea; family Coralliidae; genus Corallium; species Corallium rubrum. Next base: position 7,437,904 of record OZ036007.1, read on the forward strand.
ATATCTAACCATTGGGCGTGTACATAAAATTGGCGAAATTAATATCGCCACCCATCGATATGCAAATCCGGTCAAATATCCCAGCGAATGGAGAAAAACTATTTCAACAGGTGCTCATTTTGTATTAAGATCAAAAACACACTTTTACAAAAAGATTATTCTCTAATATCTAAACATTAAACGTGGCCCTTAGCCTTGACGTTTTCATATATTTTATATTACATCGGCTAAGCAATACGTGACCTCGGATAAAACAGCCTCAAGTTATTTTTTAACGACGTTATTTTTTAGCTGTTTGGAATATCTTAATTAATTTAAAATGCAAACACGAGTGCAATAACAATAAAATGCAAAAAAAAGACTTGAATTATAAATGAGCAAAATAAAGATTGAATCGTATTGGTTAAACTAACAAGCAATTTAACATAATATGTCCCTTTTGTCCGACTGCGAAAGACAGAACGCTTCATAGTCAAGGTCTTTGGTCGATTGACAAGGTACTCTTGTGAGATCTCTATACAGCGTAACAAAATTGGAGACTAATTATAGAGACAGATATCTATACTGCACTCCCAAGATTTACTGTAGAAAGTTACAAGGTAAATTCAGGAAGAATAATGTTATAAATGCATATATAAGAACAAGCTGCATGAAGCCTTATACGTAAATATAATATTAGTTATTATCTGAATATATATATATATATATATATATATATATATATATATATATATATATATATATATATATATATATATATATATATAGTTAGTTATATACGGAGGACAATATTTTTCAGACAAATAATCTGTGAATATTCTTCTGTACTACCTTCTTGCTTATGAAACTTGGAATACTTTTATCGCCCGCTAAATTGTTAAAAGACTAGTATACCGTTTATATTGCGTTATAATAATGCTCTTAAATCCCTCCGAATTCTTCTAATTTGCCGCCAGGATATGACATTTTGAAACTGTTTAGAATCACGAGGATATACTGTACGAATTAAAATAGGGACCTTAAGCATGCACAACGCGAACATCACCACGACGACGTCACAAGTACAATAGTATTTTTCAACCAAAACAAAACGTTGAATAATTTGCAGCCCCAGAGTAATCCCAACATCGTCCTCGTTGCACATTTAACGTCAACTGAAGCGTTTTCACGTTTTCAAGACAACGTTGTGGCTCGGGTACCCAATAAAGTTGATGAAGACCCCGTTTACACGATGCCGGGGTACAATTTGAAAACGGAACAAAATCATGCCGGTATGCAAATACAGCATATAACATTTCACGTTATTTTTGTGCCGGTATCGTGTAAACGCAAGGCCTGAACGGCATGATTTTGTTCCGTTTTCAAATTGTACCAAGTCCTTGTGTTTTTGATTGGGCGTTTTTAAGTAGCTGTGCGGTATTAAGGAACAGCAAAAGCATTCAAGTTTTCTTAGGCGTTAATCTATATTATACGTCATGTTGTCGAAGCTATGACGGCTGCTTTTTAAGGGTCTTGTAAAATACATAAAGCATACAATATACGATGTCCTGATCCATGGTTTATTTTAAATTCAGTAACTTAATTGCCGTCGTCGTCCTAGCTTGCTTAAGGTCACTAATATGCCAGTATACTTGTCGCAGCAGAAACAACTAAAATGGATTGATTGTTCAAAAGCTACATAGTACTTAAAAATACGGTCTGTAGAAAGCCTTATGTAAACAAAAGTTTCTTTTCAGTAAAATATGAACATTTCGAATGATTATCAGTGGGGCAGTGAACTCGGGTGGAGAATAATAATAAGGGGTTACTCCGAGTGACGAACCATACTGGACAAGTAGAAAAAACTCTACTTGGCCCTTGTTTGTGGCGCTTGGGGTTCGAACCCGCGACCTTCGGTGTACTAGTCCGATGCTCTACCAGCTGAACTACAGGTCAAGTTAATTGGGAGTTGAAGGTCGAATGATAGTACTTAGTACAGTATAATCATTCGAAATCGTCATGTATGAAGACTGTTGTCTAGATATTGAAGAAATTAGTCGGTTTCGAAATATCAATTAAGTAGCCTATATACTATCATTCGACCTTCAGCTCCCAACTTGACTTGTAGCTCAGTTGGTAGAACATCGGACTAATTGAAACCGAAGGTCGCGGAGTGGACATACTAATTGTTTTTTCACTAAGAGTTGCAGTGGTTAGTTTTATACAATACTTGGCAAAAATTTTCAAATTTTCTTTAGATGGGGTATATAGAATATAGAATCACGTACGGGTCAGGAAAGGGTGGATGTAGACGTGTCATTATAGAATTATATTTAGCTCTATAATTTGTTTTATGCTATATTAAACATTTTTACCTTGGCGACAAAAACACTGGTATATCATGCATGCAGTCATTGTGAGTAAAGTGAAAAAGTGGGGTAAATTGCCTAGAATAGTTCTGACAACGAAATACAGCCAAGCCTTTATCATGCATCAGAGTGAGTATATTTCGCTACCAAAACTATCCCCGGCAGTTTAACACCTCTTCACTTTGTTCTATCTAAAACACTGCCTATGTAGCACTTTGTTCCGGTATATGTCTATGACAAAATCCAAATAGTAAGGCAATTATAACTCAAAATTAATCTATTTTTTCTTGTGTCTCGGACGATGTTTTGATTCATTAAAAATGTTTAGCTCCACAAAATGGAATACTAAATTAGTTTGCTCTAAGCTTAGTTACGCTTAGATTTAAAAGGTAAAGAAGTTAAATCTTGGAGTTTCAAATTTAAATTATTTTAATCCTATAATACAGATTAGCTTCTGATAGTTTCCTAAGACTATTGAAAAAATAATCATCCCATAATTGTTATTGAACTCTTTTTCGTATGGTTTACAATAGTACACACAGTCAACAAGTAGGGTGTAGGCCGGCAATGATTTACATAAAGCAAAGTGAAATTAAAAAGATGGTAAATTGCCAAGAATAGTTTTAAGAAAGAAATACTGATGAAGGGTTCCCCACGATACGTCAGTACTTCGTTATTAAAACTATTCTCAGCAGTTTACGACGTTTTCACTTTGCTTTATCTAAAACACTGTCTACGCAGCACTCCACGTTTTTTATTTGAAACAGTCATTTAATTTTAGACAGTTTGGCAACAAAGGTATTTATATGTACAAGTGCATGAAACACAATATCTTTACTTATCACTTTGTATCTATTATATGATGAAGATTTTTAACAAGGTTTTCGTGTTCATTGTTGTTCTCGCTGATTATTAATTTTTGATATCCTTCATTTCTGCACACCGCAGGTTTTTTGTCAAGAAGCTTCCTCAAACAGCACGACAACTGTCCAACGTCATTATGGGTTAGTTAAGTAAACATAATAATATTTAAAGTCAAAGGTTCGTGTAAACAAAGTCTTCTTTTGGATCCTCCGTGACAAAGGCAAGAAGGCTCTGCCAAAATCTTGTATTCTTTTATTTGAGCATGCGCAACGGTTACCTGATACAAGTTTTCAAATTTCCATGATCACGAATATTAGCGGTGATGCATGGTCGATGAGTAGTCGTTATATTAAAGCGACTTTAATTATTTATTTATATCTTAATGACTTTCCGTGTTCTGTTCTGTTCTGTTCTGTTCTGTTCTGTTCTGTTCTGTTCTGTTCTGTTCTGTTCTGTTCTGTTCTGTTCTGTTCTGTACAGAAGGAAACAAACTTACAAAAATACCGGTAACTCTATATCGCTTCGTGCTGTTTTGTTGTCAAACTTATTTCACTTGCCAAAGAAAATTACGTCTCGAAACAGCGCTTGTGGTGATAAGAGTTTTAGTTTTAAAACTGATAGATCTACCCTGATTAACTCTTTGTCTAACGTATCGTTCGTTTTCGAACGAAGTATTTTACTCTGTCTAACGCTAGACGATTTTACTTGTCAAATGCAGAGCCCTCAGTCGTGAAGGGGTTAAATAAAGGCTTCCATCTATCTAAACGTGTAATAATAAATTTATGGATATAAACAGTTTAGTCGCAACAACACCGTAACACCGTTGGGTTGACTGTGGCCACCGCCATTATACACATAAACAAAGCCTTGCCCAGTGCGAAAAACTTTCGAGCAGAAACGAAACTGATTTGTCTCGCAAACGATGGATTTCGGTTCGTGAGAAAAGTGGACAAGATTGCCTCGAAAGTATACCCTGGGGGTCAGAATCTTCTCTTCCTTGTTTCTTCGCTAAGAGAGAAGAAGACAAGAAGGCGATGCTCGCAGGGTTACCTCGAAAGATCATTTCTAGGCAATTAAATTGAACGGTAATGCCAGATATACTGTAAAGTATTGCCTGCCACACTGCCTCAATGTATGAAACAACAACACCGAAGAACCTCCACACTTTTTTTAATTATATAGATGATTTTGCAAAGAAATCGTTGGAGTGTCACAATGAATGTCGCAGTCTTCACCAAGCTCCTAAGTTAACTTGGTCTGCTCAACTAGCTTCAGAAGCACAAGAATGGGTGAATAATCTTGCAAGTCGTAACACTCTACAACATGCAAGCAAATCTGAAAGGAAGGAAGCTGGTGAGAATATCGCAATGTTCTCAGGAAGGTACAGTATACCTATATGTAAAGTGCCAATATGGTAAACTGCTGAGAATAGTTTTGATAAGGAAATACTGACGTTTCAAGCAGAGTCCTTCATCAGAGTAAAAAGTAGAGTGCTGTGTAGGCAGTGTTTTAGATAGAGCAAAGTGAAAAGATAGTAAACTGCTGAGAATAGTTTTGATAATGAAATACTGACGTTTCAAGCAGAGTCCTTCATCAGAGTAAAATGTAGAGTGCTGTGTAGGCAGTGTTTTAGATAGAGCAAAGTGAAAAGATGGTAAACTGCTGAGAATAGTTTTGATAACGAAATACTGACGTTTGGAGCGGAGGCTTTAGTCAGAGTAAGAAACGTCTGTTTACCTCCTTTTCACTTTGCTCTATCTAAACTGACACTACCTACGCAGCACTCTATTTATCTAGTTCCTATACATACCACCGATCTTCATATCTTAAAACAGGTATGACGTTGCAGCGGAAGAGGCTACAGAAATGTGGTATAGTGAAGTGGAGAAATTTAAGTTCAGCAAGCCCAGTTTCCAATCAGGTACCGGGCATTTTACCCAGGTACGTTTACCCTATGCCGTCTACGGAGTCCGCTGACCACTTCCAAGTTCCTCTTACGCACGCTGTGATTGGCCAGTTACATTACAGACTTGTGACGTCAAAGCACACTTTTCGGTTTTATAGACCTTATTCAAAAACGGCCGCCGAATTAAAATTCTTTATACTGCACATAAATTAGCCCTTATGAACTCGTTTTCATGTGGGAAATTCAAAAGAATTTTTACTTTAAAACGAGGTCATAAGGGCTAATTTATATGCACGTAAAAGAATTCTAATTCGGCGGTCATTTTTTAATAAGGTCTACATTTATTTTTGTATAATAAATAAACAGAAAAATAGACAGTTGGACACTCCAATGAGTTCGAGATAATTCGAAAGTACTTATACATGCAGGAAACGACTATAGTTTGTGAACAAATAGTAATTTTGAAATTCTGTAAATCTCATTCGCGTGTTTGTATTAGCCAACATAAACGCATGCACTGTCATTTTCAGTTTTAAGAAATCTTTTTTATTTTAGAAACCAATTTCTCGGAAGAAAATATAATTTTCAGTACAGAGTGCGATGATTTGAATTTTTGTCTTGTCTTGTTTTGTTTGTTGTTATATATTTTTCAAGCAATCTACAGTCCACTGATATTGTCCCTCTCATATTTCTACTGTCGGCAGAAAAGGTCGCGTCTCTAATCTAAAAGTCTAAAGTTCAATCTAAAGTGGTCTAGAGTTAGTTGGCCAAATTAAAAAATAGTCTAACGTTGGCCAGAGTATGAGAGTAATAGGTAGTTTTGGTGAAGGAACATTTCAAGTGTAGAATATATACATTATAAGACCAAACCGAGACCAGTTGTGAAACTAAATGTAACATCAAGGCCTTCCGGCTAGGAATTGAACCGCGACTCTGCGATGCTATATAGTGCAGTGTTCTGACCACTTTGCTACGGAAGCCGTTGCTAAGAGCTTGGCCACGAGTTCTGTATATGTATAATGTGGTAATGTTGAGAGTAGAATTGGGTATATTACAAGGTATATTACATTGCACTAGAATCGCAAGGTCGTGGGTTCAATTCCTGCCGGAAGGCCTGTGTAGTTGCATTTTTCGCAACTGGTCCCGGTTTGGTCTTAAAATGTATATATTCTACACTCGAATTTTCCTTCACCCAAAATCCTTAGAACATGCTATGTAATCGAGTGAAATGCCCAATATTACTTACAAGTAATATTTGTTGTTTCACTCGATTAAACTGGATGTTCTAGGTAATTTTGGTGAAGGAAAATTTCGAGTGTAGAATATATACATTATAAGACCAAACCGAGACCAGTTGCGAAAATACAACATCAAGGTCTTCTAGCTACTCCAGTGCTCTGACTACTGAGCTACTGTCGAGAACTTAGTCAAATTACAAGACTTAAAAATCCTATATTCCTCCTAGAAAGAGTTATCTGCCATGATCAACACTAAGTTATAGGTCTTACTCTGCATGTGTATACTCAATTGTTTTTGTGTAGACCAGGAAAAATACGATTCAATTTCTGTAACAAATACCTTCAATTCAATACAGGTCGGATCTTTGCAGGTGTCTTCCAGACGAATCAATTCAAGTACATCCCCCCCCCCCCCCCCCTTCCCCCTCCCCACCTCAATAATTAGCGGTCCATAGAGTTGCTTCGTTTTTTATATAAAAAACACTAAATTGAGCAGGGAATTTTCAAGCCATGTAAACTGATTTAAAAATGCTAGAAGCGCGACCAGGATTAAACATATTAAAGTTTGAAACGTTCTCTG
>OZ036007.1:7449839-7589839 GCA_964035015.1 Corallium rubrum
CTTATTTCAATTTATAACATTAGGCTGACGAATTCAGTACAATGAATTCAGAAATGTAAATGAAAATGCAAATGAAAACTGCAGCTTTAGCCTGATGTTATAAAGTTAATTAAGTTTTATCCCGACTCAGAACGCGTCATTCTGATGTGCAGTCGACATTCGCGATCCATGTATAGCGGCGCTCTAAAATACAAACTTCACACGTAAAATACCACCTTTTCTTCAACGAATTTTGGAATGAAACTTTGCACGATTACCAACTACCATAACACCTTTAGGATTATGTAAAAACATCGCCAACAATGTTTTCATCAGAGAAGCAACTTTAAATAGGAAATAGGAAGCAATCTCTTACTATAAACACAATCTATCTAGACATGAAAACGCTGCAAGCATAAATCGTAATTGCTTTTCAAAACTTTTTTTTAAGGTGTGGTAATATTGCAAAAGACGCTACTAACATGTGGTACGACGAAGTGAAAAAATACAAGTTTAATAAAGCTGGCTTTAAGAGTGGTACTGGGCATTTCACTCAAGTAAGCATAACCTTTACTAGAATATTACCAGGGTTAAGTCACGTTGGCCTGAAAAACAGAGAAAAATCTTCTCGACGTTTCGAGCGAAGGCCCTTCGTCAGGAGAATTTACTAATTTCTCCTGACGAAGGGCCTTCGCTCGAAACGTCGAGAAGATTTTTCTCTGTTTTTCAGGCCAACGTGACTTAACCCTGGTAATATTTGGATTTCAACCGTGGCCGACGCTGTCCTAGAAGCTTTTAACCTTTACTAGAAGTTGTTATCAAAAGTGAAGTGCTGCGAGTTGCTACCATTTACTATTTAGTAGTAAAATACTTGTTATCGTCTGAAGCATTTTCAATTAAAGAGCTTAAGCATGCGACGTTTTCCTCAACATGGACGTCACGCGTATAAAATCGAGCCATTAAAGAGTGATGGCGTCAGCACTCTTGCTTGAAGTGAAGAACAGCAATCTATGCAGTTTTAGGTTGTTGCCATCTTTAATGGCTCAATTTTATACGCGTGACGTGAGTGTTGACAACAACGTCGCATGCTTAAAATGTTAAGTGAAATCATCTGGCACAATGGTGTGGAATGTCATATAAAAATTAATGAACAAAGACTCGTATAAATACACTGTCTGCCCCTCGAAATGTCGCTTAGCCTTTTGTGGCCTTGATATATACTTCCAACAACAAATAGAGTTGTGTTTGATATAATAGTATAGTAGAAAAATACACTTCTCTTTAATAAATCAATATATTCCAGCGCCAAACAATGCCAGGTGTAGCGTAGCGCACAATTTAATAATGCCTGCCGCTGATCGGTAGACATTGCGTATACCGAAAATCATCGTCCACGAAATCCTAAGAATAGAGTTTGTGAACGCATATAAACTCGGCCCAGACCTCGTCAAGATTAGTGAGCTGCTCGCCTTACGGCTCGCAGCAATTAAACCCACTCTCTCCTTCGAATGCTAACCTCGAGCTACCTGTACCATCTGAGTTCCAGTGGCTCAATGGTGAGAGCGTCCGACTGGCATTCGGAAGGTTGTGTGTTCGAGTCCCGTCTGGAGCTCAGAGTTTTCTCTGAGTTTAACTTACGACAGCTTGTACAGCAAAAACAAATGAAAAAAACTTTACCAACTCAAGTTGAAAATACTAATAACATAGAATCTGGGTGGTGTGAAACGGGTGGCGTGTGCTGTTAGGGCGCTGCTTCTCACCAATAGTTAAGCCCGGTTAGACGGGGTTAGTACTTGGATGGGTGACCATCTGGGAATAGCCTCGTTCTCGGGGTGGGGACTCATGTGGGTAGAGTTTAGTTGGTCTCTCCTGTGCTTCGAAGGTTTTTCGCCGGGTTCTCCGGTTTTCCTCCCTCCGTAAAATCAACACCTATAGGTCTTAGCTGTAAATGGAGGACCCCACCAGCTCTGCTGAAAAACATATCCTCCTTAAATAAAAAGAATAATAAAAGAAGAAGAATAATCTCAAACTCATTAATAATTCATGAAGAAAACACAAAGAAAATTAGTACCGTGTCGGTGGCTTGGATATCTTAGATTGATTACAATTACCTCGTGCAATTTTCTCTTAAAATACTGATTTGTTTGAGATGCTATATCACATACTCAGAAGAGTGTTTCATCAGGACATCCAAACACCTCGAAATTTATTCAAAAAAACCTCGGCTTAGTTTTCAACAAACGTCTCGGAGTTTGGATATCCTGATCTCAATGATAATTCACGAGGAAAACACAAAGAAAATCAGTACCGTTCGGTGGTTTGGATATCGGAGGAAGAAATTACATAAATTAAGCAAACTTTTACCGATTTTCTCTTGAAATACTGATTTGTTTGAGATGCTATATCATACACTCGGAGGAGTGTTTCATCAGGATATCCAAACACTGAGAAACAAACTTCGAAGTGTTTGGATATCCTGATGAAACTCCTCCGAGTGTATGATATATTACGTCAGAGAACTTTTCCAATTGTTAAATATATTTTCTTTCAGCTGGTGTGGAAAGATTCAAAGGAGATTGGTATGGCTTGGGCCAAGTCTTCTGATGGTCAGAGTGTGTACGTTGTAGCCCGTTATCATCCAGCAGGAAACATGATGGGAGACTTCGACAAGAACGTCTTTCCACCGAAAAAATAATTTGGGAGACTGCTTTAATCTTTCTTAATTGTTGGGATATGCTCAAACATAATTAGAAAAACTTTGATATTCATTAGAACGTGGTTTTTAAACATTCTTATTCAATCGTATTGTACTTCTGCGCATGAATTCATTCATTTCCATAAAACATAATACTTGTATAACGCATCTTTTAATGGAAAAACAGTAAATTTACTGCAATTAAAAAAAACTTTAAATTTCTCGATTTTAATTCGCAATTCGCAAACTCACCACATGAACTATATGTGTACGTACAACTCATCACATCACATCACATCACATCACATCACATCACATCACATCACATCACATCACATCACATCACATCACATCACATCACATCACATCACATCACATCACATCACATCACATCACATCACATCACATCACATCACATCACATCACTTCAACTGCATCTCATACGCAAACACTAGTCACTACCGCTTAAAGTGCTTATATCACTTGTGGGGTTTTAACGTATTTACATAGAGCAGAAAAAATCAGTAAATAAGTTATTTTGCCGTTTTTGATTTACTCAAATAGTTCCTGACATATTGGCTTCTGAACATGCCAATTCTCAAAATTTCCATCGTTCATTTTAACACCTTGGGGGCCTGGGACTCAGGAACGCGTCAATCCAAAACAACTACATTTCGGCTTATTAATTCACAAAAACACATATATTTGACTAAAAAATCGAAATGTCGAGCTCACATCCGTTTTCCAGTACGCACGAGAGTTCCAACTAAGAAGACAGTCGGCTTAGGTTCCTGAGCCCCAGGCCTCCGTGCTTAAAAATGAACGACGGAAATTTTTGGCGAAAAGCCGAAATTGGCATGTTTAAAGGCTTATATCTCAGAAACTATTAAAGTTTATAAAGAGCACATATGACTACGAAGTAGCAACCTTAAAGTGCTTATATCACTTGTGGGGTTTTAACATATTTGAATAGAGCAATAATCAGTTAATAAGTTATTTTGCCGTTTTTGATTTACTGTAATAGTTTCTGAGATATAGGCCTTTAAACATGCCAATTTCGGCTTTTCGCCAAAAATTTCCGTCGTTCATTTTTAAGCACGGGGGCCTGGGACTCAGGAACCTAAGCTGACCGTCTTCTTAGTTGGAACTCTCGTGTGTACTGGAAAACGAATTTTTCAGTCAAATATATGTGTTTTTGTGAATCAATAAGCCAAAACGTAGTTGTTTTGGATTGACTCGTTCCTGAGTCCCAGGCCCCCGAGGTGTTAAAATGAACGACTGAAATTTTTGAGAATTGGCATGTTCAGAAGCCAATATGTCAGGAACTATTTGAGTAAATCAAAAACGGCAAAATAACTTATTAACTGATTTTTTTCTGCTCTATTTAAATACGTTAAAACCCCACAAGTGATATAAGCACTTTAACTCTCCATTCGAGTCTCAGTAGCTCAATTGTTAGAGCATCTAACTACAATTAGTGACAAAACCTCTTCGGACACATTAAATAATAATATATTTTATAGAAAATTACATAAACATAATCCGTTGACCCCCTCCCCCCTTTTCAATGTTGGTGTACAACAAGATCATGTCGTTAGGAAGGCATGTGTAATGTAGACAGCGATACTTTGGCCACTCAACATTGAAAAGGGGGGAGGGGGGAATATATCCTTTAATTGGGAGAAATGTCCGAAGGCTTTTGTCACTGATTGTCTGAAAACGAAAAGGTCTTATTTATACTCACGGGTGATCCTTTCGCTGACTTTCATCTTATTATTTTAGAGACGTTTATACGTCCAAACGTCCGAACTCCTGTTTTCACTGCGAAAACTATTTTATAAGATTTTGGTACCTGTTTATTCCATATATATATATATATATATATATATATACAATGGAGGGCAGTCGCAAGGGTGTGAAACTCTAACAGGGTCAATGGAGCGTTAATAGCTCGCGTATTCAGTTTTACGTTAATAAACACGATGCCATGAAAACAAGTAGAATATAGATACCCCTGAACGTATGTCATGTTGCAATAACTATGCCCCTTGACGCATCTTATCTGTACGTTTTCGGTATTGCATTTACACGTGTTGTTTAAATATGACGTAGACGAAGGAGTGTCTGATCTTCAAGAGTCGTCCAATTAATTGCCAACACGGTTAACGATTTACACCTATTTGAATAAAACTATTGAATATATATTAATTATGTTGAGTGTAAACCGTAAATCGTTCTCAAATTCATTAATAATTCATGAGATTTTACTCAATCAGACAGCTCCATTCCGTCACGTGAATGGGCTGGGAAACACCGGTAAAACGCTTGGTTTCTTCATCAAACACTAGCGTTTCATTTCTGTTACTTAAATAAGAAACACGACACGATTATCCGCAAGTCCCACAACGGCGGCTCATTGGTTCATTGCCTTTCATTTGAGAAGCCATTTCCAAAACTCGTTCTGCGTGTTTGTCAGGTCAGGAGATCTTGGCTGAATTGTTCGCATTAATTGCTGCGTTAACAGAGCGCAAGGCACGTTTTGCTTTCGCTGACATCTGTGACGGCTCATTGTCCATCACAAATATTTTGTTGTCACATTCGCCCTTACGGGCAATTTCAAAAAGAGTTGCAAACGATCGACGTATAAACTGGGCAAAATAATGTACAGACATCTTTTCATATACCTCTGCACAAATAACACCTTTTCCATGCACTATAGCCACTAGTAAGTGTAAACGCTTTCCTCCAGCAAGATCTTAAAAGAGCGCTATTATGACGTCATTAAATTAATATGCTAATAAGAATTATTATTTAAGGAGATATATTTTTGTGCAGTTGCATGGAAATGTTCATGAAATATCATATGGTATTTCTGTATAGTTGAGGAGAAAACACTTAAGCGAAATTGACTCTTTTTTTTTCAGACAATTAGTGACAAAACCTCTTCGGACACATTAAATAATAATATATTTTATAGAAAATTACATAAACATAATCCGTTGACCCCCTCCCCCCTTTTCAATGTTGGTGTACAACAAGATCATGTCGTTAGGAAGGCATGTGTAATGTAGACAGCGATACTTTGGCCACTCAACATTGAAAAGGGGGGAGGGGGGAATATATCCTTTAATTGGGAGAAATGTCCGAAGGCTTTTGTCACTGATTGTAGATATTAGAAGGTTGCAGGTTTAATCCTGGTCTGAGGCTCAGAAATTCTGAGTATTTATAAGCTTGACCAAGTAGTACCTCTGTAAAAGACTTCTCCCTTCCAAGATTGTGGTCCCGTCCATTTTAAAACACTAAACTTTTAACCACTTTGAAGCAAGTACCTCTCTTAAGGAAACAGCTAAGCCAGATCCCACACCAGTCCGTTAAATAAGGGTCCGACTATACTTATAATAAAAGTAGCGTGCTGCGTAGGCAGTGTAGAAACAACAATCGAAATATAGTAAGGTTAGATATACTGCCGAAACAGAGGACGTAGGAGTCTAACGTTTCGAGCGAAGGCCCGTATATCTAACCTTACTATATTATAATTATTATAGTCAAGTCTTAATTTTAAGTCCCTATATTTTAAAAAAGATATTAGTCTTCTGTTTCAATTTGCTATGGTAGTATATTCATTTAGCTATATACTGTTGTGGAAAGTACCTTTAATTGGCAGTTACAAACTGCCAAAACCAGTTTGGTTGTCATAGTGGTAGATCTTATCAGATAAAATAACGGAACAACATATAAACCGTGCTTGTCTGAAATAAAAATGATTTATGTGGACTAGAAATTAAATAATAAAAATTAGGCGATAATAAGAATAACATCAAATCCAAGCTAGCGATAAAATGTTATAATCCGATACAGGTATATCAAACTATTCTTAACTTTCTGTAATCTTAAACTGTTTTTGAATAGTTGAAACTATTATCCTATGCGAATCTATTTTGTCTATAACCGGGTTTTTTAATTAATACTATCTAAATATGACTGCAATAAAGGATTTTTACGAAAACTGCTTAAAGAATCCATCGCGTAGCAAAGACATGGATGCTTGGCTTTGTTTGGGAAGCATATAGCTGGTACCAATTTGAAAACTATTATATGCTTGAGTTCATTTCACGGCAACATTAATTAACTCTAACCGTTATACCTTCGCCACTTAACAAATATTAACTGGATAACTTTAAAACTAATTCTATACCATTGAATTTTGGTGGGAAAGTGACTTAAATAATTGGAAAACACACAAGGACTTGTTACTAAGAAGGAAACATCTTTGCTATATGTCTGTCATGGTTTAAACCGCTAAGCGGTCGTTCTAGACTGGCTGGGTTATCTTTATCAATTCTTCATCTATTTCATAATGACTCGGTGAATATTAAAGGTATGTTGTAGTTTATATCTTTGATTGCAAAGATATTCGATTGAAAAGATATTCATATCTTCTTTCAAGAAGGACAGTGTTTCTCAAACAGGTCAATATTTGAAGAATTATAAAATTCAAGTAATCTGACAATCAATTCATTCAAGCATTTTATCGTTCAATTTATATTTAGCACGACTTGCAAACACTGTTTAGAAATATATTATGGAAAGAATAGAAACATAATACGAATTAAATTGGTAAACACGTTAGATTTATCTGACAAAACCGTCAGACAGACATACCCCACTGTTTTTTAAATAACAAAGTTTATCAATAAAGAGAAGTTTGTTTTTAGTGATAAAGCTTCAGGCATGTTAAGCACAACGATATTTTTAAATTCTTCCCATCGTAGTATATATATATATATATATGTATATATATATATATATATATATATATATATATATATATATATATATATATATATATATATATATATATATGTATATATATATATATATATATATATATATATATATATATATATATATATATATATATATATATATACATATATATATACATATATATATACATATATATATACATATATATATATATATATATATATATATATATATATATATATATATATATATATATATATATATATATATATATATATATATATATATATATATATATATATATATATATATATATATATATATATATATATATATATATATATATATATATATATATATATATAGTGAATATATAGTATATAGTGTATAGTGTATATATAGAAAAAAGTATACTGTATAGTATATAGCACATAGTACATAGTACATAGCACACAGCACACAGCACACAGCACACAGCACACAGCACACAGCACACAGCACACAGCACACAGCACACAGCACACAGCACACAGCATATATATATATATATATATATATATATACAACTTGTTCATAAGCCTCACATAAATTGTGATCCGCGCGCAACACATAATTCAAATAAATAAAAATAATACGTATTTCTAGGAGTTGTTATTAAAAAATGCAAGTGTGTTGGTCTCTCCTAACGTGTGTTTTCCTACTCGGTTTGGTGATTTTGGAGTCGGTTTTTGGAAGAGGTAATGTACAAATTAAGGATTAAAGTTACACTGGACTCTTATGAACTGTAGTTAGTAAACGATGGGTAGATCTTGGCAAAGATCAGTGATAATAAGGAGTATTATGGTGCAGATGGCGAGGAGTTGCAATGGATGAGCTAAAGAATCAATGTTGAAATGCATTGTCATGCCGACAACAAAGACAACAACGACGACGACAACGACATAGAACAATAACAATGCGAATGCTGAAGACAGGAATGAATACTAAGGAGGACTAATTCGTTATTCTACGTTTAAATTTTACTCAGCTAACGACCGCTATAAACAAAATTGGCGCAACGCATGGGAAAATCAAAAACACTATCAGCTAAAGAAAGACTATGTTGAAGACAACTCAGGTATGACTGCATAATACTGCACTGCACTGCACTGCACTGCACTGCACTGCACTGCACTGCACTGCACTGCACTGCACTGCACTGCACTGCACTGCACTGCACTGCACTGCACTGCACTGCACTGCACTGCACTGCACGCCACTCCACTCCACTCCACTCCACTCCACTCCACTCCACTCCACTCCACTCCACTCCACTCCACTCCACTCCACTCCACTCCACTCCACTCCACTCCACTCCACTTTACTTTACTTTACTTTACTTTACTTTACTTTACTTTACTTTACTGTACTTTACTGTACTGTACTGTACTGTACTGTACTGTACTCCACTCCTACTCTACTGCACTCTACTCCACTCCACTCCACTCCACTCCACTCCACTCCACTCCACTCCACTCCACTCCACTGTACTGTACTGTATTTTCCGTCTAGATCCAGAGCTGACGGACATACTTGGATACAACGTGATACCACAGAATGTTCTTGAACCCAATAGCCAAGTCAAGGACAAACTTAAAAACTTTGATACAAAACTGTTTGGAAAATCTGATCAAAACGAGAAATCAGAACTGTGGCCAAACAGCGTGATCTATTACGCATTTAGTCCAAATGTTGGTACGTATGCTGGAAATAAATGTTTCTTAATAATAAGGTGTTACTCCGAATGACGAACCACACCATTGGCCGACTGGGATTCGAACCCGCGACCTTCGGTTTACTAGTCCGATGCTCTACCATGCTGAGCTACAGGTCAAGTTGAGAGCTGAAGGTCGAATGATAGTACTTAGGCTCTTTGATATTTCGAAACACACTAGTTTCTTCAATATCTAGACAACAGCCTTCATACATGACGATTTCGAATGACTATCTTGTAATACCTTGTCCCACAATAATCATTCGAAATCTTTATTTTTTTAAAAAGATAGATCTGATGATCCAAATATGTGTCCTGCGGAAAAGTTTACTGATTAACACTCTATTTACTATTTAGACAGGGAAGGTCGCCAAGAAGTAAAATCAGTCATGCGAGAATGGGAGGGAAATTCGTGTTTAAAATTCTTCGCCCGAGGAACGCAAGCAAGATATATTGAATTTACATATCGCGGAAGGTAAGTCATATTAAACTACTCCATCAGTCATGATCAGTACTTTTGCCATCTACTTCTGACAGCTACCACCAAAAACTACCAACACCACCACAGTCACCACTATCGTTACCACCATTATCACTACAACTATACTACTACACCACCACTACCACCGCTACCATTACCACTACCACCACTACCACCACCACCACTACTACCACCACCACCACCACCACCATCACCACTATCACCACCACCATTATCACTACCACCACTACAATCATCACTAACGCTACCAACCATTATCACTACCACCACCACCACCTATAACACTGCGATAGCTACCAATACAACTACCACCACAATCACCAGCAACACTACGACCACCATCACGACCACCACTATCACCATCAATACCACGAACGCCACCACCATCGCTATCACTACCACTACTACCACTACAGTTTTGTTCTTGTCGTTTGACCAAAACTCTCGCTAACACCGCTACTAGTATCCCTGTTACTACCATTAATAGCTTCAATGCCAATGTGTAATCTGTATAAGGATGCCACAGACAGCGGCGGCGCAGTTTCTGATGCCAAACACTTCACCGCCATTCATTTTAATTCAACACCAAGGTGTTACGTAGGAGAAGAAAAAGTCAATTCCAAAAGAATAATATCAATCGGCACAAGATCAAACCACCACTATCAGTACTAGCACCACCACACCTACCACCATCACCGCCACTATCACTACTACCACCATTATCAGTACTGTATACCATCACTATCACTACTATCACAACCACCACCACCACTACTATCACTACCACCATTATCAGTACTGTATACCATCACTATCACTACTACTACCACCACCACCACCACCACTACTATCACTACTACCACCACTACCACCACTATCACTACTACCACCATTATCAGTACTGTATACCATTACTATCACTACTACACGACCACTGCAGCGTTATTCTTATTGTTATTGTAATTATGACTTTGACCATCGCTATCTCCGCTACCTCAAGGTGTTACGTAGGAGAAGAAAAGGCCAATTCCAAAAGAATAATATCAATCGGCACAAAATCCAACATGTGCTCAAGAGGTGCATTACTTAAAGGTCTTGGACAAGCAGTTGGTGTAAATGATCTTCCTGAAGTTTATAAGAGATATTTTGGACCACAAGAAACAAACGTCTTAGGCGCAGAAGTCATTGGACGTGCTAAAAAGTTATATAAATGTGATGGTAGGTGTCTGTTATTTACAAGTAGCCAATCATAGCAGCTATATTATTACTCACCCGTTTTATAACGACTTGTGATTTGTTCTGTTCTTTCCAGAAATATCAGGTCAAAAACAAGGAGGCGGTGACGAAGGTACTAATGACGTCATCTCAACCAGAAACAATGCCTAATAATTATAAATAAGAGTTAAAATTAATTTATTGTCTGCTTCGTGTTTTGTTTGTTTTTTCATTACAGATACTCCCCCGGATTTATTTTTCCAAGCATGCTTTAATTACATCAATCAGAAGCGAGCGCTACATAATGTTTCACTTCTAAAATGGAGCAATGATCTTTCTGACCAAGCACAGCGTTGGGCCCAGCACCTCGCTGATACGAACACAATAAAACTAGATCCAGCCGCATCGAAATTAAATGAAGGAGAAATGCTTAGTTGGTCCAAACCAGCTAAAGATAGATGCCAGGAGGAAGAGAACGGGACTTGTTACTCCTGTCGTCGAGCAATCGACTCTTGGTACAGGAAGAAGAAAGTTAAAAGTGTCGGACGATCAAAAAAGACCACGACTTTCTCACAAGTAAGTATTAGATTGAATTGCAAAAAGGAACCACCGTCATTTTACGAGTGATTCACGGCCAGTACAGTACAACACAGTACAGAACAGTACAACACAGTACAGAACAGTACAACACAGTACAGAACAGTACAACACAGTACAGAACAGTACAACACAGTACAGAACAGTACAACACAGTACAACACAGTACAACACAGTACAACACAGTACAACACAGTACAACACAGTACAGAACAGTACAACACAACACAACACAACACAACACAACACAACACAACACAGCACAGCACAGCACAGCACAGCACAGCACAGCACAGCACAGCACAGCACAGCACAGCACAGCACAGCACAGCACAGCACAGCACAGCACAGCACAGCACAGCACAGCACAGCACAGCACAGCACAGCACAGCACAGCACAGCACAGCACAGCACAGCACAGCACAGCACAGCACAGCACAGCACAGCACAGCACAGCACAGCACAGCACAGCACAGCACAGCACAGCACAGCACAGCACAGCACAGCACAGCACAGCACAGCACAGCACAGCACAGCACAGCACAGCACAGCACAGCACAGCACAGCACAGCACAGCACAGCACAGCACAGCACAGCACAGCACAGCACAGCACAGCACAGCACAGCACAGCACAGCACAGCACAGCACACAGCACAGCACAGCACAGCACAGCACAGCACAGCACAGCACAGCACAGCACAGCACAGCACAGCACAGCACAGCACAGCACAGCACAGCACAGCACAGCACAGCACAGCACAGCACAGCACAGCACAACACAACACAACACAACACAACACAACACAACACAACACAACACAACACAACACAACACAACACAACACAACACAACACAACACAACACAACACAACACAACACAACACAACACAACACAACACGGGGAGTCGGAAAAGCAGTAAACGATTGTCAGATGGCAATTTATCATTACCACTGGAAGTACTAGCAAATACAGTCCGTTTTTGTAAACTACACACTTCAAAGCTTTGTAAAGACTTATGTTTTAATACCAGGGGTATATAAATAGTTTTATAACGAAGTTATTGACTGATTTCGTTGGTTTTTTACGAGTATTGTGATATAGGCAAGTTTATCGATTAGCGAGCACAGTAAAAACACAACACAACACAACTCAACTCAACTCAACTCAACTCAACTCAACTCAACTCAACTCAACTCAACTCAACTCAACTCAACTCAACTCAACTCAACTCAACTCAACTCAACTCAACACAACACAACACAACACAACACAACACAACACAACACAACACAACACAACACAACACAACACAACACAACACAACACAACACAACACAACACAACACAACACAACACAACACAACACAACACAACACAACACAACACAACACAACACAACACAACACAACACAACACAACACAACACAACACAACACAACACAACACAACACAACACAGTACAACACAACACAACACAACACAACACAGTACAGTACAACGCAACGCAACGCAACGCAACGCAACGCAACGCAACGCAACGCAACGCAACGCAACGCAACACAAAGCACAGGCTCAATCCCCAGTGCCAGCTACGCAGGCTAAGCACAGGTGTGCAGCAGAAACAGTACAGAACGGCAGAAATTACATATACTGTACTGAAAATAAACTGACACAATGCGACTTGTAGCCCAAAAAGTACTTGTGACACACGTACGGATTGACTAGTTCCCAAGCGTAGAAATATCGAAAAACGACCTCGGTCTACCATCTGAGTTCCAGCAGCTCAATGGTAAGAGCGTCCGGCTGGCATTTGGAAGGTTGTGGGTTCGAGTCCCGTCTGGAGCTCAGAGTTTTTCCTCTGAGTTTAACTTACGACAGCTTGTACAGCAAAAACAAACGAAACAAACTTTACTAACTCAAGCTGAAAACACTACTAACATACATACATACAGCAGAAATAGTATGTTGTAAGCATAAGTAACGTACGACAATACTTAATGTTTCAGATGATTTCAAAACCAGCAAAACAAGTTGGGTTTGGCAGTACTGTGAGCCATAAGTATGGAATGATCGTCGTAGCAAGGTATCGTCCAAAACGAAAAGAAGAAGGAAAGACTGGCTCAGTCAGAAAGGTGAATAGCAAGAAAGTTCCTTTGCCCAGTAAATTGATTATAAAGACTACGAATGCTCCAGGTTAGTACTGAGTACGATCAACCAGTGTACACACTTAACCCTATCTAGATCCAGTAAGCTGTCTGTCTGTCTGTCTGTCTGTCTGTCTGTCTGTCTGTCTGTCTGCCTGCCTGCCTGCCTGCCTGCCTGCCTGCCTGCCTGCCTGCCTGCCTGCCTGCCTGCCTGCCTGCCTGCCTGCCTGTCTGTCTGTCTGTCTGTCTGTCTGTCTGTCTGTCTGTCTGTCTGTCTGTCTGTCTGTCTGTCTGTCTGTCTGTCTGTCTGTGTCTGTCTGTCTGTGTCTGTCTGTCTGTGTCTGTCTGTCTGTGTCTGTCTGTGTGTGTGTGTCTGTCTGTGTCTGTCTGTGTCTGTCTGTGTCTGCCTGTGTCTGCCTGTGTCTGCCTGTGTCTGCCTGTGTCTGTCTGTGTCTGTCTGTGTCTGTCTGTGTCTGTCTGTGTCTGTCTGTGTCTGTCTGTGTCTGTCTGTGTCTGTCTGTGTCTGTCTGTGTCTGTCTGTGTCTGTCTGTGTCTGTCTGTGTGTCTGTGTCTGTCTGTGTCTGTCTGTCTGTCTGTGTCTGTCTGTCTGTCTGTCTGTCTGTCTGTCTGTCTGTCTGTCTGTCTGTCTGTCTGTCTGCCTGCCTGCCTGCCTGCCTGCCTGCCTGCCTGCCTGCCTGCCTGCCTGCCTGCCTGCCTGCCTGCCTGCCTGCCTGCCTGCCTGCCTGCCTGCCTGCCTGCCTGCCTGCCTGCCTGCCTGCCTGCCTGCCTGCCTGCCTGCCTGCCTGCCTGCCTGCCTGCCTGCCTGCCTGCCTGCCTGCCTGCCTGCCTGCCTGCCTGCCTGCCTGCCTGCCTGTCTGTCTGTCTGTCTGTCTGTCTGTCTGTCTGTCTGTCTGTCTGTCTGTCTGTCTGTCTGTCTGTCTGTCTGTTTATAGAGCTCACTGTCTAAACCCTACAAGTTATATTGCATTTTCTCTCAGATCACAATTATCTAAAAATCTTAGACACAATAACTAAACAATAAACCTACAAATAACTCCCTAAACATATTTCTTCTAGGTTATTTCGAAGAGGACTGTTTAATTCAACACAACATCAAGCGTAAAGAACATGGCTCCCCACCTCTGAAGTGGAGTGCGCAGCTGCAAGAGCATGCTCAGAAGTGGGCAAATAAACTTGCTTCAATGGATGACGTCATTTCTGACCCAGCAGCTGTCAGAATGTACAACGAAGGTGAAAATCTAGGTTGGATCGCTCCTGTAAAACCCAAGTGTACTAAAGCTGGCGAGGATAATTGTTACACTTGTGGTAATATTGTTGATCACTGGTATAATGAAGCAAAGCATTATGATTTTGACACAACCAAATCTTTAAATGGTAAACCAGTGCATCACTTTCTTCAGGTATTACTTCTCATCATTATGATACGCAGATAGGGAACACGGGTGGCGTGTGCTGTGAGCGCGCTGTTTCTCACCAAAAGTTAAACCCGTTTAGACAGGGTTAGTACTTGGATGGGTGACCGCTTGGGAATGACCCCGTCGTCGAGCTTGGAACTCATGTGAGTAGAGTTGTAGTTGATCTCTCCTGTGCTTCGAGGGTTTTTCGCTGGGTTCCCCGGTTTTCCTCCCTCCGTAAAATCAACACCTAACACCTTAGCTGTGATCCGTGATCTGAACTGTGTCGTATCGGTATGGTGGCTGCCTGGAGCACCTTTGATATGCCTCGACACGGCCACGTTGATCTGCGTCCTTCGCAATTAAGTCCCTTATCCCTAGTCCTTTATCCTTTTTATCCTAGATAGCAAGGGTTACTTTATCCAGCTAGATTAAAGAATACCATAATTTAACTATGAAGTAACAATTTATTTTTTTTAATTAAAGTCAAAGTAGTGTGCTGGGTAGGCAGTGCTGAAACATAAATCGAAATATAGTAAGCGAAATATAGTAAGGTTAGATATATAAATAAGTTTTGTGGAAACACCACGTAAACTATTTCTTAGCAAAGAAATAGTTTACGTGGTGTTTCCACAAAACTTATTTATATTACTTTATCGCCATGAAAACGTTCAAAGAATTAATTAAGGTTAGATATACTGCCGAAACAGAGAACGTAGGAGTCTAACGTTTCGAGCGAAGGCCCTTCAGCAGAGAGAAACGTAAAGAGTGTAAACAAACAAGGAGCTTATATACGAAAGGTAATCATGTGACCAAAAATAAGCCAATCAGATAAAAATGACAATAACAAACAGATAATGAGATGTGAAAAATTAGCCAATCAAATCAAAATAACAATAACAAATCGATAATGAGATGCGAAAGACATTTGCTACTCACACCGTCGATGAGCAGGAAGGAGGGGGTGTAAAAAGAATGAGCGAGAGTAAAAATAAATAAATAAATATATAAAGTGAAAACGCCGTTTGTGTCCGTCCTTGCTAAACAGAAATAATGTCTTCACAGGTGTTAAATAAAAGAAAAACGTTCGTTGAGTCTGTGAGGATGAATGGTACCAATTTTGAAACGTTAGACTCCTACGTTCTCTGTTTCGGCAGTATATCTAACCTTACTATATTTCGATTGTTGTTTCTACACTGCCTACGCAGCACGCTACTTTTATTACACTATTGAAATCTAGTAAGGTTCGATATACTGCCAAAACGTGGAACAGAAGTCCGACGTAGGGATTTCGCTCGAAACGTTAGACTCCTACGTTCCATATTTCGGCAGTATATCCAACCTTACGATATTTCGATTTACTTTTAAATTGTATTAATACTACAGCCATTACTCACAATAAGATAACTTATCGTTGTAGATGATTTGGAAAGAAACAACTGAGCTAGGTGTTGCAACAGCGGAAAGTAAAAACCACGGCGTGATTATGGTAATTCGATATAACCCTCGGGGAAACGTTGGTTCTGAAGATAAGCTGAGGGAAAACGTGCAGCTTGCTGGTAAGTCGACATTAAAAACGCATCGAAAACACAAATAATAAAGAAATAAAAGAGACAACAATGAAAGAAAGAAAAAGTTTACTGAAAAGAAAGAAAGGGAAAAGGATAGGGGGGAATAAGATAAGATAAGATAGGATAGGATAGGATAGGATAGGATAGGATAGGATAGGATAGGATAGGAAAGCATAGGATAGGATAGGATAGGATAGGATAGGATAGGATAGGATAGGATAGGATAGGACAAGATAAGATAAGATAAGATAAGATAGGATAGGACAGAATAGGATAGGATAGGATAGGAAAGCATAGGATAGGATAGGATAGGATAGGATAGGATAGGATAGGATAGGATAGAAAAGCAAAGGATAGCATAGGACAGGATAGGACAGAATAGGATAGGATAGGATAAGATATGATAGGATAGGATAGAATAGAATAGGATAGAATAGTATAGGCTAGGTTAACAAAAAGTAGGAAAAGGTTGGAGAAAAAAGAAGGGTTAGAAAAAAATGAAACAAGTAGACATAAAAAGAGAATGGTAGGAAAAAGAAGGAAATAAATAAGAAGAGAAACGAAGAGAAAGTGATGCATCAATAACACTCTCACTTTCTAAATTCTTTCAAGATACACCTCTAATAAGTCCTGGTGTACACGGAGGACAGAAAATCCCGCCTGAGCTTCCTAGCCTCCCAACACTTGGAAGCAGTCTAACTAGTGGTCCCGGAGCATCTGGCTCTAGTGGCCCTGCAGCAGCAACAAACAACCAGGGCGGAACTGCCACACCAGGTACCCTTCCAGCAACTACAACTCAAACTGCTCCTACTGCAAGTAGTCAAGGTGGTACTACTGGAGCTGCTTCCACTTCTGGGGTTAGTGTACCAGCAGCTGGAACTAGTGTTACCCCTAATGTAGGTAACCAAGGTGGCGCTTCAAATGCTCCTTCCTCATCTTCTGCAACCAATACGCTTGGTAAGCCTATTCATAAGAAGCCTATTCCTCCTGGTCCAAAACCAGAGGGTAGTCCTAGTCAGCCACCAGCACCAACTGGTCCCGCTACTGCACAAGGTGGAACACCATCGCCTCAAAGCCCTGGTACTACCACACCGTCACCACAGGGTCCTACCACCACAACCAATACGCTTGGTAAGCCTATTCATAAGAAGCCTGTTCCTCCTGGTCCAAAACCAGAGGGTAGTCCTAGTCAGCCACCAGCACCAACTGGTCCCGCTACTGCACAAGGTGGAACACCATCGCCTCAAAGTCCTGGTACTACCACACCGTCACCACAGGGTCCTACCACCACAACACCCACACCAGAAACTCCTGGTACTACCACACCATCACCATCAGGTCCTACCACCACAACACCCTCACCACAGAGCCCTGGAGGTACGTACTAGCGAGAACAGCGTATTTTTGAATTTCCAAATACAAACGAACGAAGGCTCTACCAAAAGAGTAATTTTTTTTACTTGGGCAGACGAAAATCCAAGTCAAATAAGAAATATAAATCTTCGAATAACTTCTCTCACAGTTGCCTCGATACCCATGTCCAGAAAGACGGACCAAAGCCCTTCTTTGTATACTCAACTTGCTTTTCACGCTATCAATTTGCTTCCTAAGCCAGTGGCCTGTCTGAAATACTTTTTTAACTTTTTGTTTGCTCAGAAAAAGCCCCTAAACCCACAATAATTATCATCTTTTGATACGTTTTGTACAATGAATGCTTAAAAATATTAATGGAGCTGGAAACACCACGTAAATTATTTATTTGCTAAGCTTTCGATCTGTGGATTCAGGCCTTCATCAGAGCAATAACAATAAGCTGTTGGCTCACGTCATTAACATTATACTGTAACAGCTTATTGCTATTGCTCTGCTGAAGGCCTGAGTCAACAGGCTAATAAATATTTTACGTGGTGTTTCCATAAATCTTATCTATATATATACATTATCGCCATGAAAACTTTCAAAGAATTAATTATCATCTAGATTCTCACAACAGTCACCGCCAAAAACATTGCTCTAAACACACACAAACAACTCTACATCATTGAACTTGCTTCCTAAGTCAGTCCTTTCTAACATCCCTTTTTACCTTATTATTTGAATCAGAAAAAGCTCCCGACGGCTTTTCTCAAGGTTGTCTAGATTCTCACAACAGTTACCGCCAAAAACACGGCTCGCCACCTTTACAGTGGAGTAAAGAGTTACAGAAGAAGGCTCAAAAATGGGCTGATTACTTAGTTGCAACGGGAGACTTGAAACACGATCAAGATGGTATCGACAAGGGCGAAGGAGAGAATATTGGATTTTTCATTTCGTCGGAACCAAAATCAAAATGCACGGGAAAACCTCTTCCTAGCTGCTATCATTGTAGCTCGACTGTTGAGCAATGGTATAACGAAGTTCTAAATTATGATTTTAAAAATGGGAAAAGTTCTAATGGAAAAACCTACCTTCACTTCACACAGGTAACTACTTACATATTTTAACCCAGGATGGTGTACCCTCTAGAATTCAAAGCAGAGGTGTACTACTATTGTTCCCAGTAGACCGCGAACACCATGGTTTTACATAGCCACCGGAAGAAGGCGGTTGGTTAGTTTGAAGCGTTCAGGAAACCGTCACGTGATCACACTGTTGTGTTCTTCTCGTGTGAAAACACAACGGTTCTGGCTAAGCGACTCATCAGTCAAGGACAGTCAAAATGAATCGCTTCAGGTATTTAAACGAAGAACAACTTCGACTACAGTATCTGGATGACGAAAATATTTTTGTTCATCTTTCTGAAGACGCTAGAGCTTTCGCTGAGATGTTTTGATGCTCTGCTCGTGTCGAGACGGTTGAGAGTAAACGAATAACAATCAAGGTGCGACCACTTCAGTTCAAATTTCAAGCATGAGAAAATCGTATCACGTGATCTATTTCAGACAGGCCGGGGTAGTTTTAATTAAATGGTTGTTTCGCGGTTTACTGGGAACAATAGTATTGACTCCTTGAAACGCTGATCCTGCTCTAGAGTAAAGGCTTTTTTACAGTCGTCGCAAAAAACAGCTTGCAGCTTTATAGTCCATTGGCCACTTTAAGAATTTTATTCTGGCTAACGCCAGACGATTTTATTCAGCATATGGGAAGGTCTTGAGCTATAAAGGGTTAAGCAACTATGTCGCACTATCTCCTTAACCCTTTATATTAGTCCATTGGCCACTTTAAGAATTTTATTCCATGGCTAACGCCAGATGATTTTATTCAGCATATGGGAAGGTCTTGAGCTATAAAGGGTTAATGAGATACAAGTACTCGCAGCAAGCTTCGAACTAGTTTCTGCGTTGAGTGGAAAAGAGCATTAAAGAATTGAATATCTTTGTAACTCTGTTTCAAGCAAATTGGAAAAAAAAGCAACTTTGCAAGTCCCTCGGTCTATGACCGCTTTATAAACTATTCGATAAACAATAAAACTGCCAAAGCCATTGTTGTTGGGTTTTTTTGTGAATTGAGCTAGTAATTTGTGAACATAACATCGTGGTGGAGATATTAAACCCTTAAAATGTATTTCCTTTGTTCATTTTTTCCCATTCTCTGAGCGTCAAGTCTCTTTTCCACTGATCGCAGAAACTAGTTCGCAGCTTCACTTAAATCTCATTAAAAAGAAATCACAACGAGAAGACAAGAAATGTGAGTTGTTTTTAATTAGATGCGAGCTGGTTCTTGCGATGCCTGGAAAAGTCTTTAATCTCAGTATTTTAATTTGTTACGTCTTTTCGTCAAGATTTCAGCGATGGAAGTACCAGGCGGAAAACGTAGTCGGGTGATAAATATTATTGCCCAGCAGATAACTTTTAAAAACACCATATCGAACAGGAATACATTGAGAAGATTGAAATACTTTAATAAAAAACTAACGTTTCGTCACTACACGAGTAACATCATCAGAGTGATATAGATTTACATAAATTTTCGGCTTAAATAACCTAGGCAATTACAAAAATAGAAATGAGGAAATAGAGAAAGGTGATAGGTGTAGCGTCGTGTCAGGAGATCAAAACAACGCTAATGGAAAGGAACTGATGTTGGCATTAAGTGAAGGATTTGTTTTAGATATTAATAAACTCTCTTTAAGGAGGACCTCGAACTGCGAGTTACCGGTGGAGAGAATGGAAAAATCTTCAAAGGAAATCGGATGTCCGGTTTTTTTTCGTATGTGTTAAGACACTGGATGATTGGGAAGGAAAAGGAATCTCATTACCTGTGTAGGCCGAAATGCCCATATGCTCGCAGACCCTGGTGTGTAAATGACGGCATGTTTTACCGATATACAAAGCGGAACAGCTTTGACACGTAAATTTATAAACAACGTTGGATCTTAGGCGCATAGGAATCCAGTCTTTAAAGCGAAAGAAACTTGAGATTCGGCAGACTGGTCGAAATACTATTCGAAGGCTAATGTGCGGATATGAACATGACAATAATTTTAAAAGTTGTTGGCGGATTTGTAGGCCATGATTACCAGTGAATGGTAAAATAAGTGAAAACTGCAACTTAGGTGCAGTGAGTGGTTTGACTGGCGGATCAAAAATCTTATTCAAGCAAATGCGAAAACACTGGTCTAAAAACCGTTCAGGGTAGCCGTTATGAAGTAACAAATTCTTAAATTTTGAGAGTTCTTCTTGAAAAATTATATAGGAGGAACATATGTTGAAGTAGCGAAATAAGAGAGTGTAGATGAGACCTTTTTTGTAAATAATAGGTAAAAAACTTTCGAAATTGGTAAAAAGTCCGGTAAATGTTGGTTTTCGGTAAACGGAAGTGATAAAGGAGTTATCAGACCTACAGACTGTTATGTCGAGAAAGGATAATGTTTTATCAGTTTCAATTTCGCATGTAAATTTAATGTTAGGGTGTTGTGCATTCAAATAGTTAAGAAAACGTTCAATGTGATTACGAGATTTAAATAAAATAAACGAATCGTCAACATAACGTCTATAAAAAACCGGTTTATATTCTTTAGGACAATTATCTAGCCATCTCTTTTCATGATGTGAAAGGAATATGTTGGCGAAAAGCGGACCGAGTGGGGAACCCATAGCTACTCCGTCAATTTGTTGGTAGAATTTCCCATTAAACAAAAAATGACAATTTTTTACGGCTAAATTTAAAAGCTCTTCAAATTGTTTGCGCGAGAAACCCTGGTGCAACACGCTACCCCTATCACCTTTCTCTATTTCCTCATTTCTATTTTTGTAATTGCCTAGGTTATTTAAGCCGAAAATTTATGTAAATCTATATCACTCTGATGATGTTACTCGTGTAGTGACGAAACGTTAGTTTTTTATTAAAGTATTTCAATCTTCTCAATGTATTCCTGTTCGATATGGTGTTTTTAAAAGTTATCTGCTGGGCAATAATATTTATCACCTGTTACGTCTTTATCTACCGTATCTTTCGTTTCAAACGAAGCAGGCTTTAGTATTTAACTCTGTCTAACGCCAGAAGATTTTACTCGTCAAGTGGAGGGCCTTCAGTATAGTAGTGAAGGAGTTATTAAGAATAGTTTAAAAACGTTCTCCTTAACTGTTCGCCAACCTAACCGTATTGTTCGTTTTTGAACGAAGTAGATTCTAGTACTTTACTCTGTCTAACGCCAGAAGATTTTACTAGTCAATTGGAGAGCCCTCGGTATAGAAGTGAAGGAGTTATTAAGGATAGTTTAAAAACGTTCTCCTTAACTGTTTGTCTACCGTATTGTTCGTTTTTGAACGAAGCAGGCTTTAGTATTTAACTCTGTCTAACGCCAGAAGATTTTACTCATCAAGTGGAGGGCCTTCAGTATAGTAGTGAAGGAGTTATTAAGAATAGTTTAAAAACGTTCTCCTTAACTGTTCGCCAACCTAACCGTATTGTTCGTTTTTGAACGAAGTAGATTCTAGTATTTTACTCTGTCTAACGCCAGAAGATTTTACACGTCAATTGGAGGGCCTTCAGTATAGTAGTGAAGGAGTTATTAAGGATAGTTTAAAAACGTTCTCCTTAACTGTTTGCCTACCGTATTGTTCGTTTTTGAACGAAGCAGGCTTTAGTATTTTACTCTGTCTAACGCCAGAAGATTTTAGTCGTCAAGTGGAGGGCTTTCAGTATAGTAGTGAAGGAGTTATTAAGGATAGTTTAAAAACGTTCTCCTTAACTGTTCGCCTACCTAACCGTATTGTTCGTTTTTGAACGAAGTAGATTCTAGTATTTTACTCTGTCTAACGCCAGAAGATTTTACTCGTCAATTGGAGGGCCTTCAGTATAGTAGTGAAGGAGTTATTAAGGATAGTTTAAAAACGTTCTCCTTAACTGTTTGCCTACCGTATTGTTCGTTTTTGAACGAAGCAGACTTTAGTAATTTACTCTGTCTAACGCCAGACGATTATTATTCTTTATTTAAGGAGGATAAGTTTTTCAGTAGAGCTGGTGGGGTCCTCCATTTACAGCTAAGACCTATAGGTGTTGATTTTACGGAGGGAGGAAAACCGGAGAACCCGGCGAAAAACCCTCGAAGCACAGGAGAGACCAACTAAACTCTACTCACATGAGTCCCCACCCCGAGAACGGGGTTATTCCCAGGCGGTCACCCATCCAAGTAGTAACCCCGTCTAACCGGGCTTAACTATTGGTGAGAGGCAGCGCCCTGATAGCACACGCCACTCGTGCTCCCCATCACTTGTCAAGTGGAGGGCCCTGCGTAGTGAAGAAGTTAAATACCAAACCATTATACAAAAAAAAATTAACTAACAAAACCTGATCATATTTGTAGGTAGTTTGGAAGGCCAGTACTAAGCTAGGAGTTGGCGTTGGCATCAAGTCAGATGGCCAGGTGTTCACTGTCGCTAAGTACATACCAAAAGGAAACTTTGGTTTTACAAAAGACTACGTAGAAAACGTACAACCAGCAGGTATAAACTTTAATACTGTCGATATATAGTAAGGTTTGATAATACTGCTGAAACAGAGAACGTGGGAGTCTAATAGCTCCGCAGGCAACTCTGTGACTTCCCAAACGACAGCTTTTCAATGTCTTGGCTGAGCATGAAGGGACAGCAAGGGATTGGAAGCGGCAGAGTGGGGACTATAAGGGAACTGGGGGGATAAAATTAGAGCGAAGAAATAACCTCACGCACAGTCTCCCGCGTGAACTCGGTCAATATGGCGCCCGTGTCAGATAATCACTTTTTCGGATGCCACAAAGTTGCCTGCGGAGGAGGCTAGGAGTCGAAGGACCTTCGCTCGAAACGTTAGACTTCTACGTTCTCTGTTTCGGCAGTATACCAAACCTTACTATATTTCGATTGTTGTTTTAACACTGCCTACGCAGCATGCTACTTCTATTTCATTGTTTTAATACTTATTTTTATTTTATTTATTTTATTTTATTAACTTCGCCATATGTAACATATATAGAAATAAACATATAAATAACAGCAGGTTTAACAATGGCAGGGGAACCACAACAGCGTTAGCCAATTACTGTGGGCCCTAAACATACAAAGGATATAGAGAGATAACTATGAACAATAAAATTACAGCACATTATAAGTATTACATAATTACATACAACAAGAAATTGGGTCAGTGAGACTCCGAACAGAGTTGCATTTGAGACAAATTGTTTTAAACGTGCGAGGGTCTTCACAGTTATGAGAAGTTACCAACGATAAAAAATAATACTTAAGCATAACTGATTTAAATAAAGAAAGAGTATCTGTGTTAAGGTCAAGTTTGTCTGCAAGAGAGTTCCAAATTCGGCAAGTTCTGATGACGTAGGATTTTTGATAGGTAGTTGTTTTACATTTACGAATGATGAATTTAGTTGTGTTGCCAATAGAGGATCTAGTTGGTTTGGATGTACGGATAACTGCAATAACGGAAGATTTTAAACTGATTAATCCATGTGTTATTTTGTAAAAGAAAGCCATGTCTAAATACTCGTGCCAATAACAAAGTGGAAAGAGCGACAAATACTGCATCCTATTATTGTAGTCAATATCACAAGAAAATGGCAGGTTGAGAATGTATTTGGTTGCTCTCCTCTGAATTTGTTCCAACTGCATAATCTGTTCTATCGACTGTGGAGCCCAAATTTGTGTCGATTTATAAATTTGATAAATACGGTCGATTTACGGCGATATGGATGTCATACCTAGAGTTATATTAATTAGTATGACAGAACTTCCGTTTCGAACACCGAGTTACAGATTTCCAATGACGTAAAACTGAATTGAGAAATATACAAAAGCTAATCACTTTAAGTCGTTCTAATTGTCCAATTTCATTGCCAGGAACACCTCCTCCACCATCCACCACCTCTAACGGTCCAGAACCACCAGGTGGCAAGAAGCCATTAAAACCAGGTACCCCTTCAACACCTCCCGGTACTCCATCAACAACTCCTGGTACTCCATCAACAACTCCTGGTACTCCATCAACAACTCCTGGTACACCATCAACAACTCCTGGTACTCCATCAACAACTCCTGGTACTCCATCAGAAACTCCTGGTACTCCATCAACAACTCCTGGTACTCCATCAACAACTCCCGGTACTCCATCAACAACTCCTGGTACTCCATCAACAACTCCTGGTACACCATCAACAACTCCTGGTACTCCAGATACTTCTGGTGCTCCAACAGCTCCTGGTACTCCATCAACAACTCCTGGTACTCCATCAACAACTCCTGGTACTCCATCAGCAACTCCTGGTACTCCATCAGCAACTCCTGGTACTCCATCAACAACTCCTGGTACTCCATCAACCACTCCTGGTACTCCATCAACAACTCCTGGTACTCCATCAACAACTCCAGGTACTCCATCAACAACTCCTGGTACTCCATCAGCAACTCCTGGTACACCATCAGCAACACCTGGTAGTCCATCAGCAACTCCTGATACTCCATCAGCAACTCCTGGTACTCCATCAACAACTCCTGGTACTCCATCAGCAACTCCTGGTACTCCAGCAACAACCCCTGGCACTCCAGATACTTCTGGTGCTCCAATAGCTCCTGGTACTCCATCAACAACTCCTGGTACTCCATCAACAACTCCTGGTACTCCATCACCAACTCCTGGTACTCCATCAGCAACTCCTGGTACTCCAGCAACAACCCCTGGTACTCCATCAACAACCCCTGGCACTCCAGATACTTCTGGTACACCATCAGCAACTCCTGGTACTCCATCAACAACTCCTGGTACTCCATCAACAACTCCTGGTACTCCATCAGCAACTCCTGGTACTCCATCAGCAACTCCTGCTACTCCATCAACAACTCCTGCTACTCCATCAACAACTCCTGCTACTCCAGATACTTCTGGTACACCATCAGCAACTCCTGGTACTCCATCAACAACTCCTGGTACTCCATCAACAACTCCTGGTACACCATCAACAACTCCTGGTACTCCATCAACAACTCCTGCTACTCCATCAACAACTCCTGCTACTCCAGATACTTCTGGTACACCATCAGCAACTCCTGGTACTCCATCAACAACTCCTGGTACTCCATCAACAACTCCTGGTACTCCATCAACAACTCCTGGTACTCCATCACCAACTCCTGGTACTCCATCAGCAACTCCTGGTACTCCATCAACAACTCCTGGTACTCCATCAACAACCCCTGGCACTCCAGATACTTCTGGTGCACCATCAACAACTCCTGGTACTCCATCAACAACTCCTGCTACTCCATCAACAACTCCTGCTACTCCATCAACAACTCCTGCTACTCCAGATACTTCTGGTACACCATCAGCAACTCCTGGTACTCCACCAACAACTCCTGGTACTCCATCAGCAACTCCTGGTACTCCATCAGCAACTCCTGGTACTCCATCAACAACTCCTGGTACTCCATCAACAACTCCTGGTACTCCATCAACAACTCCTGGAACACCATCAACAACTCCTGGTACTCCATCAGCAACTCCTGGTACTTCATCAGAAACTCCTGGTACACCATCAGAAACTCCTGGTATTCCATCAACAACTCCAGGTACTCCATCAACCACTCCTGGTACTCCATCAACAACTCCTGGTACTCCAGATACTTCTGGTGCTCCAATAGCTCCTGGTACTCCATCAACAACTCCTGGTACTCCATCCACAACTCCTGGTACTCCATCAGAATCTCCTGGTACACCATCAGCAACTCCTGGTACTCCATCAACAACTCCTGGTACTCCATCAACAACTCCTGGTACTCCATCAACAACTCCTGGTACTCCATCAACAACTCCTGGTACTCCAGATACTTCTGGTGCTCCAATAGCTCCTGGTACTCCATCAACAACTCCTGGTACTCCATCAACAACTCCTGGTACTCCATCAACAACTCCTGGTACTCCATCAACAACTCCTGGTACTCCATCAACAACTCCTGGTACTCCAGATACTTCTGGTGCTCCAATAGCTCCTGGTACTCCATCAACAACTCCTGGTACTCCATCAGAAACTCCTGGTACACCATCAGCAACTCCTGGTACTCCATCAACAACTCCTGGTACTCCGTCAACCACTCCTAGTACTCCATCAACAACTCCTGGTACTCCATCAGCAACTCCTGGTACTCCATCAACAACTCCTGGTACTCCATCAGCAACTCCTGGTACTCCATCACCAACTCCTGGTACACCATCAACAACTCCTGGTACTCCAGATACTTCTGGTGCTCCAATAGCTCCTGTTACTCCACCAACAACTCCTAGTACTCCATCAACAACTCCTGGTACTCCATCAGAAACTCCTAGTACACCATCAGCAACTCCTGGTACTCCATCAACAACTCCTGGTACTCCATCAACAACTCCTGGTACTCCATCAACAACTCCTGGTACTCCATCAGCAACTCCTGGTACTCCATCAACAACTCCTGGTACTCCATCAACAACTCCTGGTACTCCAGATACTTCTGGTGCTCCAATAGCTCCTGTTACTCCACCAACAACTCCTAGTACTCCATCAACAACTCCTGGTACTCCATCAACAACTCCTGGTACTCCATCAACAACTCCTGGTACTCCATCAACCACTCCTAGTACTCCATCAACAACTCCTGGTACTCCAGATACTTCTGGTGCTCCAATAGCTCCTGTTACTCCACCAACAACTCCTAGTACTCCATCAACAACTCCTGGTACTCCATCAACAACTCCTGGTACTCCATCAACAACTCCTGGTACTCCATCAACCACTCCTGGTACTCCATCAACAACTCCTGGTACTCCACCAACAACTCCTAGTACTCCATCAACCACTCCTGGTACTCCATCAACAACTCCTGGTACTCCAACAACAACTCCTGGTACTCCAGATACTTCTGGTGCTCCAATAGCTCCTGGTACTCCATCAACAACTCCTGGTACTCCATCAACAACTCCTGGTACTCCATCAACAACTCCTGGTACTCCATCAACAACTCCTGGTACTCCAGATACTTCTGGTGCTCCAATAGCTCCTGGTACTCCATCAACAACTCCTGGTACTCCATCAACAACTCCTGGTACTCCAGATACTTCTGGTACTCCATCAACACCTGCTGGTACTCCATCAACAACTCCTGGTACTCCATCAACAACTCCTGGTACTCCATCAACAACTCCTGGTACTTCGGGAAAGATCAAAGTGCCTTATAACTTTAACGATGACTGTATTAACTCCCATAACGCATTGCGTGCCATACATGGTTCTCCGCCACTAGGATGGAGTAAAGAACTTGAAGCACATGCGCAAGAATGGTCGAACTATTTAGCTACCACAAACAAAATAGATCACGATAAGGAAGGTATGAAGAAATACCAGGAAGGTGAAAACATTGCTTGGTTTACAGGAAAATTGGCCAAGTGTACGACAGAAGCGAAAGATGATTGCTTTACGTGCAAAGAAGCTGTACAATCTTGGTATGATGAAATTGGTCACTATGATTTTGCAAAGGGTGATGCAAAAATGCCAGGAAAAGCTTTCTTACACTTCACTCAGGTTAGTTAAATGTCCAAGATGTCTCACTACAATGTTCCGTTACGTTTTAAGACGTTACGCTACTCTATATCACTGACCTATATAACTAGACTGTGGGCACTAATACCTCTGGTTGAATAACTTGGGAGCCATCTACACACATAAAAATGTACAGTCTGATCAGCTCTGATATCAGATCTGTTCAGAGAAAAGTAGCGACCCTTGATACAGTCTGACAGCTACAGAATGTACCAGCGCTGATGTATAAACATTTAGTTAGAATTTCTAACAGACTGCAACAGCTCCGTAGACAACATACCTGTTCAGTCTGTTATATCAAACTGATACAGCACTGACCATGTCAGGCTAATACAGTTTGACAGAATCTGTTCTGAACAGTCTGTTGTAGCTGCAGGTATGATACAGATATGATATCATAGGTGTATCATAGCTGATATTGCAACATGCTGTATCAGGGATGGCTACATTTTTCTGAACAGATCTGACATCATTCTGCATCAGGTCTGACACAGAGTGTGCGTTTTTGCGTGTATGATACAGACTAATAGAGTCATTCATCTCTATAGCAATGTCATCTTTCCTCATGTAGTAGTAATTCAACAACTGTAGGCAACACTAATATTAATTCATATTAAGGTGGCTCCATACAGTTTCTTGAAAAATGGAAAATACAAGTTTGAGAGTCCAAAACACGTGCATAAACAATTCCAAAAAACAATAAAACGAAATGTTATGCATAATTAAACAGTCTGATAATCAAAAACTGTTACCAAATAAATAGCAACGGTTGTTGCTATGGCAACAATGACGTTTCAAAATGGCTGCCAATTACCCTTCAAACTAATTTAATTCGAAAAAAACTTTGGTGACCGCCAATTTTTTTTCCGTTAAAACTTTTCTTAAAGTATGAGTAATCAATAGGCCGATTTTAAAAAAATTCTGTAGAAGGAATAATTTTTTTCTCAGAAAAATCATGTTTGTTAATTTTTAAAAAATTTCGTTCTACAGAATTTTTCTAAAATCGGCCTATTGATTACTCATACTTCCAGGAAAGTTTTAATGAAAAAAAAATTGGGCGTCACCAAAGTTTTTCTTGAATTAAATTAGTTTGAACGGTAATTGGCAGCCATTTTGAAATGTCATTGTTGCCATAGCAACAACTGTTGCTATTTATTTGGTAACAGCTTTTTATTGTCCAACTGTTTAACTATGCATTTTGTTTTATTCTTTTTCCGAATTGTTTAATCACATGTTTTGGACTCTCAAACTTGTATTTTCCATTTTTCAAGAAACTGTATGGAGCCACCTTAAACCAAGCTATCAAGAATTTAGAAACTTATTATTAATAAATTTAGGTTAATGTTAGGGAGTAAGAGATAATATGAATCTGCTGCCTCAAGCGATCATTAAGTGTAGTTCCTGTGCCATGTGAACAGGGTCAGATACAAATGCCAGATAAATAAAGTGCGAAAAAATACGCGGCCAAAAAGATAAAGCCCAACCCAAACCTTTATCTAAAGATTCCTCCTTATCAAAACAAAATTCCTCCTTGAGGCAATGGTATAAATGAATGCGGCAAGGGCGATGGTGGTCATTCTGTCACAGACTCACAGTCAGAGAGCTCACTCAAATCGTTCTGTAAAATAGCAGTTTCAGTTTTTTCAGGGATTTTTATCCCACCCACCACAACCCCTTTTGCAATAACATATAAATAGTCTATACTTAAAGAAATTATAATAGTAAAAAAAATGTAATAATTTAATTATCTAATAAATGAGTGGCAGGAAGTGCTGTCATCCTTATACTTCACAGAAGTGCTGTGCCTCACACATGGATGGGTGAGACATCGACCTTACGAGTGCTGAGCACCCCTCAGACTTAGTTAATGTCTCTAAAATGGGCGATCCCCATTTTAGGCCGCCAGACAGGACACCCTCCTCCCGGTTCAGTTACAGTACTTCCTCACTATCTCCTTTTGCCACAATTCATTATAACCAATGCCTCTGTCTCAGTTTGTATAAATACAACCGTGTTCATTAACTTACAGTTATTTCTTCTTCTGTTTTCAGGTGGTATGGAAAGCCTCCACTGAGCTGGGTATTGCAACGGCAGTAAGCAATAAACTTGTTATCTTTGTTGCCAGATATAAACCACGAGGAAACTTTGGAACACAGGAAGCATACATCTTAAATGTACCCCCTCCTGGTAAGATGAAAAATAGTATATGTTAAATCATTGCCAATAAACTGCATGAGTATTACATGTATATAAAGAATTGGCATAAGCCAAGGTGAATGTTACTTTCCAAAGCTGAAAGATAAGGGTCACAATATTCAACAAGGTCTATAATTCTTCACATTATACAGTTGCATTTTTCACAACTGGTCCTGGTTTGGTCTTAAAATGTATATATTCTACACTCAAATTTTCCTTCACCATAAATCCCTAGAACATGCTATGTAATCGGGTGAAATGCCCAATTTCACTTCAGGTACAGTATAGATCGTTTTCATTTGACGTCACGGCGGCCATACTGGTGTAATGATGGCCATATTGGTGTCCCATCTTTATCCTATGGGACTTTAACTATATTCTTAATATTCAAACATTTAGAATTGTTTCACCACCCCAATGGAGCAACTAACACACGATCTATTGTCTTATTCAAAATAGTACTATTTTGTGAAGGAAATCTTGACAAGAGTTTCCTTTCTAATCTAACCAAATTTGATCTTTTTTAAAAGCACGACAAACAGAAGAACTATCTCACTTGCTATTTTAATCTCCTATCTTTGTTTAGTTAAACCAGCCCCTGG
This sequence comes from Corallium rubrum, assembly GCA_964035015.1. Taxonomy (NCBI): domain Eukaryota; kingdom Metazoa; phylum Cnidaria; class Anthozoa; order Scleralcyonacea; family Coralliidae; genus Corallium; species Corallium rubrum. The sequence goes on from OZ036007.1 coordinate 7,481,313, forward strand.
TGGAACCAAAATAGGTCAGGCTACTGGTGAGTTGAAACCATAGAAATATTTCTATGGTTGAAACTAGTCTACAATCTAGTTTACCAATGGTAATAAATTTAAAAGGAAAATCAATCCGTTGCATCAATCCCAAGTACCAAGGATTTCCTACAGTTGATATTGAGTATATTAAAAAATCGTGTGACTCACATGAAACATTACCTTATACTGAGTAACTCTGCGGAATATACAGTTCTCATTTATTTTTCTCGTGGACGCCGCCATATTGGAATTTAACACATGCGAGCCCGCAATAATTTAGTGGATCAGTACTTTGTGTAAGGTCCGTACTAGAAATACATGAATGCAACAACCCCTCGCCTGCTTTATATGCATTTTTTAACCCCACTCCCCCCCCCCCCCCCCCCTAATTTCTATTTTTGTTGTATTAATGACACATAGATCATCTTTAAATTTTATATGTATTTTTGAAACACACACCCCTTGATTAAAATATTAAAGCCCTCCTGATATGCATTTATAGGGTGACTAACTGTTTACTTTCAGATTCCTGATTTGAAAATTGAACATTTGAAAGCAAAACTTAGGTTTCATTAATTGAACTATAGCTGTAAAACATATATTCATTGTTTATAGGTTTCCAAGGGAATTATTTTTAGCAAGTCTTTAAATGGCTTCCCTCTGCTGTTCTGCATACATGTTTTGCAAAGGCAGAATTAAAAGTTAACAGCTCCAAAACTACATTAATAATATAAAGTCTGAGATAAAAACAATTCAGTAGAATCGGATTCCAGAAAGAAATATTAAACAGACAACGTTTCTGGCGAAAATTTGGAAATACTGCCTAGAAAATCGGCAAAGTCGGCCCATGAGTATTATAAACAATAAGAAGTGCATATACACAGTCAATGAAAAACACCACGTCCAGATAAGTTTTACAAGTTTTTAAAAAGGTAAGCACGAATATAAGTGGAGCTGTATATCATTTAGGTTTAAGCGAAAACATGAAAACAACACATTGAACACAATGTATTAAACTTTATATAATAGATGCTAGATTAAGTTTAACGGACGAGTGACTATAAAAGGGCTTTTATTTAAACGTATTGCCGGTCTTGGAACTTAATACAATGAATCCAATCAGCAAAATAAATATACAAATCCCCTACCTGAGTTACCACAAACACTGCCAATTCAGATCGACTTTTTGTTTACCATTAAAAGCGTTTAGTGTCTTTAGTATCTTCAGGTTTTCTGGTTTCTCTTCAAGATATATTAAACCGCCGTTTGTTGTTTTAGTAGAGCGGGCTCCATTTCGTTTCTTTCGTTTCGCAAAATATAGCCATAGATTTAGTTTATAATTTTGTGGTGCTTCATTGTCAGTCACCAGTACAACAATTCTTACCGCACGACACCCTACGACGTATATATACATATATATATATAAACGATATTGGGCATTTCACTCGATTACACAGCATGTTCTAAGATTTAGGGTGAAGGAAAATTCGAGTGTAGAATATATACATTTTAAGACCAAACCGGGAGCAGTTGCGAAAAATGCAACTACACAGGCCCTCCGGCAGGAATTGAACCCACGACCTTGCGATTCTAGTGCAATGCTCTGACCACTGAGCCACGGAGGCCGTTGCCGAGAGCTCGATCGCGAGTTCTGTATATATAGCAAGGTCGTGGGTTCAATTCCTGCCGGAGGGCCTGTGTAGTTGCATTTTTCGCAACTGCTCCCGGTTTGGTCTTAAAATGTATATATTCTACACTCGAATTTTCCTTCACCCTAAATCCTTAGAACATGATATATATATAAACAGCTTCCAGATTTTCGTCTGCCTCGCTTTTTCTACACGCGTGTAAAATGAACTCCACGCGTGTCGAGATTAGCACCCTCACCGGGCTCCGGGCCTTCGGCCCGTCGCCCGGCTCGGGGATAAAAGTGTGCATACAGCACTGATTATGTTAAAGATATGCCGTTTATAATTTGGTGGTTGTTGCATGGTTGTTTCTAGTGGTGCTATCTTTAACAGTATCCCCGGTCCAACATTGATCAACTCCAAACACCACAGCACAGTGCAACGAACCCCACCACAGCACATCATAGTCCAGTCCAGTGCAGTGCAACACAGCACAGCCCAGTCCAGCGCAGTCATTGCGCATTAGCACCGCGCAATTACGCAGCACAACACCGCACTAAACATTTGATAATGGAATAGAAAAGGTACATTGTGGAGTAGGCACTATCTTGAATATAGTAAAGAAAAAATATGTTAATAAACTGCCAAGCTTCAGTTTAGCAACAAAATGCTGACGTTTCAAGCAAAACCCTTTATAAGAGTATAAAAGACTCCAAAAAGTCTGTATTTTGTTTCTAAAAATGTTAGCAGTTCGCCACTTTTTTTGCTTTGTTTTAAAAAAAAATAAACGCTGCTTCAGTATACGCTTCCATGCCAATTGAAAATTTGCTTATTGCTTTAGGCCCACCCACAGATCCGTTTTCAAAAAGTTGTTTAGAAATTCACAACGCGTTACGAGCCAAGCATGGATCTCCTGCACTACAATGGAACTTTGAACTAGAACAACACGCAGAAAAGTGGGCTCAAACTATTGCAAAATCAAAATCTTTGAATCACGATCTACCTGGACTTGCAGCGAATCAGGAGGGAGAAAACCTGGCTTTATTTATGCCAGAAAAACCGAAATGTACTGGGCAGCCATCGAAGAGCTGTTATTCCTGTGAAGAAGTCGTTAATCAATGGTACAACGAAATCAAAGATTATGACTTCCAGAAAGGAGATTGCAAGAACGGGAAGCCATGCGGACATTTTACACAGGTGAAAAAATATTGAATTAACTAGATAATTTATTACTATCGCAAGTGAAGTGCTGCCTCGGCCCTCAAATGCCTTGGGTTATATCAAATATCAAAGACTGCAGGCACAGATCGAAAGGGGGTGTTATTAAGGCACACAGCCCCTGTTTTCAGCACATTTGTATGTGCCAATATGCACACTCTGGCAGTATGCAATAATTGTTATTTTAGTAAAGCCGAGTGATTTATCTCATAAGTAAACAATAATTAATATCAAGCACAACAAAAAAGTTATACTGAAGCAAGGACATAGCCAGGATTTTGAAAGGCGGGAAGCGAAATCAAAATAATTTTTTAGCGAAAAATTTTGAAGTCGAGAGTCGCTGAAATGCCATTTCCTGGCTTTTGGAGGAAGATATTACAGACTCTAAAAGTTAAAAAAACGTCATATAAAATACTCAAAACACGCAAACGTCAAAAAGATACTCAAAATGCATACACTCAGTAGATTGAATACACTGTTTACAGTTTATTTCCTGACATAATTCATATTCTATCAGTTTTGAAATTACATTTCTGCAGTTTTATATGTAAGCGGGGGGCTCCCCCTTGGCTACGTCCCTGATAAGAAAAGGATTTAAGAAAGCAGGTAGTAGACTGCTGATATGCAAAAAAATCCCTACACTTGGCAGTGAATGCTGAGCATACAAATAATTTTTAACTTTTAAACTCAATATACGTTTTCACCTTAGGTTGTTTGGAAAGCAACCACCTTATTGGGCTTGGCCGCAGTAGTGCAAACTGGTTTTGGAATGGTAGTAGTTGGACGCTACAAGCAGCCAGGAAATTTTGGAACGAAACCAGTTGACTATGTGAGAAACGTTTCACCAATAGTACAAACTGGTACAGCTCCTGATCCAAGTGGCACAACTCCCAGTCCGGCCGGTACAACGCCCAGTCAAACTGGTTCAACACCTGGTCAAACTGGTACAGCTCCTAGTCCGGCCGGTACAACGCCCAGTGAAACTGGTAAAACGCCTGGTCAAACCGGTACAGCTCCTAGTCCAAGTGGCACAACTCCCAGTCCGGCCGGTACAACGCCCAGTGAAACTGGTAAAACACCTGGTCAAACTGGTACAGCGCCTGGTCAAACTGGTTCAACACCCAGTAAAACACCTGGTCAAACTGGTACAGCTCCTAGTCCAGCCGGTACAACGCCCAGTGAAACTGGTAAAACACCGGGTCAAACTGGTATAGCGCCTGGTCAAACTGGTTCAACACCCAGTAAAACACCTGGTCAAACCGGTACAGCTCCTAGTCCGACCGGTACAACGCCCAGTGAAACTGGTAAAACACCGGGTCAAACTGGTACAGCGCCTGGTCAAACTGGTTCAACACCCAGTAAAACACCTGGTCAAACCGGTACAGCTCCTAGTCCAACCGGTACAACACCCAGTGAAACTGGTAAAACCGGTACAGCGCCAGGTCAAACTGGTACAGCTCCTAGTCCGACCGATACAACGCCCAGTGAAACTGGTAAAAAACCTGGTCAAACCGGTACAGCTGCACCTGGTCCTGCACCTGGTCAAACCGGTGCACCACCTGGTCAAACAGGTACAGCTGCACCTGGTCAAACCGGTGGTCAAACACCTCCTTCTCCTATCGCGTCTACAGGACAAGGTAAAACGATGAAAAATAATATGCTTGATTTTGATAAAAGTTTTATAATTGCTTTCTTTAAAATACCTACTGTACATAACGCTAGCAAATGAATTACACTTTCTGGAATAATTCATTTAAATAGTGATATTCAAATAGTTATTTTGCTTGAAGACTAATACTAAAAGAAGATCAACTTAAGTATACGTCTTCCCAACAGTTAGCAGTCCATAGAATGGCACTGTTGTTTTATAGTCAAAAAATCTGCTGATTTGAACAAAGAATTGTCAAGCAATATAAACTGAACTATTTCTTGTTCAATTTAGCGGAGTTTTTAAAGAACGAGGCAATTTTACCAACCGCTAACTGCTGGGAGGGCCGTTTACCTGAATTGATCTCTAAAAAAAAACATTGATATTTTGTGTTAGGTCTTCAAGGATTCGTTAAAGAATGTCTTGACGAACACAACCGACTTCGTTCCAAACACGGTGCGGTTCCATTAAAATGGTCGACAGAATTGACCACAGACGCCTCGAACTGGGCTGAATATCTCGCTTCGTCGGACAAAATGGAACACGACTACATAAAACTAAGCGAAAAGCAAGAAAGCGAGAATCTTGCCTGGCTACTTCCAATGAAAACCAAATGTGAATTACCTGTTCAAGAACATTGTTATAAATGCACTGACATAGTAGATGCTTGGTACAGGGACATAATACATTACGACTTTTCCAGAGGGAAATCAAAGAATGGATCTATCGATCATTTTGTTAAGGTAAATAAATTAATCCAAACCTATATATACTACACTGCAAATCCCTAAAAACTTGTTTTAAGAGAAAAATCTTGTTTTAAGATTTTCTTCCGTGTCCCGTCTGCAAGATAATAATCTTGCTGGGTTTTCTTGATAAGATATTTTGTCTTAAAACAAGATTAAATATCTTAAAACAAGAAATAGAATCGTAAAATAAGAAAATTTATCAGGTTGACAAGATTTGGAGGTTTTGCAGTATATATCTGAGAGCGAAAAAAAAGTAGAGTGCATCGTAAGCAATGTTTTGGATAGAGCAAAGTGAGAAGGTGGTAAAGGAATTTTTAACACTGCACAAAGAGCTGAAAAAGGTATAAAATCTAACTTCAGTAGCACGTTAAACAGCGATGGAGCACTGAGGAGCTCGGTAGCTCGTCAGTAATCAACTATAGTCATACTGTCATAGTATACATAAGCGGCCCTCCTCCCAATTTTTAATGATTTAATCCCTTCCGCATACATTCGCATTTTCAAAATAACAATGGTCAAACAGTAGCACATGCGCACAGACGCATCGACCTGAGAAGCCTCAAGCATGTTATGTGGGGTTGCAGGCTGGTTGGCACCGTTGGGTAGTCTGGCTAAATAGTAAGAACACTAGCGTTTTGTTTATTAGGACGGTAAGGCCTGCTATAGTAGCTATACTCATGTATCTTGAAGTTGAAATTAAGGGCACAAGGTTGTTAGTTTACGGTACGCTTAACGTTATCAGAAGATAGTGGACCAGGGTCCTTTAACTTATCGTCTTATTTGTGTATTTGCTAATTTAAATATTGATATTAAATAGTATATGTTGGAATGTAGTATATGTACTGTGCCTTTGAACATAATTTCTGATGCAATCCTTTCACGAATAACACCCATTCTTAAATATTAAAGAAAAATTTATCACTGCACAAAATTGCGCTTGTCACTGCACAAATCTCATTTATCACTGCACAAACTGGTCAGAGGCGTAGGAAGCGGGTGGGGAGGCTTGGAGGGGGGGGGGGGGGAGGGGTACGACTATACAGAGGCTAGGAGAGCAGCTACTTACGGTAATCTACCTATAGGGTTCATCTACACGACAACACGAGATTTCACAAACGGGTGTAGCGTTGATTGCGTGAATAGCCTGAAGTGTTAGCCATCCTGCCACGCGACATGCGGGATAATAATTTCTTCGTTTTTATGTTAAAATTTGAACTATGCTTGCTGTAAAATTAGATGAAAAAGTTTACCCAAATTGCTGCAAATTGTGTTTCCGAGGTTCTAGATTTCAAAATTTTCCGGGAGAGCACCCCCGAACCCCGCTAAAAATGTGGTCACTGATCATCTGCATGTCGACTTCAGTCCCCCCCCCCCCCCCCCAACTTTGAATCTGTTCCTACGCCTCTGAAACTGGTTATCACTGCACGTTAATATAATCCCTGATTTAGGCTACGTTTACACGGTAGTATGGTTCCGCCTGTTTACACGGCGAAATAGGAGGAATCCCTGATTTAGGCTACGTTTACACGGTAGTATGGTTCCGCCTGTTTACACGGCGAAATAGAAGGAATTCGAGACTGATCTCGAATTCGTCCGGTACCGTGTTAACGTAGCCTAACTTATCTCAGTGTATTTTACAATCAGGTTGTGTGGAAAGATACTAAAGAGATTGGAGTAGCAACAGCTCTTGGTCGAAAGTATGGTCTTATTACGGTAGCAAGATATAAACCAAAAGGTGGCGAAGGAACACCAGAAGACTTTATGAGGAATGTTAAACCTCCTGGTAAGAATCCAGTCCCATCTTATGAGTCATATAGGTATTGTTCTGGAAGACTCTGATACCTGCTGAAGCATCCGCGTACTGTGGGAACAGTGAAATAAAAGTAGTCTGCTGCGTATAGGCAGTGTTGAAACACAAATCAAAATTTTGTATCGTCCAGAATGTTTTGTAGGCAATAAAGCCATAAAGGGTTACTTGCTAAAGGTATTGGAGTTTTCGGCTAAAGAAAACTGTCGAACTAGCCGAAAGCAACACATTAATCGAGTTTTAGGAATGAGAGAGGTTTAAACGAAAGCTTATACATTCACTAACGACAAACGGGCGACCAACGACACATGTTGAAACACAGAGAGCCTCTGAAGGTCTTCTTTGTGTTTTAGCTTTTTGATATACTCACTTGAAGATAAAAACATGGCGTTTCTCTTAACAGCTGGGTGCCATGCAAATTGCAACGCGCGGTAATTCGAAACTCGAAACACCAACGTTTAGAGCTATTTGGCGTTAAATTTCAACCGTAACAACACATTAAATTCGACGCCTAAACCAAACTATGTCACTTCTGTCACATTAAATTCGACGAATTAAATGCGACGTAACTTCGACGTCTAAACCAGGCCTGAGGTTACAGTAGATATACTGCCGAAACAGAGAACGTAGGAGTGTAACGTTTCGAGTGAAGGCCCTGAGTCTCTGATGAAGGGCATTCACTTAAAACGTTACACTCCTATATACGTTCTCTGTTTCGGCAGGATATCGAACACACTTATATACTACCCTTTAACGTCACGTTTCCCTCTGACGAAGGACCTTCGTTTGAAACGTTAGACGGCTTCTACGTTCCCTGTTTCGGCAGTATATATACCCAACCTTACCATACTGTGGGAACAGGCTGCTTTTGCAGACTAAATTTGTAAGAACAGGGATCAGAGCCAGAGGTACAAAAAGGATTCTCTTTGGAAAGAGAACATTAGAACAATGCGTTGAAAAAAGAAAATTAGTTCTTGAAAAGTTCAATAATTGTGTCTTTTATTATTCTATTACAGAAACACCTCTGTCAGCTTCAGATTGTCTGTCTAACACTTGTCCTAAAGGTAAATTAGAAAAAATAAATATACAGAAGATATATGCACTACTTTAAAAGAGTTGTACGTGTACACGTGGCAGATGCGAGTAAGTTTGGTGTATGTAATGTGACAAACGTTTGGTTGGCACATGTAACATCGTTATACATACGTACATACACGTACCACTTTTAACTTCACCTTAACTACATTTCATATGCAAACCGCTACAGCTTATAGGAATTAAATACCCATAAATTTGTAAAGATGCACCGATATTGATTTCGGCGTATCGGATATCGGCGTATCGGCGCTAAAATAACAATATCGGTATCGGCATCCTTACCGATATCCTTGCCGATATTCGTTTTGGTCACCGGAAGAAAATAAAATCAATTCAGTAGGAATAATGCATATTTCCGTTACGAAGTTGACGCCTGCGTCGCCTATAGTCGAGATTCAACTATTTAGTCGCTTGGCAACCACGGAATTTGCGGAAGTGATTTTGTGCTTTCACTGACATCAAGACAATGAAGACATGTAATAATTACTAATTATGTATAGTATATAATGCATTTTTCATTTATTAATAAATAATAATATATTATTACCAACTATCATCATTTGTCAGACTTACAGACTACAGTTACAATGAACTTATAGGCACATTTTCTGAAGCCAGAATATCGATATCGGTTATGGGTATCGGCAAATATCGGCACTAAAATATCGGTTATCGGAATATAGGTAAAATCCTATAACGGTGCATCTCTATAAATTTGCAACCTTAGCTCTGTACCCATCCCAGCTCCAGTATCTCAATGGTTAGAGCGTCTAACGGATCGTCATAAGTGAAACGTCTGTTACATTGCACCATTCCGCGTACATATCACTTTAACTATACATATCATATATACGCAAACGCTACAGCTTAGGCGAAATGAATATGACAATGAATTTGCAACCTTAGCTATCCATCAAAGTCTCAGCATAGTCAATCGAGATATGGTCAGGAAACTCAGCTAAAGTCTTTGGTCTATCTTTTTGTTCGCTTTTATGCATTTTTGTGCACGGTGCACGGTCACTGAACACATTGTATTTTAGTATAATGAACGAATTATCCAATAGCAACGTTTCAGTTCAATCACTCAACCGCGCTATTTAAATATTAATAAACCTAAAACAAAGGATGTGCACGGTGTAAGGTACGGTTCAACATAAAATTACAGCTCATTATAGGCGCTTTGAAGTTTGCCGAGTTTCCAGACCATATCTCGATTGACTATGGTCTCAGTAGCTCAATGGTTAAAGCGTCTAACCAGTAGCTAGTCATCAGAAGATTGAAGGTTCGATCTTTGTTTCATGGACATGCACATCGAGCTCGTAAACATTTTCTGACTGACAATTTCTTAATCAAATTTGTTTGTTAATTTTAGTTACCTGCAAAGAGGATCCAAAAAATACGGCAAATTGTACCAAATGGAAACAAGAAGGCTTTTGTGAACGTTTCAAAGAAAGCATGAGTATTCTTTGTCCCGTAACCTGTGGACTGTGTGGTGAGTAGTACATTAGTTTTGGCATTGGTTACGCCACACCCCAGCTTGTCGAATAGTAAAATGTCACCATCTAATTAAACTGAGTCATGAGGTAACCTTGACACGCGAGTTTGTTTATTTCTGAACTGCTTAAGGCAACATGCATTTTGATGGTAAAGCTCTAGTCAATAAAAACGGTAATATATACAATGTCTGGTAATGCAATATTTTTCATAAGGGAAAAATCGTATAGCATTTGAATCCTTCATGCAGAAATTGATCATGAAAACGGACAAGTTTTTTCTCTCATTAATTGTACAGAAATGTCAGAATACTTTTTATTTGTTATAAGATACTATATATGGATTATTTCTATATAACGTTCTCAAGGTCCATTCAATTCAGGAGGGAAAATGGTCATGACTGATGATGTTGAAGGTAAGATGATGTGGTTATAACACTAGTCGAGTAGACGATAATATCAGTAGCCATTGCACACCCAGTATTTACTTTGTCCCTGAGAACTTGTTAAAGTGCTTATATCACTTGTGGGTATTTGAATAAAAAGTTAGTTAATAAGTTATTTTGCCGTTTTTGATTTACTTTAATAGTTTCTGAGATATAGACCTTTAAACATGCCAATTTCGGCTTTTCGCCAAAATTTTCCGTCGTTCAATTTTAAGCACGGAGGCCTGGGACTCAGGAACCTAAGCCGACCGTCTTCTTAGTTGGAACCCTCGTGCGTACTGGAAAAAGGATGTGAGCTCGACATTTCGATTTTTCAGTCAAATATATGTGTTTCAGTTTGTGAATCAATAAGCCGAAACGTAGTTGTTTTGGATTGACTCGTTCCTGAGTCCCAGGCCCCCAAGGTGTTAAAATTAACGACGGAACGTTTTGAGAATTGGCATGTTCAGAAGCCAATAGGTCAGGAACTATTTGAGTAAAGCAAAAACGGCAAAATAACTTATTAACTGATTTAAATACGCTCTATTTAAGTATGCTCTATTTAAATACGCTAAAACCCTATCAGTTTCATCAATAGGAAAGAGCAGTCAGTCATAAGAAAATTTAAATCATACGGTCAATCGAGATAAAAATGAGCTGTGATTTTATGTTGAACCGTACCTTACACTGTGCACATCCTTTGTTTTAGGTTTATTAATATTTAAATAGCACGGTTGAGTGATTGAACTGAAATGTTACTATTGGACAATTCGTTCATTATACTAAAATACAATGTATTCAGTGACCGTGCACCGTGCACAAAAATGCATAAAGGCGGACAAAAAGATAGAACAAAGACTTTAGCTGAGTTTCCAGACCATATTTTGAATGACTGTTCAAAAGACTGAACTCTAAAACCAACTGTTACCAATATTCGATTAATGGAGTTATTGTAGACAGAAAATACAAAATGTTTTGCTTGGAGAATTTGTGGGAGAGATTATTTTTAACGTAATGGAAAATATCCTAAATACAATTTGTATTTCATAAAATGCTCCCATTAGAAGACTTTATAAAATAAGGTGTCCTCTATGCACGCTCTGATTTGCTGGGCTCCGTGCATTTATAAGAGTATGAAGATTATGAATGACGTAAATTGGCGTGGAGTGACGTAGAATGGCGTCACCTGGCGGGAAAAGATAGCGAACTTTCAAAACTATCCCACTTTTAGCTTGTTTTTTTCTTATTATTATTTTATAAAACATACCGCTCCTGTGCATATGTACTCTTATAAAGGTTCGTTTGACGTCATTTGAACACGAAAGAAGTGTAAAGGCACGAGGCGATACTCAACTTATTTCGTGTTCAAATAATGTCAAATGTGCCTTTATAAGAGTACATATGCACGGAGCTTTATGTTTTATTTGTTAATTAGAACGAAGCCAGATAGCATCGAGATCTAATGTTTTATATCTCATGCCATTATATTTAGGTCTCACAGACGGCTTCGAACACGACTGTCTTGATGCTCACAATATATACCGTGAAAAACATGGCGTCCCTCCTTTGTTGTGGTCTCACAAGCTTAAGGAAGATGCGCAGAAGTGGGCAGACCAGCTAGCTCTTAAAGAAGACGTTTTGTTACACGACGAAAATAAACCTCTACAAGAAGGAGAAAATCTGGCTCACTTTAGCCCGCCATCAGAAAAGTGTTACGGTGCAAAGGGACCAGGTTGTGTACAGTGTAGAGAGATTGTAAAGGACTGGTACAATGAAGAAATTGATTATGATTTTAGCAGAGGTCACAGAAAACCTGGAGGAGTGGTTCTTCATTTCACACAGGTAACAAACGCTCTTTTCCAAAGGTATTATCAGTCATATCTAAGCTGTTCTTCCTAGAGGGCCAGTAAGGACGTTGGTCCAGTGTTACTACAGGAAAAAATTAGAGTAAACTAAACTAACTTTATTTATTCCTGGAAGGCCTGTGTAGTTGCATTTTTTCGCAACTGGTCCCGGTTTGGTCTTAAAATGTATATATTCTACACTCGAATTTTCCTTCACCCAAAATCCTTAGAACACGCTATGTAATCGAGTGAAATGCCCAATATTACTTATAATATATCCAATTCTCTCCTGGCATTACCACCTTATTATATATACAGAACTCGCGATCAAGCTCTCGGCAACGCCCTCCGTGGCTCAGTGGTTAGAGCATTGCACTAGAATCGCAAGGTCGTGGGTTCCATTCCTGCTGGAAGGCCTGTGTAGTTGCATTTTTCGCAACTGGTCCCGGTTTGGTCTTAAAATGTATATATTCTACACTCGAATTTTCCTCCACCAAAAATCCTTAGAACATGCTATGTAATCGAGTGAAATGCCCAATATTACTTATAACTTTATTTATACTGGATAATCCTATCGATCATATATCTAAGCTGTTCTTCCTAGAGGTCCAGTATAAGGACCATCCCTCATTGATCCAGTGTCACTACAGGAGGAAATCGGAGTAAGCTAAACTAACTTTATTTATACTGGATAATCCTATCAGTCATATCAAAACTGTTCTTCCTAGAGGTCCAGTAAGGACCATCCCTCATTGATCCAGTGTTACTACAGGAGGAAATCGGAGTAAACTAAACTAACTTTATTTATAATGGATAACCCTATCAGTCATATCTAAACTGTTCTTCCTAGAGGTCCAGTAAGGATTACTCCTCATTGGGACTTTATATTTTTAGGTTGTGTGGAAAGACACGCGGTACGTTGGCGTGGCAACGGCAAAGAATAAAGATTGGTTTATTACGGTAGCAAGATACTCACCAAGAGGAAATATTGTTGGTCGGTTTAGAGATAATGTCCCAGCTATAGGTAAGTTGAAAATTAAGAAAAAGAACTCCAGAAGATTAGAAAAAAGTTTTGAGAACTTGCAATATTTGTTATTCCCTCGCGTCTATATCTAAATTGTAAAGATAGTTATTCCTTTTATTTTTTCTAACGTTTTGCAAAAATATATAATACATTCAATTTTAAATATATATATATATATATGTTCTATATATGTCAATTTATCGTCTTATTTCATTAAATGCAGGTGGAGTTGTATTAAAAAACGAAATGAAATCCCACGATGGTAAGTTTTATAGTACCACTTTGCCCACATTGTCTGTCTGTCTGTCTGTCTGTCTGTCTGTCTGTCTGTCTGTCTGTCTGTCTGTCTGTCTGTCTGTCTGTCTGTCTGTCTGTCTGTCTGTCTGTCTGTCTGTCTGTCTGTCTGTCTGTCTGTCTGTCTGTCTGTCTGTCTGTCTGTCTGTCTGTCTGTCTGTCTGTCTGTCTGTCTGTCTGTCTGTCTGTCTGTCTGTCTGTCTGTCTGTCTGTCTGTCTGTCTGTCTGTCTGTCTGTCTGTCTGTCTGTCTGTCTGTCTGTCTGTCTGTCTGTCTGTCTGTCTGTCCGTCCGTCCGTCCGTCCGTCCGTCCGTCCGTCCGTCCGTCCGTCCGTCCGTCCGTCCGTCCGTCCGTCCGTCCGTCTGTCTGTCTGTCTGTCTGTCTGTCTGTCTGTCTGTCTGTCTGTCTGTCTGTCTGTCTGTCTGTCTGTCTGTCTGTCTGTCTGTCTGTCTGTCTGTCTGTCTGTCTGTCTGTCTGTCTGTCTGTCTGTCTGTCTGTCTGTCTGTCTGCCTGCCTGCCTGCCTGCCTGCCTGCCTGCCTGCCTGCCTGCCTGTCTGTCTGTCTGTCTGTCTGTCTGTCTGTCTGTCTGTCTGTCTGTCTGTCTGTCTGTCTGTCTGTCTGTCTGTCTGTCTGTCTGTCTGTCTGTCTGTCTGTCTGTCTGTCTGTCTGTCTGTCTGTCTGTCTGTCATATACAGTATACATGTAAGAAAGCATTCATATTTCAACAGCGGCAGAATATGAGGAAAGGAAACAGACGCCTCCTTCTCGTAAACTTTACGACCCACCTGCAGATCGTGAAAGAGTATACCCTGAAGAAGCTGGTTAGTTGATCACTTTACAATCTAAATACTAGCCATTCAACTTAAGTGTACTCTGTACGTGTACTCTGTACGTCTGTACCCTACATATATGTATATGTATCTGTGCCACAATTTCTATAAGTTAAACAAATGCTTATCCATAATATCAATTCATTTATCACTATAATTTCTTTTAGTTTATGATACACATACACCAAAAACTACTGAGAATGATCAGTCTTCTCCAAAACCTGAAGGTACCTGCAATATTTTGTTTAAAAAAAATTATAATAGGCTCAAAGAGATGGTAAAGTTTGTCAGGAAATAGTAATGTATGTTTATATTTTTTATTTTTATCAGCCAATTTGAAGTATTTTGCTGCCAATTCGCCATATGGAAATGGAGAGTTAACTGCCATGGTTGATGACAAATCACAAGGTAGTAATTGACAGCGTCAGAAAAATATTATAAACGAAATAAACAGTGAAAGACAAGATATAAAAGAATAGCATAAACGGTGAAGAATAGCAATATATAACGGTCAATATAATTTGGTCTGTCCTAAGTATAGCTACACTAGTGAGACTGGCAGGTCATTCACAGTTAATAGTATTAAGTTATGGAATAGTCTGCCGCGTGAAATAAAGCGAAAACCAAGTGTCTGCTCATTTAAGAAAGCTCTGAGAAAATATTTTATCGAACTGATCTTATAAAACCATTGACTTTTTTGAAGTATTATTATAATCTTGCAGTCGTCGTATCTTCTCATATGTTTGTATATAAAGCTATAGCTAGCTTTTTTCTTGTTATAATATATATATATATATATGTATATATATATATATATATATATATATATATATATATAATTCTTGATTCCTTGTAAATAGTTAATTCATATTTCTTATCTATATTACGTTATATATTTGTAACTTTTCGACATTTTTGACACTTGAGGGCCACTGGTTTATAAGCGAAGGCTGTTATGTGTTCACCCTCTTTAAATAAAGTTGTTGCAGTGTATTGTATACAGCAATAAGTAATATGGAAGAACAAGGAATACCAAGGAAAAAAGAAGCCAAAGAGTTAAGAAATGAAAGAAAAGTAAAGAAGCAAAAAAAACCGAAAGAAATGAAAATGGTTTAGAATGAGATAGAAAACCTATACTCAACTGATTATTTATGTTTGTTTTTTTTAATCCATAGACAATTATGGCTATGATAACGAACAAACTACTAGAACAAATCCTTATGCAACTGATAACGAAAATGGAAATGACTTTTCAGGTGAGACTACGACCCTTTTTAACTGCATCAGAAACATTGTTTGATCCGATGTAGGCTAAATATTTTTTATCTTTTCCAATCCTAATCCAACGTAATGTAAGTCAAGTAACATAACGCACGATAACACGACCCTTTGGGATTTCAATTTTGGACACTTCTAGTGTAATTTCTATGAAATTTTTGTAGACTCTCATCTCGTTAGAGATATGCATATGGAAGACGATCTTGCTTCCACAGTCGAACAAAATGAAGGTAAGAGAAGTAGCCTAGAGTTCAACCGATTTTCTCAAAGTCAAAAAGACAATAATGTAGAGCAACGTTTTGCCATGCAGGGTAAACGTAATCGTAATCTTAATTTATTTTAATCCAGAATTATTTGAATGATAATTAAATATTTATTATACGTTTGTTTTCTTGAGGTTTCGGAGGAAAGTTCGCACTTTGGTTTCTCGTTTCATCGTTGTTTTAAAAGCCAGTGTATTTTTTTGTTTTTCTAGGAACGCTTTTAATGGATGAAAAGAAATCCACCGTAAAACAGAAGAATGATAAAATAAATTATAGATGAACAATGACACCAAAAGGAATATAAGTTCTACTTTCATGAGATTTCTAGTTCCAAACAAGACGAATTGGTTTCATTGAAAAGAAGCACGACTACAACTTTCAGATTTTTTACTGCTATTGAAAACAAACACCCGAGATGCCTACACACATGCTGTGGATAAGCCATGCCCAGAAACAAAATAAAAAAAACAAAACAGTGCGGCAACAGCCTTTGATTTTGGCTAAAATTACCGTCGGTAAAACACAACTTATTTTGTCTTCAGTCTCAAAAATATACCGTACAAATATGTCGTTATTTTCTGTAATTCATAATTATCAATTGATATGCATTCATATGACAGTAAGAACAGTTTGTAATAAAACAAGTGAACTACGCTAAAGATTGCTGATAAACAAGGAGAATCTTGAGGCGGAGTTTCATGAAGACGTTCCTGGTCAGGTTATAGATATGCATCAATCCTGTCAGCCTCATCAACTTTTCTGCTTATAATTAAATTTACTAGCTCAAGGTGTATTAGAGTTCCGCGCAACTGCGTGTAGGCAATTGAAAGTGAATTTTACATGTGAACTAAACACTGTAGTCTGTATATGTGTAATACTGCTTAAAGATTTTCTATTTGTAATATAATATAAGTAATAAACTAACATTTCACTCACACCGTTGTAGCGTGACGAATTATAATGAACTTAAAAAAAACTAAGAAACTGTTATTTAACAGTTATATACCATGAGCTCGAGTTGTATGAGCTTATAGCCAACGAGGCGCTTCGCCGAGTTGGCTATTATAGTTTGTATACAACGAGAGCGAATGGTATAACTGTTTTATTATATAGCCAAGCACTGTAGAATTACAGCGAAATGTTTGAAACAACAAACTTCCGGCATATGTAACTAATACTTCCGTCATGCGTAATGATACATTCGCATATGCCGCCATCTTGTTTTTCCTCTAGGGAACCAATCAGATTACGCAAAAGCTCATATCCGATAGCATGCTATATAATAATACTTTGATATTCAAGCTATCTTGCGGACAAGTTGCTTCGAAATTTTCAGTTCCTCTTCCCCCGCCTGCACCAATGTCATTGAATGAACTTGCTTCACCCCACGCGTGACATAACATCATATTATATATCTAATTGGCTTATCGACGAAAGGTCAACTTGCTTTGGCTTCGCTTAGACGCACGCAATCATGTACTTGACAAATCGTACATATAATATATACAGTCAAAAGTTTCTTTTTGGATGACCCCTGTCGAAGTTGACGCTATAAGAAGAAGGTTAAGGTTAAGGTTAAGTTAAGTTGGTCAGGTCTTGGGACGTAACTGAACGGAACTTCTCTTTCATCTGTTTTCGTTTCAAGGTTGTCGATTAATTAATTGTATTTACTGAAGATTTATCGTCAATATATATACGAGGCCAAATCTTGAAAACCTTCTTGAAAACACTCAAGCGGGGCCCATGACGAACCAAGCAAGGCGCAAATACATTTGCTGCCCGCTAAAACTAACCAAGTTAAAAACAACTTCGGTCAGCAAAACAATGTATGTTTTAACCTGTATGTTTTGACCTTGTATATTGATGATAATGATAATGACATGATTTTTGTCGGGTCATATTGTTAATTTGTGACCCTTCCAGACTGTAAAGTTGGCCATTGGACTGTGCGGAGAATTTACGATCGTCATTGCCGTTTTTGCGAGGACAGATCGCCAAAATTGCGTAAAATACGCAGGAAAATGGCAAAAAATGGCGAAAAAGACATGTTTTCAGTCAATTTTTGGCAAAATGCCGCGCCGATTTTGCTTGCGCGGGGAATTGCGTTCCCCGCGCAGTCTGACAGACCCTTCACCCTTGTAGTAATATTTGCACCTCGCTCCGCTCCGCTCGGGTGCTGATGTTACTACACGGGCCATGCACAAACAAACAAATAAACAATAAACGATAACAAATAAACAAGTTATTGCCTACAAATCATATACTAAACTAAACTAAACTAAACTAAACTAAACTAAACTAAACTAAACTAAACTAAACTAAACTAAACTAAACTAAACTAAACTAAACTAAACTAAACTAAACTAAACTAAACGAAGAATAGCATATATAGTCCAGAAAATGCATGGTATTTCCTTATAAACCAAAAAGGAAACACCACACCTTTTAACGAAAGATGGGCATTCCACAGAGTCAAGTTACTTCAATAAGTATCTCTTGTTCGAGTGGATTTAGACAACAGTCGAGTAGTGAACATGTCTCGCTGTTTTTCCTCGATTATTGCGTTCTTATTGCTCTGTTTCTTAGTCAGAGAATCATGGGAGAAGCCGAGGAACTTATCATGTCGACGTTCGGGTGACTGTCGTCGGAACCGAGGTGAGGTGTGTTGTGAAGGCTTTTGCAATACGACATGTCCAGGAAAATATTGTCGTTGGTCTCACCAGTGCGGTAGAGAAGAGAAGTGTTGCGCCAATGTGTGTAAAAAGACATGTGAGGGTTCGCCATGCTACCAACATCGACACTGCCGAGATAGAACAACACCACTAAAGTGTTGTAATAACATCTGTAAGAAAGATTCGTGTCTTACTTCTGCTTGTAACCCAAATTATCCAGCTTACCAAACCTGTGGACGACACGAAGGTCGCAGATTACAATGCTGTGATGGAACGTGCGATCTATCGTGCCTTGATAAATCGTGTAATGAAAATCGTGATTGCGGTGGCGCTGGTCGTATAAGAATGAAGTGTTGTGATGGAGTTTGTAAGACGAATTGTCTCGGATCGCCGTGCTTGGAACGGGCAGATTGCCACGGTTTGGAATGCTGTGGTTATTTTGATAATAAAACTTGCGCGCGCACGTGCCGGAATCACAAATGTTCCCTGAATGAAGAGTGTAGAGATAGAAGACAAAGATTGTTCTGTTGTGGCGACGAGACATGCAGACCACATTGCATAGGATCAATATGTTACAGCGATTCCTATCAGTTGGACTGCGGAGGACCTCAGACGCTCTACTGCTGTGGAATTGGTCAAAAGAAGTGTCGATACCGCTGTCTCAACGTTCCTTGTAAAACAACCGAAGACTGCGGTCGCTCTTATTACTACTGCGGGTCACCAGACAGTCGAAATAATTCTGTTTGTATATCAAATTATTCTGGCTACACTCTCGTATTCAACGATGTTATTATGCCATGAACGCACTAAAATGATGCAAGACAAATACCCAAACATATATTGTGACAGAATAACCGACCCTATTGACCTATTCCCCTTTTCTTTTAATCAACGCATTTGCCCTTCGAGTCTCGAGTCTTGTCTCCGTTACTACAAGGGGCTTTTCTTTCATTTTATTACATAAATATATTCAATTTTATTTTATATATTCATATATTCTGAGCTATTACCTTGGCCCTTTTATAATTCAAGATTGTATAATATAATACAATGAGTAACAAAATACCTTGACGCACTTTGTATTTTGTAATATACTCGCTCGGCTTAATATATTCAAAATGTTATGTTAAACGATTATTTGTTTTAAATAATATAAATTACTGTTTAAAAGTAATATAAATAAGTTTTGTGGAAACGCCACGTAAAATATTTCTTTGCTAAGCTTTCGGCCTGTTGACTCAGGCCTTCATCAGAGCAATATATTGTATTCTTACGTGATTTAATTGATCAGTTGCTTAGTTTATAAATGACGTGAGTCAACAACTTGTTGTCATTGCTCTGATGAAGGCCTGAGTCAACAGGCCGAAAGCTTAGCAAAGAAATATTTTACGTGGTGTTTCCACAAAACTTATTTATATTGATTATTTGTTTGTTTGTTTGTTTGTTTGTTTGTTTGTTTGTTTGTTTGTTTGTTTGTTTGTACTATTTTGTCATATGCGTGGCGAGCACCGGGGGAGGGAGACCGGGAGGAGGGAGACCGGGGGGAAGGAGGCCACGAGGGGAATGTTATTATTATTCAAGTCGACGAAGGCATGCAATATCCGACTCGCACACGATAACGTTCCGAGCGATTTTGTATTGTTTCAAATAATGAGCTGTTTGTTTCGGTTCACCCTGCGAAAGCTAGCCTGCGTGCAGACTCTACTCGTATGCGAAAGCGGGCAACTGACCAATTTGGCTGGCCGACTGTGGGCGGCATTAGATTTAGTGGCTTGGCCTGTTCCCCAGACCACTTGCTCATATTTAATTAACGATATCCTATTCCTGTGCATGCAAGTGTCCACAGACAAAAAAACCTTTATTGTGGATTTTAGTGCAATTTTACGACAATTTTGTTTGCGCCATTTATACATGAATGTACTTTTGTTACAAAAATGGAGACCTGCTTAGGCAACGTTTTAGATAGAGTAAAGTGAAAAGATGACCTAAACTGCCGAGATTTTTAAGCAGAGCGCCTGTTCATCAGAGCAATCACATATTTCACGTACACTATGTTTTGAAAGAGAAGCGAGGCTTTCTCTGACATTTTAATTTTCCGATTCAGGAAGAGACATGAAATTTGTCACAATAGCATATCTCATTTTGGTATATATATATATTTATATATTTATTTATTTGATCAACAACATCAATACCAGCTTTGGTATATAGGATGCAAATGTGACACAAACTACAACTACATGACATACATATTACATATATATAAAGTTAATTTCTATTATCTACGTTAAAAATTGTTAAAACATCGAAACAGTATTTCCCTGCCAAAGCCATAACTGTTCTGTCTTGCATAGACATAAGGTACATAAAAATATCTTGGGAATTAAACAATTCGAATGAACTATTTACTTTTTATAGGTTATCAATAAGATTTACTCTAAGATCGGCGAACTTTGTGTTTGTACATGACGTTAAAAAGTGTTCTTCATTCCCGATCTCGTTAAGATCGCAATGTTTACATAGTCTATTACTGTATGAAACATTGCTGTATCGACCAGTTTCAACAGGTAATCTATGAGCTGAAGTCTTAATTGGTTGTAGAAGCAATCCTTTTTGGTTGTAGAAGCACGAATGCTAACCTCTCGGTCAAATAATGTAGGGCTTCACGTTCGAAACGTCAGTATTTCGTTGTTAAAAATCTCAGCAGTTTACCACCTTTTCACTTTGCTCTATCTAAAACACTGCCTACACAGCACTCTACTTTTTACTCTGATGAAGGGCTCTGCTTGAAACGTCAGTATTTCGTTATTAAAACTATTCTCAGCAGTTTACCACCTTTTCACTTCGCTCTATCTAAAACACTGCCAACACAACACTCTACTTTTTACTCTGATGAAGGACTCTGCTTGAAACGTCAGTATTTTTTTATTAAAACTATTCTCAGCAGTTTACCATCTTTTCACTTTGCTCTATCTAAAACATTACCTACACAGCACTCTACTTTCTACTCTGATGAAGGACTCTGCTCCAAACGTCAGTATTTCGTTATCAAAACTATTCTCAGCAGTTTTCCATCTTTTCACTTCGCTCTATCTACAACACTGCCTACACAACACTCTACTTTTTACTCTGACGAAGGACTCTACTTGAAACGTCAGTATTTCGTTATCAAAACTATTCTCAGCAGTTTACCATCTTTTCACTTTGCTCTATCTAAAACACTGCCTACACAGCACTCTACGTTTTTATCACCATAGATATACTATCGCCCTGCGGATGGCAGAGACACAGACCACCTAAGCCTCCGTAACAAAAGTATCAAAGTATCCCGTAGAAACCCAGACACAGTACATCTTCTACTGACTACCGATGAATCACGAAAACATTGTATTTTGTCTTCGATTTTAGTTTATCTAACAGGTGTCAATCCACGCTCTATTCACGCACATTGAATACGACCGTTGACCATCCACGTGGACCGTGTGGGTTACCATGGGAAACACGCCATATGTGTTAGCCTTGAAGCAGGTACGCGATTCACCAAGCATGGTGAGCAAGCGAGCGAAACGAACAGGTAGCTCAATTTTCCCGACAAGACATAACACTCGTATTCCTTTGTTCTTGTGATCGATTGTTTGAAGCGCAAACACTAGCCGCAACACAGGAGAGTGTTTTAGTTGACAAAACTGGACCAAAACAATTTCTCGCGAAGAATAGAAACCCGGCACGTAAAGAATAAACAATTTGAAGGTTAGTTTCATATGTTTATAATCCCTGGCAAGTCTTTTGTCTGGCTTATCTAGGATTTGGTAGATCTTGGCAGTGAATTAACGACGCGATTACAAGTTTTGGTCAACCATAACGCAAGCATGGAAGAGACGAGTTTATTAGACCCCGCTATCTTCTGGCTTTGTGACGGAATTCGCCAAGTGTTTTTGGCGTAATATAGCATCACAGTCAAGTATCCTGAGTGGATTGATTGAGACATGTGCTTTACCTAAAAAATTGAGCGACAAGACGTTTGTCTTGTAATTTATTGACGTGGCTTTATAATAACGAATTTACAACTTGCGTTCAATGTTTAAAGTTTTTGTAATAAGGCGTGCATGTGTGAGAGCTCTTCTCCCATAAGCTCTTAGTCTATTTGATAAACTATGTTTAACAGGCAATCGTACATTTTGTCTCTATATATATTGTTAGATATTTTACTCCAGTTAATGCCAAGCGATTTTGCTCGTCAACTGTGAACCTCTTGCAGAAACTTGCATGTTAAAGGTTAATACAGGAAGGTTAGACATAAAAAGCCACTGTCTGGTTCAGTGGCTCTATCTTACATGTTAGTTTATTTTCTACTTCTAACTGGCCTGTCAGTTACAAAACATCTTAGGCTGCGTTCGTTAGTGGGAGTTGAGACCATTTCGGAATAAGAATAGCCCGGCAGAATAACATACGTGAACGTTAGTTTAAGAACTCTTCTTAATCTGGAATACTCGGGATACCATCCTTTAAGCTCTGTGGAATCTACTTCGCCAATTTCATTGACCGAAAACTTCAATACGATGTTTCAATTGGCAGAGAAAGGAGATACTCGCCAATTTGAGTTCAGGACGGCGAGCCTTCTGCAGCGGCTACAGCAGCCATGTCACGCGCACGATGTGCACTATTAAATACCTGCCGCTAGATGTTCGGGTAGAGCGCCTCGCGGGCGAAGTCCAGACTTAAACCCTATAGAAAATCTGTTCAATATGACATCCCAAATCTTGAAGGAAAATGCGATAAAACAGAAAATCACAAAAGAGAGCTTCGAGGAGTTAATAAAAGTGTAGATGAATAAAATCAGGGAAGCACGCCGGGTGGCGTGTGCTGTTAGGGCGCTGCCTCTCACCGCTGTATAGTTAAGCCCAGTTGGACAGGGTTAGTACTTGGATGGGTGACCGCAGGGATTATTTTAACGTGCAGTGATAACCAATTTGTGCAGTGATAAGCGCAATTTTGTGCAGTGATAAATTTTTCTTTAATATTTAAGAATGTGTGTTATTCGTGAAAGGATTGCATCAGAAACTATGTTCAAAGTCACAGTACATACTACATTCCTACATATACTATATTTAATATCAATATTTAAATTAGCAAATACACAAATAAGACGATAAGTTAAGGGACCCTGGTCCACTATCTTTTGATAATGTTAAGCGTACCGTAAACTAACAACCTTGTGCCCTTAATTTCAACTTTCAAGATATATGAATGAGTATAGCTACTATAGCATGCAGGCCCTACCACCCTAATAAACAAAACGCTAGTGTTCTTACTATTTAGCCAGACTACCCAACGGTGCCAACCAGCCAACCCCACACAACATGCTTGAGGCTTCTCTCAGGTCGATGCGTCTGTGTCCGTGTGCTACTGTTTGACCATTGTTATTTTGAAAATGCGAATATATGCTGTGCGAAAGGGATTAAATCATTAAAAATTGGGAAAAGGGGGCCGCTTATGTATACTATGACCGTATGACTACTATGGTTGATTACTGACGAGCTACCGAGCTACTCAGTGCTCCATCGCTGTTTAACGTGCTACTGAAGTTAGATTTTATGCCTTTTTCAGCTCTTTATGCAGTGATAAAAATTCCTTAAAATAATCCCTGGTTACCGTCTGGGATAATCCCTTTCTCGAACTTGAATTTCATGTGAGTAGAGTTTAGTTGGTCTCTCCTGTGCTTCGAGTGTTTCTCGCAGGGTTCTGCGGTTTTCCTCCCTCCGTAAAATAAACACTTATTAGGTCTTAGCTTGTGTCGTGCACTTTAACATGAGCCTCTGGCTCGGATGATTGGGCGACCACATCCTGTGACTACGACGTTAAATAAATCATTGCTCATCACTTGTTCACTCTTATCATAAAACGGGTCAAAATCATCCCAACTCACTATCAGGGTCCCAAAGGAATTACCTATCGACAATTGGCAGATGTTATACATTAACCAGAATAACGTATGGTTTGGAAAACGAGAGATCAAACTATTCTGAAATATTTTAGGAATTATTCTTATTCCGAGATCATCCAAATGAATGCACCTTTAATTTATATTTTTCGAAATTGCAGATGACAAAGCCATTGGATCAAATTGGAGATAAACATATCAAACGACCTATGAATGCCTATATGGTGTGGTCCAGAAAAGAACGCCGAAGAATCGCCGAGGAGTGTCCGAGGATGCTGAACTCGGAGATCAGTAAACGATTGGGCACGGAATGGAACTTGCTTCCGGTGGAAAAGAAAAAACCTTATATCGACGAAGCCAAACGACTACGCATGGAACACAAGAAAGAGCACCCAGAATATAAGTACCAACCAAAGAGAAAACCAAAAACTATGAATAAATTAAAACGCGCATTCGATAATCCGTTTTTTGATTCTTTGAACGGATACCCTCAGATGAATTTTTCAAGTAAATTCAGTTTGCCTTCACCACCAGTTTTGTTCCCTATGGCTCCCTTCCCAGGCGATTCTACAGCAGGAGCAACCTGCTCTTCTGTTATTCAGTCTTATGCAACAGTAACACCAGCATATCATCACGCCGGTAGGAGTATAGGCACGAGTCCTTCTGATGACCAGTTTCATCTAGGGAGTGGGATGCCTGAGTACAACCTGCAGGGTTATCAGCCTCCTTTCCAGCACATGGCTCCACCGGCTACCTCGCCTACGGGTGACAACAGTGCAACAAGAAATCGTGGGAACGAAGAAGAGCTTCGAGCAAATGGGCAGGAATTTCGCGCAAACAGCCAAGAGTTTCGAGTAAACGGCCAAGAGTTTCGCGCGAATGATCAGGAGTTTCACGCAAACAGCCAAGAATTTCGCGCAAATGGTCAAGAATTTTGCGCAAACGGTCAGGAATTTCTCGCAAGTGATGAAAATGCACACAAGATAAAACTAGAAAGACAAGCTGAAGCAAGGTATTTAAATGGTGCTTACAATATGAATGCTGCAGAGATGAACTTCGGAGCTTCAAGTAGTAGTCACTTCAATTATATGGGCCAACAGTTTAGTCATGGTTACCAGTAAATCATATTTTTTATCAGTTTGTTCCTTTATTTATTGGTTTTATATTAAAACTATGAGCTATTTAATTTTAAATACGCAGCCGAACTCCAGTAAAGATCCGTACACAAATACATTGCCTATAAACATAATATCCTTATGTTTGTAAAATATATTTATGATCAAGATTCAAGAAATGTATTAAACAGCCGCGTGATGGTTCAAGAATTGTCTAGGTGCTTATATATACATGGACCCGGGCTAACACCGCTGCCAAACGTTTGCGCATGCGTGAATTCGCTAGAATAAATACGAAGAGAAGCCGTGGCGACAACAACAACCAGACAGTGAAGACTAAGTAAGACTCGACTATTCATTTGTGTTTTAAAAAAGGGTAAAGAAAATTACGAAGGGGTAATTTCAGAATATGTTACAATATTGACAAAGAAGCCATGCACAAATTACCTACCTTATCTTTTTGGTAGTATGCTTATAATTTTAACTTTTGTGTCGGACTCTCGGACCAGTCCAAATATTTCAGTGTTTTCCCGCTATTTTTCCGAGGACGAGCTCGGACGTCGCGCATGAGCAAAACGTTTGGCAGCGGTGTTGGGCTAGCCCAGCTAACGGGATGATTCGTGTCACGAAGGTCTTTCCTCGGCCGCAAAAGGAGATTTTAATCAACGTTAGGATTCGTTTACATCTAAACTAAACCAATTCTTCTTTGTACATTTAGTTTATGCGAGTTTCAAAACCACAGTGAGATCCTAATCAATCGCGTGAGCCTGGTTAACCGGGCTAGCCCCAGCTCATATAGCCAGCCCCTAAATAAACTCAACGTCTTCCGACTCCCTTATTAATTAACATTCATTAAAGTGATTAAACCTCAAAAATAATAGACCATTCCGCATGAGGTAAATGGATCATGTGATCTTCCTTTTTGTCAAATCCGATTGGCTAATGTCCAAAGTTGTCCGAAGTTTTGAATGTCCGACGTTTGGCGAGAGCCAATCAAATCTCTCAACGCGTTATCGACGCACTTCGTGCGGAAAGGTCTGTTAACCCCAACATAAACCCAAAGGCTAGTTAAGACCCCGTTTACACGATGCCGGTACAATTTGAAAACGGAACAAAATCATGCCATTTCGGCCTTGCGTTTACACGATACCGGCACAAAAATAACATGAAACGTTATATGCTGTATTTGCATACCGGCATGATTTTGTTCCGTTTTCAAATTGTACCGGCATCGTGTAAACGGGGTCTAATGGCCCATTTCCACTCAGGAGAATTTTCCTCGGACAGGAAATTTCCCTTTGTCTTGTGAGCCTTGGGCAGAACTAATGAGTTTGAGACAAAAGAAAACGTCCTGTCCAAGGAAAATTCTCCTGAGTGGAAATGGGCCATTAGATCCACTGTATTAAGCACCTGATTATATAGGTGGGTTGCAATTAATCCCCTGAGATTTAGACGACAAATAAGATACAGCGGCCATGTTGGCTGGTAGATACCTACCAACCAAAATGGCCACCATGCACGACGTAACTTGTAACCATGCAGCAATATATTCATGTCCAACCCAGGTGAGAGCATAGTTAGTGGAGGGGGATGGTTTGGAAGCTACATTGTCTTTCACGATTATGCAATGGTCATGTTGATGAACACAATAGTTCATGTTGGAGGAAGGCAATTGGTTGAAGAAAGGAAATTCTATGGACACGTGACGACGAAGGACTACACAACGAACAAAGGACTTACAACACGTGACGACGAAGGACTACACTAATTAAACCTGAAGGTTGGTATTGGATGACTGCTTCATTATACAGAAAATACAATACGTTCGTACCGTGAAATTAAGCAAATTAAACAAAAGCATGGAACCATGACTTTTGCCGAGTTTCCAAACCATCCCCCTCCACTAACTATGGTGAGAGTTAGTGTTGCCGGGGTCAGGCCTTCATAAAGCACTTCATGGGTTATGTTGGACATGCATGAATGTATAACCTGGTGCTTCATTGTCACTGAATCTGAGATATCCTCAGTTTACCTTCATCAGTTTTAGTCGCTTGTGAATAAATACATACTTCTTGAAACTAACTAAATCTGACATACTTCTTGTTCCGC
The DNA here is from genome assembly GCA_964035015.1 of Corallium rubrum. Lineage (NCBI taxonomy): Eukaryota > Metazoa > Cnidaria > Anthozoa > Scleralcyonacea > Coralliidae > Corallium > Corallium rubrum. The sequence continues at coordinate 7,508,769 of OZ036007.1, forward strand.
GTACCTGCTTCTTAAAAAGCTTCATCATCCATTACTGCTTCTTTATATCGCTGACTAGTTCTTGTCATGTCCTCTTCTTTTATCTATCCAAGCAAAACTATCGTCAACCCGTTAGTAAGCTTGAACAGCCGTCCAACGTTTAGAAAACGACGTCTTCGAAGGCAAATATGCATGCAAATATACGAACAACTTACACATTTGACTATTCCCTAGGTGACAAATAAATTAATGAATGTATACTTAACATCCCTGAAGCAGTATAGCTATTATCCTCTGGGGAAATGAATTTCGTGAAACGATCGAACTAGCCCAGTTAGCAGAGACAGCCAGAGACAATTTGAAAACGGAGCAAAATCATTCCAGTATGCAAATACAGCATAGAACATTTCATGTTGCTTTTGTGCCGTTTCCAAATTGCACCGGCATCGTGTAAACGGGGTCTAAGACTACGTTTACGTGCACTAGAGCAAAACTATCCGGATTCACACTGTTTTTTTTATTCCCATGAGAATGAAAAACAATGTGAATCCGGATACTTTTGCTCTAGGCCTCTAGTGTAAACGCAGTCTTAAACAGCCCTTATTATAATAAAGCCCTTATTATTAAGGCGGTTTTCCCCAGTCCCCTAGACGAAAAATGTCGCGTGAAACGACATTTTCTTTTGTCTCGCAAGCTCTCGAGTGGAACTAATTAGCCAAGACAAAAGAAAAATGTCGAGTCGGCCGACAAATGTCGCCTAGTGGAAAACCGCCTTAAAGTTTCGTTTTTCTTGTTATAAGCTCTCAGTTGGAACCAACGCATGATTTGAGGACAAAGGTAGCTAACTTTCCCGTCCGTTGCTGTCCTGAAGAAAATTTTCCTGATTGGAAACGAATCTTTAAAGACTTTAGTATACTATATACTGTACATATGACAAATTATAATAACTGCTTCCCTTCTTTTCGAAAAAAAGTCTAAAACAAGAGTACATAGTGATTATTTTTTTGGTACAATATTTTCTAGGCCTTTCTGCCTGTTCCTTGCAGTAGAAATCTTTTTAATAATCTATGAAATGTTTCTGGCTGATCGACGTAGCAGTCGTGATTTGCATTGGGCAACGCATAAATCTTCTTATTCGCCAAATGTTCTAAACTATCCAAAGACGAAACATGAAGTGTGGTGCTATCGTCCTCGCCAAATAATACCAAAGTTGGTAAAGATAACTTCTCGTAGCGCGACGTGGGATACTTGGCTGTGAAATGCGGAGCAATGAAGACGACGCCTTTGAGAAGAGAAGCCACACTCATTACCATGGGAACAGAGTAAATACCGCTTTTGCTTGGCGAGACCAAGATACGGTCAGTATTCGGCGATAGTTTTAACATCATGGCCGCTAGAAGTCTGGATCTCTCAGCAGCCGTAGGTGGCTCGACAGTGTCAGTAGATTCGCCATATCCAGGGAGATCAACGGCAATAACACGGTAGCCATCTTTAGCTAAAACATGAAGAGTACCAATACTTATCCACATCCTAGAATCATATTTCTCCCCATGCAAGAGAAACACCGTTGTTTTAACAATTTTTCTTGATCCTGGTCTGGCTTCTCGATAAAAGATGCGAGATTTGGGTTGCTTCTTTGGAAAATAGACACCCGTTTTGTACATGATGCCTTCCCTTTTCATTTGAGCGAGTGACAGCTCCTCTTTTTTCCCCGGCGAAACTTGATTTAAATCTTTATTTGTAGGAAATTCTTTAGTTACAGAAACTGTAGTTATTGGCTGAAAACGCACATCATTCGTCTTCTGCGACGACGTTGGCAATGGTACCCGTGTTTCTTTGGTTTCAGGATCGTTGTTCCTTCTTTTTTGACCGTGAACTTGAAGAATAGTTATCAGTTTTTCTAAAAACTTATCAAACTGAACGTCTCTCTTTTTACTTTCGTTTTTCTGATGTTTGTTAAGCAATGAGAGCACGGTATTCAAGTGAGATTGAACTGCCGAACCTTTTGTTTCTTGCGATTGTTCTTTGCTTTTTGTTGTATCGCTCGGTATTTTGTTTCTCGTGGAAACTTTCATGGCCGTATTCCCAGGATCAACCCCGACGCCTTCTTCATTGTTGTTGTTGTGGCCGACAAACGCCTTTTCCGGCGACGTTTGACCTCCATTTTGATGTAGACGAACACTCTCTTTCGCATCGCCTCGCTTCATAATATTTAACTGAGGCAAAACCTTGCTTATGTTGCCTTGCAACTCCGCAAATTTGTCCAAATGTTTGTACAAATCCGGCACAAAATCTCTACATCGACCAAGCAGATAATACACGCCTATTACCATACACGAATACATAAAAAACTTCAATAATACCTTAGATTTTCGTCGACACATTTTCGGGCTTTCAGTTTCTTTTGAGCCGGTCGTAGAACTCCTGGTATTATCTGAGGTGTATTTCTCCAGACTGGCGATAGTGGCGATTGACAAGTCAGCGTGTAGTACTTAAGAATAAGTATGATATATATGAGCGCGAAGCCGAAGGTCTGTATGCATGCAGAAACAAACATTACATTATATCTTAATAACTTTTTGTTGAAGATAAGCCCAGTAGCTGCCAAGCAACATGACCAATCTAACAAGCATCCTTGACTGAGTGTTTTGTTTATGTAATTTAAATTATACGTCAGTACAACAACACCACTTCAAACAAATGTAACTTGTATCAGTTATATGTTCGTATAAATCAACGTTATTTAAAACACTTTGAAGCCTGAAGACGAGTCTTTAGTATTTTATTCTGGCTAACGCCAGACGATTTTATTAAGCACAGGGAGAGGTCCAGGCCTCAAAGTGTTAAAGCCTATCTCTTTAACACTTTGAAGCCTGACAACGAGTCTTTAGTATTTCTAACGCCAGACGATTTTACTCAGCACAGGGAGATGTCCAGGCCTCAAAGTGTTAACTAACAAAGATTCTCGGATCTAAATATTCAACTACAAAACTTAATATAAAATTACTGATAATTTATTGCAATGAGATACGACTAAAAAATAACATGGAAATCTTTCACATTTCGTATTTCAATTCTATAATTAACGTTTTAAAAGTCTGGAAACCATTTTAACGCATAGATTAACAACGTTAATGACTCTGCCACGTGCATGTGTTTTCGTTTGAACCCACTCGGTTCAAGAGCGTAGCCATGCAACATAAGTGTTTAATATTATGTTGGATATTAAAGTTCATCCTTTTGATTGGTACGCATCTTCAGTTTATCCAAAGCTTTTTCCATTGATTTAACGACTAGAAACAAGAAACAATAACTAAATATAAGTATTTAAAAGTATAAAAAGCTACAAAAAGGTATAGATCAGTGCTTCCACTTTTTATTTGCATAGCCCAGTCACTATGGGGGAGGGTTTAGATAAACAAGAGAAACAAAGAACTTTTGCAAAGAAGGCTAATAATATCTGACCCCTCCCCCCATGGTGACAGGCCCATGGAAGGAAATTTCCTTGCAAAGTGGAAGCACTGGTATAGATATAATGAGGTTATGCAATAACCAAGGTTAACAACAAGGGAACTGCGCAGGCTCAGTATCATTAGAAGATTAGTGGACAAGCACTACGCGGTAAGGTCAATCATTAGTATTCATGACCTTAGCCAGTGCAGCACACGCTTATAGGAGAACAGCAAGTCGGGAGATTTGAGCACTCCACCATCCCACCCTTTTTACAACAAAGAAGCAAGATAAAATAACTTCCACCAAGTGCTCTTGGTGTGATAGGTGCAGGTCCACAACAGGGTTTGGTGGTCAGATCAAGGATCAAGATCAGCTCGTGTTATCTTGACCTGAATCCAAGTAACAACATGATTGGCGTGAAAACCCTGTAGCAAGACCTGCACCTAACCTTTCACAATGGTAAGTATAGTGTACGTCGGTGTTAACAGGTATAAGCGTATTATGTTATTAGCGTTTTCAGCTTGAAGTTGTTAACTTGAAGTTTTTTCGTTTGTTTTTGCTGTACAAACTGTTGTAAGTTAAACTCAGAGAAAAACTGTGAGCGCCAGACGGGACTCGAACCCACAACCTTCCGAATGCCAGCTAGATGCCATGGTAGACTGAGGTTGTTTTCGATATTTATACCTTGAGAATTATCAAGTGCACTTCAAGGGAAGCACGGGTGGCGTGTGCTGTTAGGGCACTGCCTCTCACCGCTGTAGTTAAGCCTAGTCGGACGGGGTTAGTACTTGGATGGGTGACCGTCTGGAAATAACCCCGTTCTCGAACTTGAACTTCATGTGAGTAGAGTTTAGTTGGTCTCTCCTGTGCTTCGAGGGTTTTTCGCAGGGTTCTGCGGTTTTCCTCCCTTCCGTAAAATCAACACTTAAGTCTTAGCTTATGTCGTGCACTCAATCATGAGCCTCTGGCTCGGATGATTGGGCGACCACATCCTGTGTTTATCGACGTTAAATAAATCATTACTTCCGGCTGGCATCATAGTCAATCGAGATATGGTCTGGAAACTCGGCAAACTTTAAAGTGCCTATATTGAGCTGGGATTTTATGTTGAACCGTACCTTACACCGCGCACATCCTTTGTTTTAGGTTTGTTAATATTTAAATAGCACGGTTGAGTGATTGAACTGAAACGTTGCTATTGGACAATTCGTTCATTATACTAACATACAATGTGTTCAGTGACCGTGCACCGTGCACAAAAATGCATAAAGGCGAACAAAAAGATAGACCAAAGACTTTAGCTGAGTTTCCAGACCATATTTTGAATGACTATGCTGGCATTCGGAAGGTTGTGGGTTCGAGTCCCGTCTGGAGCTCAGAGTTTTTTCTCTGAGTTTAACTATACGACAGTTGCTTGTGCAGCAAAAACAAATGAAAAAACTTTATAAAAGAATTTATAAGTATTTAAAAATATATAAAAAAATAAATAAATTCCGTTCGATCCTATAGTGTCCTTGATTATAGTAGACTGGACTAGAAGATTAACAGCTAAAATAAAACTAATGACGATAATGACAAAAACACGAGGAATAAAGGCGGGAAAAGGCGCCATCTTTCAGCAGAGGTTCACTCAAAGGTTTACTCACGTGATTCAGCGTCCCAGTAGTAGTATTTATTCTCCTTGTAGGCAATCTCAGGGTTAACAATGTCAGTCATAATGTCACCAGAAGGATCTAGAATGAAAATTGAAAAACTCCAAAATATTTCCTGACTATTTCCTGTTCACATAACTACTTAATATTTTATTCTGGCTTACGCCAGACGATTTTATTAACTTCTGCCTTCTGAAAAAAACTCAAGACAGAAATGAGTTAAATTAAGAAGTACATGAAGAAAAAAGAATCAAAGCCGTTATCTTTTGTTAATCAGATGTTGAAAAAGTTCAGGAACATTACTACATTGCTTCTAGTTCCTTGTGTTCAACATAATTTGATTGGGATTAATAACATACCAATGAAAAACGTCCTTGGAACGTAACTTCCATCAATTTCAAACGACTCATCGTCAGGCTCTTCGTCATCCTACAACATAAACAATTCGTACATTTAATACTCTGATAATTTCTTGAAAGACAAGCATTTTACATTAAGTATTTTAAAATTTAAAAATTTTTTATTGCAAATCTAATCAAGGTATAAAATAAGAACGTTTGGGCGGCAAGCTGTCAGCCTTCCTTATCTGCTAAAATATTTATAGTTTTAAATCTTCGTGCTTACTTACCTCAGAATTAACCATAACGAAATGTTGACTGAGTTCTTCAAACTTTGTAGAGACCATTACTTTCTTCTTAAGTGCTAAGTTAATGAAAATCATAAAAATAAAATTATTTGGTTACGAATGATGAACTGTTGATAATGATATTTATAAAATAAGGTGTCCTCTACGCATGCTCTGATTGGCTTGGGCTCCGTGCATTTATAAGAGTATGAAGATCATGAATGACGTAAAATGGCGTGGAGTGGCGTAGGATGGCGTCACCTGGCGTGAAAAGCTAGCGAACTTTCAAATCTATCCGACTATTAGTTTGTTGTTTTTTCTTCATATTTTATAAAACAAATAAAACATGCCGCTCCTGTGCATATGTACTCTTATAAAGTTACATTTAACGTGATTTGAACACCAAAGAAGTGTAACTCAACTTCTTTCGTGTTCAAATGGCGTCAAACGAACCTTTATAAGAGTACATATGCACGGAGCTTTATGTTTTATTTGTTAAATGAAAAGAAAGATAACAGAATGTCTTCAATGTGCTTTATGAGTTGGTTTACCTTTACAAGCACTACACCAAGTTTTGTGAATGATTAACAACATTGGTTTGCCACTGAAAAAAGAAAAACAAGTAAGTTTGATAGTTTTCTATTCTCAAACGATGACTATATATTATATAATTAAAAAACTAAAAACCCTTCTTATAACGCACTGACCTTCTCTTAGATTCTTCAACACCATCTTTATAATTGACCCAATTTATATTCTCTCCAAATCCTAATTCACAATTTTTATAAGAAAAGAAATTTTAGGAGAGTTTTGATCTTCATAAAGAGGGAAAAAATTCAATAAAGTTTTATAAAATTATACACTGTAAATTATAATAAAAGAGAACGAAAAACGTCTTACCGTGATCTTTGCTGTCGTCTTTTTTAAATTTCTCCAAGGCGTCATTCATGACCCTTATGACTAGGTGAAAATTAAAATGCTTAATTTTAAGAAAGGCTACATTCTTATGACACTACACCTCACTACACCACACCACACCACACCACACCACACCACACCACACCACACCACACCACACTACACCACACCACACCACACCACACCTCGCCTCATCTTACTTCACCTCACCTCACTTCACCTCACCTCACCTCACCTCACCTCACCTCACCTCACCTCACCTCACCTCACTTCACTTCACTTTTCACTTCACTTCACTTCACTTCACTTCACCTCACCTCACCTCACCTCACCTCACCTCACCTCACCTCACCTCACCTCACCTCACCTCACCTCACCTCACCTCACCTCACCTCACCTCACCTCACCTCACCTCACCTCACCTCACTTCACTTCACTTCACTTCACTTCACTTCACTTCACTTCACTTCACTTCACTTCACTTCACTTCACTTCACTTCACTTCACTTCACTTCACTTCACCCAATCTCACTACACCTCTCCTTACCTCACATCACATCACCTCACCTCACCTCAGCTTCACCACACCTCACTTCACCTCACCACATCTCACCTCACCTCACCTCACCTCACCTCACCTCACCTCACCTCACAACACCTCACCTCACCTTCACCTTCACCTCACCTCACCTCACCTCACCTCACCTCACCTCACCTCACCTCACCTCACCTCACCTCACCTCACCTCACCTCACCTCACCTCACCTCACCTCACCTCACCTCACCTCACCTCACCTCACCTCACCTCACCTCACCACACTTCACTTCACTGCACCTCACGTTACCTCACCTCACATCACCTCGCGTCACTTCACCTCATTATATTTTCCACACTTACTACTCCTTTCAAAGCCATGAGAGAACTTATATTCAAGATAATCTGGATCCATGTTGTGAAGATCAGGTTGAACAACTCCCTGAGGGTCTAGACGAAAATAAAAGTAAAGATAAATATCAACAACGAATAAAACATGCAACTAGTCATTTTTTCCCTTCGTTCTCCTTCTCAAGTTTTTGTAACTTCTTCCTATTGTCAATGTTCGTCAAGATGTCGGTTGTTTTTCGGGTTTTTTTCAATACAATGTATGGACTATATCAAGCCTATCAAAGCCGTAAAAAAAAAGAAGTAAACTGCCAGGAACAGTTTTGATAACGATTGAAGTACTGACGTTTCAGGTCTCATTCCCTAACACGGTCTACCCAGCACTTTACATTTGTACACTGTATGAAATATGGTTCCATTTTTTGGTTAATTTATTCCGTTCAGACTTACCCAATATAAACACCCTTGGGAAGTATCTTCCATCCACATCATATTGCTCCTCTTCAGGTTCTTCGTCATCCTGTTAGGAAGATAAAAAAGGCAAACTATTTCAAGTATAAAAATATAGTAAGGTTAGATATACTGAGAACGTAGGAGTCTAACGTTTCGAGCGAAGGCCCTTCGTCACGTTAGACTCCTATACGTTCTCTGTTTCGGCAGTATATCTAACCTTACTATATTTCGATTGTTGTTTCTACACTGCCTACGCAGCACGCTACTTTTATTACACTATTTCAAGAATATTACGCTACATATTCAATATTAAGTAACGTGGAAATGGGCACCACATATATACATATTTCACTAGGATACCCAATCACGTAAATAATCCGAGGGTTTCCTACATTACGAACAAGTGACTTGCCTCTAGATTCACCATAGCAAAATGTTGGCTATATGCAGTAATTTCTTTCGAGCCATTAAAAACACTTTTCAGTGCTTGACAAGCTCCACACCAAGTTTTGTGGATAATTAAAAATATTGGTTTCCCCCTAAAAAATAAATAATCAGAAATGAAAACTCAATATCAGATTAGAAAACGTAAGAGCTATCAGAAACAGCCGTATCTTATTTCAAGATCGAAAGCACCGCTTCATTTAAGAAATAAAACACTAATGTTCATAACAAATCAAAATAAAAAGCGTGAAAAAATAATCAAAAAAAAATAAATCAAAATATAATCAAAATATTGAGCATAGTTTCTAACGTCTCGAGCAAAGGGACTTCGTCAGAGAAAAACGTGTTTCTCTCTGACGAAGGGCCTTCGATCGAAACGTTAGAAAACTATGTTCAATAATTTCAGCAGTACTCAAACCTTTCTACATTTCGATTTTTATTTCAACACTGCCTATGAAGCACACTACTTTTATTTCACTGTTCATAACAGACTGGTTTGTGTAATTCTTTAATCTAAAAGTCTTCTGCTAGTCAAGCAAGAATATATCACATCTACAGACTTACTTCGCTGTTGCTTCTTTTAATGCGTTATCCATTGTCATCCAATCAATTTCGCTTCCAAAACCTTAAAATAGAGTTAAAGAATGTCAGCTAGAAAACATTAAACTCTATACGTGTAGTATATAAATGATTTTAAACTTGTCTGCCAAACTATACCTCTGTCCAATGCTGGCTGAGGTTGTTTTTCTAACATCAGTTTCATGGATGCTGCCACTAAAGACAATAATAAAACGATGAGAACACTATATAAATACAACGATAATGATAGATATATTTAATTTCTACCATCAATGCCATCTTGATAAAAGTATTTTGATTTCTTGTCGCGTCTGTTTTCATTCATAATTGTTTCATCGACATCCCCACTTGAATCTTGATTTAAAAAACGTTCAAAAAAATAGGATTAAACACAGACAGACAGACAGACAGACAGACAGACAGACAGACAGACAGACAGACAGACAGACAGACAGACAGACAGACAGACAGACAGACAGACAGACAGACAGACAGACAGACAGACAGACAGACAGACAGACAGACAGACAGACAGACAGACAGACAGACAGACAGACAGACAGACAGACAGACAGACAAACAAACAAACAAACAAACAGACAGACAGACAGACAGACAGACAGACAAAAAGTCAAAAATCAAACAAACAAATAAACAGTAAACAAAAATATTTACTTAAAAACAGGATCCTGGGTACGTAAGTTCCATCTAAGTTATATTTTTTATCTTCTGGTATTTCTTCGTCCTAATAAAACACAAATTATATTGCTTGTGCTTGTATTCACATGTAAAATACTTGTGTTCACGTGCAAAGTGTTGTGTTGGCGTGTAAAGTGTTTTGTGTTCACGTGAAAGGTTTAAAAATTTCACATCTTCATCACCTCGACGTTAACCATAATAAAATATTTGCTGATCTCATCGATGTCAAGTGACATTGCAAACTCTTCTTTTAATTCTGTACAAAAACAAAACAACACATATTGTTACAAAAATAACGATGATCTGATATAGTGTCTTTATTAATTAAGTAAGCAGACTTTTGACGAATACCTTGACTAAATTTGCACCAACTCCGGTGAAATATTAACATAATTGGTTTATTGCTAGAAATGGAAAAAGAATATCTAAGAATCAAAATATTAACAATTTACAAATTATATAAGTTACACAAGAGTTACACGATCTAAGCTATTAATTTACTATGTAGAAATACTTGACAAAAAAACTGTTATTCAAGATAAGTTTTGTGGAAACAACATGTTTAATATTTATTTGCTAAGCTTTCAGCCTGTTGACTCAGGCCTTCATCCGAGTTGTAGTTTATAAATGACGTTAGCCAACAGCTTGTTGTTATATTGCTCTGATGCACTGCCTCTCATCGCTGTAGTTCAGCCCAGTTGGACGGGGTTAGTCAGTGGATGAGTGACCATCTGGGAATAACCCCGTTCTCGAACTTGAATTTCACGTGAGTAGAGTTTAGTTGGTCTCTCCTGTGCTTCGAGGGTTTTTCGCAGGGTTCTGCGGTTTTCCTCCCTCCGTAAAATCAACACTTAGGTCTTAGTTTATGTCGTGCACTTTAATCATGAGCCTCTGGCTTGGATGATTGGGCGACCACAGCCTGTGTTTAACGACGTTAAATAAATCATTACTCAAATAAGTCATTACTTATTTAAAACCTACCTTTCTTTTGCTGATTCTAAACTATCCTCCAAAGATATCCAACTGATATTTCCTCCAAAACCTTGAAAATTAAACAATTTAAAATGTTTTTGTTTTTGTTTTACAAGCAACTGCAACTTAAAAAAACCCAACTTACCTGCACTTAAGTCTGTCTTTTTCGATTCTCGTTCTTCCAAAACCTTCTTCATGATATTTGTAACTAAAAAATAATTCGTGCAATACATCGGATTAATATACACTAATGTGTCGAAATATAGAATTTATTTTCAAGTGTTGATCATATCCTAGTTAATACGAAAAATTACATATTAATTCTAAAAATAATAATAAAGAGTAATAAGAGCCATTACCTTGTTTGTCGTTTCCATAAGAGTAAATGAAATCATCTTTGTAAGCTGGATCTTCATTATAGTACTCTTCCATTATCTTACCCGTTTGTGGATCTAGATATAACAAACACATACAAATATATAAATAAATAAAAAAAGAAAGAAGGAAGGAAGGAAAGAATGGAGGAACAAACAAACAAACAAACAAACAAACAAACAAACGAACGAACGAACGAACGAACGAACGAACGAACGAACGAACGAACGAACGAACGAACGAACGAACGAACGAACGAACGAACGAACGAACGAACGAACGAACGAACGAACGAACGAACGAACGAACGAACGAACGAACGAACGAACGAACGAACGAACGAACGAACGAACGAACGAACGAACGAACGAACGAACGAACGAACGAACGAACGAACGAACGAACGAACAAACAAACAAACAAACAAACAAACAAACAAACAAACAAACAAACAAACAAACAAACGGATGAAGGGCAAAATTTGATTTATGCTTTATAATTTACCAAAGAAATACAGTCTTGGAACATAAGCTCCATCGACGTCATACTCCACCCCAAGCTCTTCTTTCTCGTCCTATAATAAAACAGAAATTAAAGATTGATCTCGCTTTCATTTGTAACAGCAAGTCACAAATGGCAATGTCAACAACAACGACAAAAGCGAAGGCAACGATAACATTTGTAATAAACTATATTACCTGAACATTTACCATGACAAAATTTGAACTAAGTTTAACAATCTCTTCCGATTTGGAAAAATATGATTTAAGAACTGCAAGAAAGATAGTTGTAGAATTTAGATGGCTACTCCAAAGCTGAAAAAAAGGTACATGAAGACCTTCTACAAACGTTTGCATGCTTTGCACCACGACTTGTGTATTATCAAAAGCATCGGAACATTTCTATAAAATAACATAAGTAAAAATTATTTCAGAAATTATATAAAATAAAATAAAATATATTTTAAAATAACGCCCATCGCAAGTTTTTTATTCTCTTCAGAATCTCGTTAATTTTTTACCTTTGTCTGTACAATTTCTTTCCATTTTCCAAGCTTTCCCACCTGATTGCTTTTCCCCAACCTAAAACCAAAATTATTATTAAAAGATTAGTATAATAGACACTCTAGAAGCACAGTGTAAAATAGAAATTAAAATTCTATAAAAGATTTGCTAAAAACAGTAACTTAATGAAAATAGAGTATTGTTTGGCTTCAGCTTTACCGTTGTGAAGTTTGCTCGAATTATTTTCTTTGTCAATCACCAATCTCATGCTGCGAACGACTAAAGAATAAATATACAAAAAACTTATTAACACGGACATCAATGCGTCATATCTACAACTTCTGAGTGATAATATAGTGATAGTCAGGGATACTGAGTACTGCATGACTGCTACTGACCGCTTCTAAAACTAATCTTATCCATACTGCATAGCACTATCAGTTCTATCTAACTGTTCTCCCCAGATCGAGGTCCAGTAAGGGCTATCCCATTGGTCCAGTGCTACTACAGGAGGAAACTGGAGTATTCGCGGGAAACCTGTGGTGTTTGGTAGGGTCAAACTGGAAGCACTCTACTCACATGTGGCCAAGGTGAAATTTTAATCAGATAACTGAACTGAACAGGTATCGAACCCTGGTCGCAGAGGTGAAAGGCACGTGCACTAACCACTGTGTCACCAACTGTGCTAACTACTCGCAACCACTGACCTCTATATAACTGGACTGCGGGTGCCCCACGAAAAAATGGCCCGATTACACGCCATCAGACGCCATCTTGTTAGGTCTGAGCCGCGAAATTGACCAATCACAGATGACCGATAGGACGCCATCTTGTTAGGTATAAAATTAACCAATCAAGCAAACCAGAAAATCAAAGATGGCGACGTTCAATTGGGGACACTTCGAGCAATACAAAAGTATCACAGACCCGCAGTCCAGGAGAGCTAATGATGTGCATTTGTTGTTAAGTTCAACTCACTTTGATCAGGTTCCCCATAATAATATTTGACATGTGGGAAACTCGTTCCTTCGTTCCACACTTCGTCCATAACTTTGCCATTCGACTCTAATTAAACAAAATATTTTAATTAGGATCGACTCAATAGAGTTGTTGGCTTTGTGAAAATTTAGGGAATTACGTACATACCTATGAAGAAGATCCTTGGAATATATGCACCATCAATAACAAACTTGCTGTCTTTTGGTTCATCGTCATCCTTTGAAGACAAAAAACAAAAACAAACTTATGTTAGAAAACAATTCTTTTTAAGTTCTTCTTGTGAATAAATGAATGAACGAACGAACGAACGAACGAACGAACGAACGAACGAACGAACGAACGAACGAACGAACGAACGAACGAACGAACGAACGAACGAACGAACGAACGAACGAACGAACGAACGAACGAACGAATAGATGAATAAATAAATACATGGACAGGAAAGTATTAATAATTTTTCGTACCTCAGTATTTACCATCACAAAGTTTTCGCTTAACTCTTGTATTTCTTTAGATGCAGCAAATTTTGGTTTCAAATCTGAAAAAAAGAAAAAACTTCTATTTTTTTCTTTCGTCTATTTCTTCTTATATGCTTACGTCTAAAACGTAAAGATTAAAGCCGAGTGTGCCCTGGAACACGAAAGACTGAAGTATAAATAAATCGTAATGAATCAGGAAGTGTACTTTCAACTTACTTTTGCACGATCCACACCAAGTTTTATGAATTAAAAGCATCATTGGTTTGCCACTAAAAATATGTTTATTTAAATTTCTTTTAATTAACAGTGCATATACATATGACAAGACTAAGTCTCTAATGGTAAATATACCTCCTTGTTGATTCCTTCTCGCCATCTGGGAATGTTAACCACTTAATGTCTTCTCCAAATCCTAAGAAAGTTCATTTTTGCAGCATAAATAAATAAACAAACAAACAAACAAACAAACAGGCAAACAAACAAACAAACAAACAAACAAACAAACAAACAAACAAACAAACAAACAAACAAACAAACAAACAAACAAACAAACAAACAAACAAACAAACAAACAAACAAACAAACAAACAAACAAACAAACAAACAAACAAACAAACAAACAAACAAACAAACAAACAAACAAACAAACAAACAGACAGACAGACAGACAGACAGACAGACAGACAGACAGACAGACAGACAGACAGACAGACAGACAGACAGACAGACAGACAGACAGACAGACAGACAGACAGACAGACAGACAGACAGACAGACAGACAGACAGACAGACAGACAGACAGACAGACAGACAGACAGACAGACAGACAGACAGACAGACAGACAGACAGACAGACAGACAGACAGACAGACAGACTCTGACACTCAACTAAACAATTTACCGTTATGAAGTTTGCTCGAATTCTTTTCTTTTTCCATCACCAATTTCATGCTGCGAACAACTGGCAAAAACGCGTACATATAAATATAAATAATACTGTACATAAACCATTATTTGCTCAATAAAATTCTAACATCAGTTCAGTTTGTTATTCTTAAACTTATTTCGTACAGTACTAACTTTGACTAGGTTCTCCATAATAATATTTAACTTCGGGAAAAGTTGTTCCTTCGTTCCATACTTCGTTCATAACTCTGCCATTTGACTCTTAAAAAAGAAGCAGTCACAACAGTTAATACACCCTTTGAATCAGTCAAATCTAAAATATCAGAACCTAACGAAACACTGGAGAAAATGGTCGAAGAAGGAAAAGAAAAAAACATTAAATTCGATGAAATCCATGATGGAAACGTTTAAAGTTATGATGAAGAAGCTAGACAAGCTGTACATTATTGAAGACCGCATCAATAATATCGAAGAACAAAGTTGAAATAAAATATCCACAAATAATCGAATTACAAGCCACTGGTAAATCACAGAATTAAAAAGAAGGTAAAAATAAGGTAAACGTTTTTCCATTTACAAATTGAATATTCTTACCTACAAAAAATAGCCTCGGAATATAAGCACCATCGATCACAAATTTACTGTCTTTCGGTTCCTCTTCATCCTTTTGTAAAATAAATTATTTTTTATAAATAAAGCGTGTTACGTTTGTTGATAAAGAAGTAAT
This sequence comes from Corallium rubrum, assembly GCA_964035015.1. Classification (NCBI taxonomy): domain Eukaryota; kingdom Metazoa; phylum Cnidaria; class Anthozoa; order Scleralcyonacea; family Coralliidae; genus Corallium; species Corallium rubrum. The sequence continues at coordinate 7,523,920 of OZ036007.1, forward strand.
AGTTCAAAGTCCGAGCGCCTATTGAAAATGCGAGCCGAAGGCGAGCATTTAATTTAATGCACGAGGGCTTTGAAATCCCGGTAAAGTCCGACGTCGAGTGTTTGAGCTGACTTCTCAAAAGTTAAGCCCAGTTCGACGGGGTTAGTACTTGGATGGGTGACCGTCTGGGAATAACCCTGTTCTCGTGCTTGAGACTCATGTGAGTACAGTTTAGTTGGTCTCTCCTGTGCTTCGAGGGTTTTTCGCTGGGTTCTCCAGTTTCCCTCCCTAGCTCCATAAAATCAACACCTAGGTCTGTGATTCGTGGTCTGATATGTGTGTCATAAATGTGTCGTAGGGCGGCTGCTTCGAGCGCCTTTAATATGCCTTCGAAATGCCACTTAAATTTAGTAATGTAAATTGCTCTTGAAAAGCCCTTTGTGGGAAGAAGTAATTAAAATCTGTATCTGTATCTGTATCTGTAAAGTCCTAGGACTTTGAACATATTTCAAAACGTCGTAATTCAAAACAAATATTTCAAAACGTCATGACGTGATCAGCTAGATGGATCTTCCTCCGGTTTCAAAACACTAATTAAACATTAGTTTCTTTTGTTTTTGGTTCATGAATTATTAATGAGTTTGAGAAATATTTCGGAAGGTCTTAGTCACTCCTAATTCTATTGAGAATATACAGAACATCCACTTACAAAAATTCCACATGAACCGCTTCCATATTCACATGTGAACACATGTGATTTTGGAACCCGTTCATGTGGAAGTCTTCCACGTAGCTCAGTGGTTAGAACACTGTATTATATAGTATTACAAAAGTATTTTTTGTGGTTTTAAAATAATGATTATAATTTTCCATACCTCGGTGTTTACCATCACAAAGTTCTCACTCAACTTCAAAATTTCTTTAGACCTTGCAAATTTTGGTTTTAAAACTAAAAGAAAAAAAAAAAGAAAGCAAGGCAGTTTTAAATTCTGGGCTAATGGTGCTTTAAATCAACGGATTTTATTGGAACAAATATAATAAGAGTTACAAAACGTTGTACTTTCAATTTATTGTACATGTAACGTAGGATATGCTAAACATTCTGAAAAACATAACTTACTTTTGCAAGATCCGCACCAACTCTTATGAATAACAATCATCATTGGTTTTCCACTAAAAAGATGCAAACGATGTTCATTTTATTCCTTTCTTTTAGAATTACTTGAAATATAAAATGAGATAGCTCAAACAGCCGTTATGTTACTATAATGACCTTTTTCGTGATTTTTCTTCGCCTTCTGGAAATGTTAACCACTTAATTTTGTCCCCAAATCCTGTAAAATTGATTTTAAAAGTACACGAATAAATGAACATACGTAAATAGAAAAAAAGTTTCTCTAAACAAGTTAGACACACGCCAAAAACATAAAGCAATATAATAATAATAAAATCTTTTTTTAAACTGTTGAAGATCCTATCAGCATAAATGCTGGTATTAACAGGAGAACAGTGCTTAATTATAGATAATAACTAATATTATATAAATGTGAAAAAGAAAAAAAAACAAAACAAAACAAAACAAAACAAAACAAAACAAAACAAAACAAAACAAAACAAAACAAAACAAAACAAAACAAAACAAAACAAAACAAAACAAAACAAAACAAAACAAAACAAAACAAAACAAAACAAAACAAAACAAAACAAAACAAAACAAAACAAAACAAAACAAAACAAAACAAAACAAAACAAAACAAAACAAAACAAAACAAAACAAAACAAAACAAAACAAAACAAAACAAAAAACAAAACAAAACAAAACAAAACAAAACAAAACAAAACAAAACAAAACAAAACAAAACAAAACAAAACAAAACAAAACAAAACAAAACAAAACAAAACAAAACAAAACAAAACAAAACAAAACAAAACAAAACAAAACAAAACAAAACAAAACAAAACAAAACAAAACAAAACAAAACAAAACAAAACAAAACAAAACAAAACAAAACAAAACAAAACAAAACAAAACAAAACAAAACAAAACAAAACAAAACAAAACAAAACAAAACAAAACAAAACAAAACAAAACAAAACAAAACAAAACAAAACAAAACAAAACAAAACAAAACAAAACAAAACAAAACAAAAATCATACCTCGGTCAAGTGATACGGAATTGTCTTTTCCCAACTCAAGGACTTTATTCATACTGGCAAGAACTGAAATAAAATAAACCAGAATCAATAAATTTGTAAGTGCTATATTTACACACAGAAATAACTAGATTTTTTTCTTGATTATTTTTTAGTTAGAAATAAGTATAACATGTTTAGAGGTTACTTACTGTTTTCAGGTTTGCTGTAAAAATATTTATTATGCTTCCGTTTTTCATTGAAAACATCTTCAAGGATCGTTCCATTATTGTCTGAAACATAATTTATAAATATATTGCAATAAAATACCTAGAAATTTGTTTAGTGCTGCATAGACACAACTCTATAAAAAATAACCAACCTTATTCATGTCCCCTGCTACCGCTTAATGCATTTCATTATTTTGATTATTTAAAAACAGCAATTACAAATACGGCAAAGCACTTCTTTCCTACCCTTATTCTCCATTTTCTCACAGAAAATTTCTTCTTCTTCTTCCCCCTTAGTCTCCCTTGCAGCCGTTGTTGGTTGTCGCGATACAACGGCTGCAAGGGAGACTACTCCCCCATCATCATCGTCTCATTTTCGTCGTCTGCTTTCTCTCACTTTCTCCTCCTTCTCCCCTCGTTTCTTCTTCTGGGCTTACTCTTCCTCTCCTTCTCCCTCCTCCTCTTCCTAGATTTTTTATCTCTTTTATATATTGTGTATGATCAACATTTCATATATAGCAAGAACTTTAAACATGTAAAACATCTAATAATAAGGTGTTATTCTGAGTGACGAACCATACCAGACAAGTGGAGAAAACTCTACTTGGCCCAGCTGGGATTCGAACCCGCGACCTTCGGTTTACTGTCCGATGTCCCACAATAGGCGAGTTTCAGGGTGTTGCGCGCGCATCATTTTTCAAAAAACTGGCAAGCTCCCCTCAAAGTAAACGTACTATTTAAAATAAACAATGTATAGATACAGTTTCTGGATATTTAACATTGTTATTCTGCTGTTGTTCGCTCGCTAGCAAGTCTGTTTGCCATTGCTTATTTTGTAGAGAGGCCGCCAAGAGCCCGCCAATTCCTTTCCAAAACGAAGCGCGCGAAACACCCTGAAACTCGCCTATGATCATTCCAAATCGTCATGTATGAAGATTGTTGTCTAGATATTGAAAAAAACTAGTCTGTTCAGTTGAAATATCAAATAGCCTAAGTACTATCATTCGGACCTTCAGCTCCTAACTTAACCTGTAGTTCAGTTGGTAGAGCATCGGACTAATAAACAGAAGGTTGTGGGTTCGAATCCCAGCCGGGCCAAGTAGAGTTTTCTCTGCTTGTCCAGTATGGTTCATCACTTGGAGTAATTACACCTTAATATTATTCTCCACCCGAGTTCACAGGCTGTCCCACAATAATCTACCCTGCGAGTCAGAGCCCCTTTCCGAATTACGCATGCTTCGGGGGAAAGTGGGCTCTGCCAACAAACTCGATCTTCGCCTCAAGTTTGGGGCAAGTCAGTCAGGTTTTAAACTGGTCAAACAAGTTCTAGTTTACGAACACGTGTAAGCAGGAAAATAGGAAGTGACGCGTTAGAACCTTGGCCCAAAATAGTATCTTGGCAACCGTTCACGCATGCTCAAAAAGAAATATCGAGTTTGTTGGCAGAGCCCACTTTCCCCCGAAGCCTGCGTAGGTCGGAAAGGGTTCTGACTCGCAGGGTATCAATAATCATATAAAACGGCTATACATACGAAAAAAGATTATCCTTGGTACGTATTTCCCATCAAAGTCGTATTCTGATTTCTGACTTTCCTTTTCATCCTACAATAACCATAAACAAACGTACTTTATAAAAAGAACTATATTAACTTTTTAGGCAATTTAGGTAAGACACAAAAGATAGATATTTTCTTACGTTGCTGTTAACCATTACGAAATCACGACTTAGATCTTCAATCTCCTTTGACGACGAAAACTTTTGCTTTAAAGCTAAGTAATTGAAAGAAATTGAAATATATAAAACTCAGTAAGTATCATAATCACTATATCGTCGTCATCGTCATCACTATCGCCATCACAATAACCAACACCATCCCCACTACCATCACCATCACCATCACCATCACCATCACCATCACCATTACCATCACCATCACCATCACCATGAATCATCGTCATCGTCATAATCATCCTCACTATCACCATCATCCTCACCATTACCATCATCACCATCACCATCACCACCACCACCATCATCACCATCACCATCACCATCACCATCACCATCACCATCATCATCACCATCACCATCACCATCATCACCATCACCATCATCACCATCACCATCATCACCATCATCACCACCACCACCATCATCACCATCACCATCACCATCACCATCACCATCACCATCACCATCACCATCACCATCACCATCACCATCACCATCACCATCACCATCACCATCACCATCACCATCACCATCACCATCAGCATCACCATCTCCATCTCCATCTCCATCACCATCACCATCACCATCACCATCACCATCACCATCACCATCACCATCACCATCACCATCACCATCACCATCACCATCACCATCACCATCACCATCACCATCACCATCACCATCACCATCACCATCACCATCACCATCACCATCACCATCACCATCACCATCACCATCACCATCACCATCATCACCATCATCACCATCATCACCATCACCACCACTACCATCACCATCATGCACCATCACCATCATATCACCATCATCACATCACCACCATCACCATCACCATCACCATCACCATCACTACCACTACCATCACCATCACCATCACAACCACCACCACGTACCTTGACAAGCTTTGCACCAACTCTTATGGAAAATCAACATAACTGGTTTCCCACTAAAAAAATAATTAAATTTTTTATCATTGACCGAGTCACAAATAGCCTGCTACAATTTTACGGTGAATTGTTTGCTACTTAAATTAAGTTAGTACTGAATTGTCAAAATCACTTCAACCAATCAGTCTTACTTACTTTACTAAATACCACGTGCTGACTCTCGCAACCAGTTTTACACAATAAAACATAATTATTAACACATAATTCCTCTCCAATACCCGAGGGTTAGTTCTCCATAAGTAAATAAAATTATTTGACGTTAGCCAGAATAAATACTAAAGACGAACTTGGGTAGGATTGGAAATTTTTTAAGTCTTAAAGGCTGTAAGGAAAAACTTGGTTATTGACAAATGAAAACCATCTTACCTTTTGCCATTTAGACCATCGCCGATTGTTTGCCAATTAATGTTACTTCCAAATCCTAAAACGAAGAAACAATGTTATCAAATTCTATGCACTACATCAGTAAATTCAAATAAATTCAACATATAGTCAGAGTATTTTCGGTCAAATAACCAGACGACACATTGGTATCGATGTTCTCATATGAAGGGTTAAAATCGTGCAACAACTGTAAAGAATTAAACACGATTGCTTTAGAAATCTTCCTGATATTGGTAGAATCAGCTATCAGGAAACTATGCCTACATGCATGCATGTATCTGTAAATTAGCCAAGAAAAATGGTCTAGTGCTGGTCAGAGTTATTTAACTCCAAAACGACTTATTCTGTACCAAATTTACAGTAGTAATGTTTGTGAAAAACCCTTTTAGAAGTGAACTAAACTTCCCAAAATTAACGAAAACAGATCGATACTGATAAGAATATCAAAATTTATTTGTTGCAGCCGCGCTATATACTCTATATCCTCTATGACTAGAAATATCAAGTCAGTAATTCATGCGGTTACTGATGCATACAAAATAATTAATTAGGTCGAGTTAGCCATGCATTATATAACGGTATTATCCCTGCATAGAAGTATTGTATTTCCGTCTTACACATGCACAAAGTGGTAGAAACTTTATTTGATACTGCATGTGACTCTATAATATATAGGTTTATTACAGAATTTCTATTCCATTCGACAGATGTACCTCGCAAACATTAAAGCTTACCATTGTCCAGAGATTCTACAGTCTCGCGTGTTCCTTCACTAACAACCCTGCCAAAGATTGACCATAAAAGAAAAAATATGAAGAGATAACGCGTCATTATAGAACCACAGTTTATAGTTATACTGTGTACAGAGTTGATTCGGATGAATTGTCACTGAGTTACAAGGGGAACTGAATGAATTAACTAGTCAGGCAGTTTCAAAAGATTGTCAGAGCTTGCTAGAGACTAACAGGTTAGCTCTACTGGTGGTCTATTTTGAAAATGCCTGAAGCAACAAAGACTGAAAACGTGCTAGATGAAACTGAACAATTTAGGGCGAAATAAACAAGGTCAAACAAAGGATTCTGAGAAGAACATCTTGTCACAGTATTGTAGACTACTTAAATTTAAAATATAAATATACAAATACGCCGAATTACACATCAATCACAAGTTGTTACAGGGTTGTTGCAAGAATAATGTTTGAACCCTGAGATTTTTATCTGTTAAGCCATGAAGAGAGAGAGATGTATAAACTAACTCGGATATGATTGAAAATTATATGTAAATTTTAGTAGGAGTAATTGCAAGTTCCTAAGGCGAGACTTAAACCTAGCACCCCTAGCTGAATTTCACTTCGCATCAGTATATGAAATTAAATTTTCTAGACCTTCGAAAAAGGCTAAGTCTTTATGCTCATGCGTACAGTAACTCTTTTCAGCCCTCTTATGAGAGCTGTCCTACTTGAGCGTCGTTTACATCGAAAACTTCCAGCCCTCCTAGGAAGGTTAGCTCCGATCCAGCGAGAGGGCTGGATTTTACCTTGTGTTTGCATGGGAATTTTCTAGCCCTTGCTCATGCGTACAATAATTCTTTACAGTCCTCCTTAGGCTCTTAGGAGGCGCTCTGCCATATAAACACCCCACCCATTTTGGTGACCCTATGGTTATTAAACCCAGAAGCCGTCAAAATCGACATGTGCGCTGCACAGTCTGCGGGCAAAGTCCTGGGACGAGTTACGCAATTTTCAGCCAAACTCACGATCTGAACTTCGTCGATCACATTTCGTTGCATCATCTTTAGTCAAAGTTCTTACTCAATTTTCTTCTAGAAATCATGTCGTTTGCTATGGGATTATCGCGTTTATCTGCTAGACAGACTCTTAAGAGCGTCTTTAACTCAAATACAAGGAGATCGCTGGCTACTACGGTACGTATAACCTTGAAATGTTTCCCACATGCATGCTCGGTGAGATGAATATTCTCCCTCGAGTACAATACCACGTGTATGTAAGACTTATGATGTACTTTGTGATCGTTATAGATCAATGGTTCTAAGAAAGTCCTAAGTTCAAGATCTTTTGCTGTGCCATCAAGGCTTTATGCGTGAGTATTTACACTATTAAACGTTTGACATGAGAAACATTTTGTAATTTTTGACAATGGCTGGTTTTTAAATAGTTTGTAGGCAAATTAGCCCCACCGTACTCCGATCAGGTTAATAGTTATGTTTCACTGTTCATCATTATTTGTTAAGCTATATTTATTCGTAAAGGATGAAGTGTGATTTGTTGAAAAAATAAAGGGAACTGTAGTTATATTTCATGTCAGATTCAACAAGTAAAAAAAAGAAATTGAGTGTGAATTTTGCCACACCTCCACCCCCTTAGGTGTAGTATTTAACACTTATTGACTGGGACCAAGGGAAACAGTATGTTTTGTGGCCCCAAGACCACTGTTGTTACCCGAGGTGAAGCCGAGGGTAACAATGAGCGGTCGAGGGGCCACAAAACATACTGTTTGCTGAAGGTCCCAGTCAATAAGTATTTTATTATATACATGTACCAAGTGTCAAAGAAAACAAAAAAAGAAAGACATCAAAGCACTGAAGTAAATATAAGAGAATTGTTGAAGAAGCTCGTTGAGTTGTACTTTTATAAGATTTTCAAACTCGGCGAGTTGGCAGCAAGTCCTTTTTCGATACAAAATTCCCTTAAGATTTTAACTGCTTGCTTGGTGACCTTTTTCGTCGATGTTGAGTCTTTATCTTTGAGTAAATGATCTATTTCATCACTGCTTCAGCTAGTGAACCTTTGTTTTTGCTCCATAACTTGAGGATTTTATTATTCACTGGTCCATAACATATTATTCACCACTTCAGAGCTGTTGCCAGGAGACAGTGGAATTTCATCACTATCACGTGATACCCTCTTGCCCAATGAGACGCAAGAAAACATGAACTTTGACACTTGGTATATAATAATTGTACTTATTCTAACCCAGTGAACTCTATATATAACTGGAGTGATATCTGCTGGTCATTGACCAGGCAAAGATTGAAGCCAAACATGGTGGACATGTAGACCTGAAGTACATTTTAGTTCCAGTCTCCTATACAGTCTTTTGACTGGATCAGACTTGACCAGACCACATAGACTGGAACTATACATACTTCAGGTGTACATGCCTGGCACGTTGTCCACCACAAAGATAATCGTATCAGTTATATATAGAGCTAACTGGCTAAAACTAACCCCTTTACGGTTTTACTCTGTCTAATGCCAGATGATTTTAATTGTCAAAAGAAGAACCCTCAGACATCCTAGGTGGCAATGCATTTCAAGTGACCCATTGCTACCTAAACTAGCCAAAAATGGCCTCTATTGTTTTACTTTGTCTAATGCCAGACAATTTTAACCCAGGAGTATTAGTATTATTTAGTACATATGTTTGTGAAAGCTAGTTGCTTGTCTAAATTATTGTAAAGCAGTCTTCACAAAGACTGTTGGTGGTGACAGTGACTGATATTTTTGGTGGCCCCAGTGGTCATTGTCAGTCCCTACTGTACTGCAACCACCAGTCTTTTTTAAGACTGTTTTGTCTTTCTTAACAGTTCTGAGGTGAGAGGGGCAGTGTGTGGAATTGACTTGGGAACAACAAACTCCTGTGTGGCTGTAATGGAAGGCAAAACACCGAAGGTTATTGAAAATGCTGAGGGAGCACGTACAACTCCTTCAGTGATCGCTTTTGCAGCTGATGGTGAACGACTTGTTGGTGCCCCAGCCAAGAGACAGGTGAGAAAAAGTCAGGATTAATCAGCTCTCATATCATTTGATATTTGTAATGTTGGTGGGCTAGGCTATTATTTACATGTATATACAGTGTATATACTTCATAATAGAATTATCTCAAAATTATTTTTTATTATTCTTTATTTAAGGAGGATAAGTTTTTCAGCAGAGCTGGTGGGGTCCTCCATTTACAGCTAAGACCTATAGATGTTGATTTTATGGAGGGAGGAAAACCGCAGAACCCGGTGAAAAACCCTCGAAGCACAGGAGAGACCAACTAAACTCTACTCACATGAGTCCCCACCCTGAGAACAGGGTTTATTCCCAGACGGTCACCCATCCAAGTACTAACCCTGTCTAACCGGGCTTAATTTTTGGTGAGAGGCAGCACCCTAATAGAACACACCACCCAATATGCTCCCCAACAGTCAACAACAGTCAACAATGGTCCTTACCTTAGATCTGTTATTTATGAAATGACAGTTTGATATACAGTACAGTCAAATTATATAAACAATAGATCATAATTATTCATGACTTTCACCATCCTTTTAACTTATCAAGGCTGTTACCAATCCACACAATACTGTTTATGCCACAAAGAGATACATTGGACGTCGTTTTAATGATACTGAAGTTCAAAAAGATCTGTAAGTAGAAAGAGGATGAATACTGTAATATAGATGAATACTGTAATATATATATATATATATATATATATATAGTTCAATCTACAGACACGTGTTTCGTTGTACTACAGCTCATCAGTGTAGCTTGGAACAATCTGAATGAATTTCATCAATTACTTATACACATGCGATCATTGGTGACAACCGCATGTGGGACAGCATTGGTGAAGTACATTCAGATAGCGTGAAGTGCGCATGGGCCCAGAGTGCTCAAACTTCCACAAGGGTAGTGAGCGTTGCATTTTCGCTAATAGGTACCCACGGCAACTTCACAGAGTGCTCAACAACACTGAAGTGATGCAGCATACTGTAGTACAAGCACAATCGTATAGCTTTTCATTTAAACTTCGGAATTTTTAATGTCAATACCATAACATTTCCATTGTCCCAATTCCCAAAAATGAAAACTATTTGTACAATTTATATATTTATGTTTGACATCAGTTTATATATATTTAACCACTTTCTTTTTTGTACTTTTAGTAAAAATCTAGCATTCAAAATTGTCAAAGCATCAAATGGCGATGCTTGGTTTGAAGTTCAAGGCAAAATGTATTCCCCAAGTCAAATTGGAGCATTTGTCTTAATTAAAATGAAAGAAACTGCAGAGAGTTATTTGAATACAACTGTACAAAATGCAGTTGTGACTGTACCTGCGTATTTCAACGACTCCCAAAGACAGGTATACTGTACAATGTATTTTAATTTCAATGGAGGGCCATCAGACATGGATCCCTGAGTTTTGTTGTTCAAGAACAATGCTCTTTACGTAGCTCAGTTAATATATTTAAATTTCATGTGTGTTTAAACCTTTGGCTATTTCTTGAATTTTCTTCTAGGCTACTAAAGATGCAGGTCAAATTGCTGGTCTAAATGTTCTTCGTGTTATAAATGAGCCAACTGCAGCTGCTTTGGCATACGGCATGGACAGAGCTGAAGATAAAATGTATGTATATAGACTATAGTGTAGAATACGTAATTTTCACCCTTTGACGTCCAATTTCTTTTCAATTTTTCTTTTGAATTCTTTTCAATTTCATATATTGTCTTAGCTTTTGTATATTTTCAATAGAATTCAAAAGACAATTAGAATTCAAAAGGCTGAAAATGACGTCAAAGGCGGAAAATGACGGACTCGATCTCTGCATTTACTAAAAGGGTCTATATATTTACATATGTCAACAAAGATTAAAAAGTAAAGTGCTGTGTAGGTAGTGTTTTGGATAGAGCAAAGTTAAAGGGTGGTAAAGTTTCAAGATTAGTTTTAAAGTACTTATATCACTTGTGGGGTTTTAACTTTTAACATATTTAAATAGATCAAAAAAAGTTAGTTAATAAGTTGTTTTGCCGTTTTTGATTTACTTTAATAGTTTCTGAGATATAAGCCTTTAAACATGCCAATTTGGGCCTTTCGCCAAAAATTTCCGTCGTTCATTTTTAAGCACGAGGGCCTGGGACGCAGGAACCTAAGACGACCGTCTTCTTAGTTGGAATCAATGTGCGTACTGGAAAATGGGTGTGAGCTCGACATTTCGATTTTTCAGTTAAATATATGTGTTTTTGTGAATCAATAAGCCGAAACGTAGTTGTTTTGGATTGACTCGTTCCTGAGTCCCTGGCCCCCAAGGTGTTAAAATGAACGACGGAAATTTTTGAGAATTGCTATGTTCAGAAGCCAATATGCCAGGAACTATTTGACTAAATCAAAAACGGCAAAATAACTTATTAACTAACTTTTTTTGCTCTATTCAAATACATTAAAACCCCACAAGTGATATAAGCACTTTAAAGAGAGAACCCTCAGACATCCTAGGCAGCAATGAGTTAATATTTTGTTGTTGTTGTTGTTTTTTCCAAAGCCTTGCTGTCTATGATCTTGGAGGTGGTACATTTGATGTGTCAATTTTGGAAATACAAAAGGGAGTGTTTGAAGTAAAAGCAACGAATGGTGATACGTATTTGGGTGGTGAAGACTTTGATAATCATTTGCTTCAATATTTGGTGGCAGAATTTAAGAGAGAGGTATGTTACGTAGAATGTACTAAAATAATATAGTCTTCTTTAGATGTATGCTAAGATCACATATGATGTATCATAAATCCCTTCTCTTAACAACGTGCAAATTACAACATTAAGATATATCTTTAATCTTTATAGCAGTATATATTATGTCATACATCGAACTTAACCTACGTTGAAAACCAGTAGCGTCCGAAAATTTTCGGTCCGAACCCTGGAAATTTCGTGCATCCAAATTCTGGAAATTTCACGTTCGAATCCTGGAAATTTCGCGCATCCAAATTCTGGAAATTTCACTTTCGAATCCTGGAAATTTTGCGCATCCAAGTTCTGGAAATTTCACGTTAGAATCCTGGAGATTTCGCGCATCCAAATTCTGGAAATTTCACGTTAGAATCCTGGAAATTTTGCGCATCTAAATTCTGGAAATTTCACGTCCGAATCTTGGAAATTTCACGTTCGAATCGTAGAAATTTCGCGCATCCAAATTCTGGAAATTTCGCGTCCGAATCCTGGAAATTTCACGTCCGAATCTTGGAATTTTTGGATCTAGTTTGTCTGAATTTTGTAATAAAGTCGAAATTAAATTGTAAAGAATTATGTACAGCACACAATTACTGTGACTCTTTTCTTGTTATTGACGTAAATATTGAGTTATCAGGTTTAAAGTTTCAAAAAGTATTTTGCCTTTCTATAGTCTGGCATTGATTTAAGCAAAGATAATATGGCTATTCAGAGATTACGAGAAGCTGCAGAAAAAGCAAAAATTGAACTCTCATCTTCAATCCAGGTATGACTATATCTTCAATTCAGGTGTAAATAGTATGTACATGTCGTCATTGGGAATAAAACGGCTTCATTACAATGGAATAAATTTGAAATTACAACTTCCTCATAATGGATTAAAGTGTCTATGAAATGAAAAATTCGTTGGCATTTTTGTTGTTTTATTGTACAGAGGAGCATGGCAGGAGCACTCACTGAAAATTTCAAGAGAATCTGATGCGTAGTTTTCGCGCTATCAACCCTCAAAATTTGGGGAAATTTGGGGAAATTTGGGCTTCTTAACAATGCCTTATGACGTACGCAGATGGATCATTAATAGTGAAATCTAGTGTTCTTATGCATAGTTGTCCATCTGCGTACGTCATAAGCATTGTTTCCGAAAGCCCAATTTTTCTCCAAGAACGAACTAGCCATGGCAAACTTTGAGAGTTAATAGCGCGAAAACTACGTATCAGATTCTCTTGAAATTTTCAGTGAGTGCTCCTGCCATGCTCCTCTGTACAATAAAACAACAAAAATGCCAACAAACTTTTCATTTCATAGACTTTAAACTTTAAAAAGATTAAAAGTTTAATAATGAACGGAATCAAATATTGGTAGTGGATAGGAAAAAGTCGTCAATTTGCATCGTACATGCGGAAAAGTTGAGCAAAGTGAAAAGGTGGTAAACTGCTGAGAATAGTTTTGATTAAAGAACTATCAAATGGTTTTCCGTGTTTGGATACTCTGATCCAAACACGCTGGAAATTGCGAGACTGGAGAAAAGCGTAACAAAACGCAAGCCATAGGCGAGTGTTTTTAGCTTTTCGAAAGTCGAGCAATTTCCCAAGTGTTTGGATAAGAGTCTCCAAACACGGAAAAAACCCATTTGGTATTTCTTTTATAAAATAATCACAAGTGAATATGATATACTGTCCGACGTTTTCAAAAAATCGTTTTGGCGGGAATTTTCCGTGTTTGGATACTCTGATCCAAACACGGCAATTGACCAATCCGGGCTCGCGTAGTATACATGTTATTTTATAAAACGGAATACTGATGTTTCGAGCAGAGCCCTTCATCAGGTACCTTTTCACTTTGCTCTCTTTAAAACATTGTATATACGCAGCGCTGATCTACTGTAGAAAAGTTGGTCGTGTAACCATATTTTCTTTTTGTTATTTCAGACAGACATCAACTTGCCTTACATAACAATCGACCAATCAGGACCTCAGCATTTGAATATGAAACTTACGCGTTCAAAGTTTGAATCTCTTGTAAATAGCTTGATACAGAGAACGGTTGAACCTTGCAAGAAATGTATGAAAGACGCCGAATGTTCTATGTCCGACATTGGAGAAGTTTTACTCGTTGGGGGCATGACAAGAATGCCAAAGGTTTGTTAAAATTATTCAAATATAGTACACCGTATACGTCTGATACGTCCACGAGAATAAGCAAATCTCTCCGAGTTTAAACACCCGCTCTCTTCGACACAAAAATCCATTCGAAAATGGGCTTCTCAAAATACAATCCCACGAAAACTCAGTTTCAGCTTGCTTTTGAAATTCGTTTGTCAACATTTGTTGGAAGTTTGGGAACTAGGTATGGCAGTTCGCGAAGTTCATTGTGAAGTTCGAATTTAATAAACTTTGAATTGAATTCCTTTGGTGAAATCACGGAGTAGAAGATTATTTGTTGTATAGTGTTTGATGGAAATGAAGAATAATGGAAGAATTATTTTGTCTTCTCACCTTACATCTTTAAGTTAGTGTGAATTGAACTCTTAGTTTTCTAATTCTCGTATCTTTTTCCTCAAAGGTCCAGCAACTTGTCCAGGATTTATTTGGTCGTGCTCCAAGTAAATCTGTAAATCCTGACGAAGCGGTTGCCTTGGGAGCAGCTATTCAAGGTGGCGTCCTTGCTGGTGATGTGAAGGATGTTCTGTTGCTCGATGTTACTCCTCTCTCGCTGGGAATTGAAACACTTGGGGGTGTCTTTACAAAGCTGATCGACAGGAACACTACCATTCCTACGAAAAAGAGCCAGGTAAGTGAGCAAACAGTAAGAGCTGTGACGGTGACAGTGGGGGTGACAGTGATTGGTGTGACAGTGATAGTAGGTGTGACAGTGACAGTGGGTGTGACAGTGACAGTGGGTGTGACAGTGGGTGTGACTATGACAGTGGGTGTGCCCATAGCAGTGGGTGTGACAGTGATAGTAGGTGTGACAGTGGGTGTGACTATGACAATGGGTGTGACTATGACAGTGGGTGTGACAGTGAAAGTGGGCGTGACTATAACAGTGGGTGTGACTATAACAGTGGGTGTGCCCATAGCAGTGGGTGTGACAGTGATAGTAGGTGTGACAGTGGGTGTGACTATGACAATGGGTTTGACTATGACAGTGGGTGTGACTATGACAGTGGGTGTGACTATGACAGTGGGTGTGACTATGACAGTGGGTGTGACTATGACAGTGGGTGTGACTATGACAGTGGGTGTGACTATGACAGTGGATGTGACTATGGCAGTGGGTGTGACTATGACAGTGGGTGTGACTATGACAGTGGGTGTGACTATGACAGTGGGTGTGACTATGACAGTGGGTGTGACTATGACAGTGGGTGTGACTATGACAGTGGATGTGACTATGACAGTGGATGTGACTATGACAGTGGGTGTGACTATGACAGTGGGTGTGACTATGACAGTGGATGTGACTATGACAGTGGGTGTGACTATGACAGTGGGTGTGACTATGACAGTGGGTGTGACTATGGCAGTGGATGTGACTATGACAGTGGATGTGACTATGACAGTGGGTGTGACTATGACAATGGGTGTGACTATGACAGTGGGTGTGACTATGACAGTGGGTGTGACAGTGAAAGTGGGCGTGACTATAACAGTGGGTGTGCCCATAGCAGTGGGTGTGACAGTGATAGTAGGTCTGACAGTGGGTATGACTATGACAGTGGGTGTGACTATAACAGTGCGTTTGGCAGTGGGTGTGACTATGACTGTGGGTGTGACAGTGAAAGTAGGCGTGACTATAACAGTGGGAGTGACAGTAGGTGCGACAGTGGGTGTGACAGTAGGTGTGTCAATGGGTGTGACAGTGAGTGTGACGGTAACAAGTGAGGTGCGACTATAACAGTGGATATGACAGTGGGTGTGAACGTGGGTGTGATAGTGACAGTACATGTGTGAGTGGTAGTAGTGTAAACAATGACAATTAAACAAGACTCTCTTCCTGTGCTGAAAATAATCTCCTGCATTACTTGCAGATCTTCTCCACAGCAGCTGATGGACAAACCCAAGTCGAAATCAAGGTTTGTCAAGGCGAACGAGAAATGGCTTCAGATAATAAACTCCTTGGACAATTTTCATTGGTAAGTACTTTGTCATACCTCAGTCGCACGAACACTGGACTCGGCTCCAGATTCCTCCCTCCCTCTCTCTCCCTCCCTCTCCCTCCCTCTCCTTCTCCCTCCCCCCTCTCTCTCTTCCTCCCATTGCGTACCTATTTTTAACCTACTCTACCTCGTGTTCTTAGGTTGGAATTCCACCAGCACCAAGAGGTATCCCACAAGTTGAAGTCACCTTCGACATTGATGCCAACGGAATAGTCAATGTATCTGCGCGTGACAAAGGGACTGGTAAAGAACAACAAAGTAATGACCGCCGTTAAACAATTTTATGCTATACTTACGTGCTGTACTTTGCTTGAAGTATTGTACCTCATACACGATACTAACATGTGTACTTCTTTCTCAATTTAAGTCGTTATTCAGTCTTCGGGAGGTCTCAACAAAGATGAAATTGAAAATATGATCAAGCAAGCTGAAATGTATGCTGAAAGTGACAAGGAACGCAAGGTAAATTTCTTTTGGAGAACACTAGAAAATATCCAGTTTCAGAATCATAAAATGGTCTCCTCAAACCCGACTAGTTAATACGCCTCATCACAGACACAGCATTCCGTATTACTCTGCCTTCTCCGGTTGGGATCGATTCTTTCAATTCACCATGAACTTCGCTGGAAATTTAAAATGCATAGAGTGTAAATGGGGCTTTTTCAAGAACCTCCTCGAATATCTCTGTTTTGTTCATCGCAAGTTACGTTCATGGTTTGTTTTCCTTGTAGGAAAAGACGGAAGCTGTGAACCATGGTGAAAGCATTTTACACGACACTGAATCAAAGATAGAAGAGTTCAAAGATCAATTACCAGCTGATGAGGTATGTTTGCATCTTTTACTCCACTGTCCATTCCAAGCAGTTTATTCGACGTGAATGTATTTATCCTTGCTTGCTTGCCTCTTGCTTGCTTGCTTGCTTGCTTGCTTGCTTGCTTGCTTGCTTGCTTGCTTGCTTGCTTGCTTGCTTGCTTGCTTGCTTGCTTGCTTGCTTGCTTGCTTGCTTGCTTGCGTTCTTTCTTTCTTTCTTTCTTTCTTTCTTTCTTTCTTTCTTTCTTTCTTTCTTTCTTTCTTTCTTTCTTTCTTTCTTTCTTTCTTTCTTTCTTTCTTTCTTTCTTTCTCTCTTTCTCTCTTTCTCTCTTTCTTTCTTTCTTTCTTTCTTTCTTTCTTTCTTTCTTTCTTTCTTTCTTTCTTTCTTTCTTTCTTTCTTTCTTTCTTTCTTTCTTTCTTTCTTTCTTTCTTTCTTTCTTTCTTTCTTTCTTTCTTTCTTTCTTTCTTTCTTTCTTTCTTTCTTTCTTTCTTTCTTTCTTTCTTTCTTTCTTTCTTTCTTTCTTTCTTTCTTTCTTTCTTTCTTTCTTTCCATTCCGTCCTTCCTTCCATTCCGTCCTTCCTTCCATTCCGTCCTTCCTTCCTTCCGTCCTTCCATTCCGTCCTTCCATTCCGTCCTTCCTTCCTTCCTTCCTTCCTTCCTTCCTTCCTTCCTTCCTTCCTTCCTTCCTTCCTTCCTTCCTTCCTTCCTTCCTTCCCTTCTTCTTTCCCCTCCTTCCCTTCCTATCTTCCCTCCCTTCCTTCCTTCCTTCCTTCCTTCCTTCCTTCCTTCCTTCCTTCCTTCCTTCCTTCCTTCCTTCCTTCCTTCCTTCCTTCCTTCCTTCCTTCCTTCCTTCCTTCCTTCCTTCCTTCCTTCCTTCCTTCCTTCCTTCCTTCCTTCCTTCCTTCCTTCCTTCCTTGCAATGGCACAACGCGTACAAAGTACAAACACCTTTCTTGTGTCCTCTTTTGCAGGTCGCCAGTTTGAAAGAAGAGATAACCAAGGTTAGACAGGTCCTTTCAGACACAGAAAACACAACAGCCGAAGCCATCAAAGAGCAATGTAATGAGCTACAACAGAAATCACTCAAGCTATTCGAAATAGCGTACAAAAAGGTCAGTGAAAATATTTTATGTGGTGTTTAACGTGTTTTTACTTAGAACCTTCCTCGCGAATGGGTACCCACATGCCCCCAACTGATTCACGATGGAATCTTTCTGTTTTCTTTAAGATGGCGTCCGAAAGAGAAGGCGGATCGCAACAAACAGAAGATCAAGAAAAGACAGAAGGCCAAGAAAAGAAACAAGAAGAAAACTAAGACATGTGGAGGGAACTAGTTGGACAGAATAGTAAAGAACCACACATCCGTATTTGAATGGCAATGAACTCACAAATATCCCAGTGACATTTTTACTGTATGTGTAGTTCGTTACGATTGACTTGGCATAGCTTGTAGCGACAGAATTGACGTTATAATTGCATGGAAATGTACAGTTGCTGTTTCTAGACGCATGATTCTATATTTATAAAAGCGACGTTTATTTTAGGAGGTATATCGTAAGAGGTTTAATTAATTGCTAGTCGACTGCAATGTAAAATTATTTCATAGCTATAAAGAGCTTCTCATTTTTACAGTCTGATCTATATGCGCTCTATGTTTGTTGTTCGTAGCGACGCTTTAAAGTGCCTGTGAAACGAAGATTAAATTTGTGTTATCTGAAAGAACACTTAAAATGATAGAGTAACATCTTTTGCAGTTTTTCGTTTCCTTGCTTCGTTCTTGACATATTTTAGTTTGTTTGATATGCATATTAAACATTTTGATATAGGTGCATGATTATTATCGGAGATCAGAAGGTTAATAGATATCTTTGCTATTATCAAACCAAATTAATTCGAAGGAATCATGTGGGTTTGTTATATATCAAAGACTTTCGTTTGCCAAAGATGAAATCCTATTGGTCAAATCATGGTCACGTGCTGTTCAAACTCAATGTTTCTTTCTGCCGAGGGAAACATTGCACTTGTTTCCCTCTGACGTCATCAACGAAGAAGGAAACAGTGCAATGTTTCCCTCTGACGTCAGCTTTAATCATGCGTTGATCACGTGCATACACAACGATTATTGCATCAGATCAAGAACTTTGGACTCTTCGGAACATTTTGAAAACAAGAGCTTGTTTCGAGCTTGTTTTGTACGAAATAGCCCATTTTCCGGAGGAAAGAATATCTATACATATCTTCAAAGAATGTCTGAAAAAACCTGAAGAAATTTAAAACTGTTCTTTGTATTTGTTCAGTCTGGTGTATTTGTTTAGTTGAATTAAAGTTACGAAGACAAAGTGCTTTGGTAAGTCTTTTTGCCTTACGCAAATCTCGAGTCAACTTGGTATTTTGTATTTTAAAAGTCTTTGGTATATAACAAAACGCTTGTTGACTTTTGCCTCGAGAAACATCGAGTTTTACGGTCCCTCAGGCTACAATGTCTTTGCCTTTAAAGCCTTTGGGTTCGTAAAACTCGATGTTTCCCTCGGCGCCAGTCAACAAGTGTATAATGTTTCGCCCACAACACCAAACACATAGATCTTCAAGTGATTATTATATTTGATAATAGAAAAGATATATAACTTTTTCGATAACTCATTATGCACGTATATCGTCAAAATGTTTAATTTGCATATCAAACAAACAAATATCTCAAGAACGAAGCAAGGAAATGAAAAACTGCAAAATATGTTACTCTGTCATTTTAAGCGCTCTTTCTAATAAGACAAACTTAATTTTCAATTCCTGGGCACTTTAATATATATTAATAATAACATGTATTTATAACGCGCAAATTCAACTTTAACGTTTTCAAATGCACCTTACAATAATTTTTGACATGGCCGAGTCGAAGGCATATTTAAAGGCGCTCAGGCAGCCGCCATACGACACATCGGCTCACGAATTACAGCTAGGACCTAGGTGTTGGTTTTGCGGAGGGAGGAAAACCGCAGAACCCGGTGAAAAACCCTCGAAGCACAGGAGAGACCAACTAACTCTACTCACATGAGTCCCAAGCTTGAGAACAGGGTTATTCCAAGTCGGTCACCCATACTAACCCCGTCCAATCGGGCTTAACTATTGGTGAGAGGCAGCGCCCTAACAGCACACGCCAACCGTGCTCCCCTTACATTACGGCTAGTAATTATTTGTGCTGAGCAGCAAATGACTCAACTGCCCTGTGTTCTCCGCCTGACCGGAAATCACATTTGCAAAACAGAACGACAATGTCATGGAATAGAAATGTATTTATTCTGCGACAATCTACAACTTCTTATTGATCGCACCGAATTAGTTTCCCACCCCAGTACGACACCGCTGCCAAACGTTTTGCGCATGCGCGACGTCCGAGCTCGTCCTCAGAAAAAGAGCGGGAAAACCCTTTCAACAACATAACGACTGTTGGAGTGCATGTTGATTGTACTAGCATATCCATTGCAGGATAATTTTTTTGAATAAATAGTAAATTTTAGCAATGATAACCAAAAAAAGTATTTTCGAACACGAAATATTTGGACTGGTCCAAGAGTCCGACACAAAAGTTAAAATTATAAGCATACTACCGAAAAGATAAGGTAGATAATTTGTGCATGGTTTACCCCTTCGTAATTTTCTTTACCCTTTTTTAAAACACAAATGAATAGTCGAGTCTTACTTAGTCTTCGTTATTCTGGCGAATTCACGCATGCGCAAACGTTTGGTACCCCCTGCTAAACCCAAAACTAGCGTGATCATGATTGCGACATACTTTATAAATAATTGCGACATACTTTATAAATAATTGCAACATCAATTTTCACGCCACGCGATATTCTGTATACTCATCCGTCGATACGCTTAGAGAAATCCAGTCTGTCAGTACGTAATATGGCGAACGAAGATGTTGCGAAGTATTTACTTAAAGCAAGAAAGAATAACCCAGTTGCAGTCTACATCGCAAAGAATTCTGTCCGAGAGAATGACATATTGAGAAGATTAAGAGAGGTTAGTTGATCAATTCAAGTACTCGCTAAACTCTTTCCTGCCTTTTTTGAACTCTTCAATATATAGGGGTTTAATCCATATTACACTACCGCATTACTCTATGCTCGATAGTCTACGCTAAACCCCTGCAAAGGCTGCAAGGGTAACGCCAGACGATTTTATTCACCTCTGGGGAAGCCCTCCGGGTAGGTTGAAGGGTCACTGCTACAGACCTAGAAGAAAGGCAGATGTCAGGCAGCGGATGGTCCTTGGTCACATGGAGGCCCTCTTGGCTCCCAGCCATTGGTAGGGGGGTAGGGGGTAGGGGGGCTCCCCCACAATCCCTTATAGGTGTTTAAATAACTTTCCTTGGTGACAGAGTTTATGAAATATTCCTCCCAGCCATTGAGGTGGGGGGACACCCTATCAAACCCCTGTATGTGTTTAGATAATTTTTCTTGGTGACTGTATCACATTAGCAAAGTTTATGAAATAAATATTTTTCATTTTTCACTCTTAGAAGACTATTCAAGAACTTAAAGAAAATACAATGATTTCAGCACCTGAACAGGTTCAGTTGATTTCTATGTTACTGAAATTAATGAATGCAAAGAAAGCAATCGAAATAGGTACTGTACAAGTGTACACTGTATAATACCATACTTCACAACTGAGTGCAGCATGGGGGGTAGGGGGGGGGGGGGGAGACCCTGTGTACAAGGTTGGTGTGAGTTTTGTATGTATATACTGTAGTATGTACAAAATGACTCAGCTATTATTGGGTGAATTTTTTTTAAAAAAATTACAAATATATCGATTGGTACATTGGCTCAAAATTAGGAGGTGCCCCTCGAAACAATGCCTGCCCTTCTGTATGAGGTTCTGAGAGACACAAAGTGAATCTGAGTGTATATTGCCCAATGCGAAATGCCATGGACACAAATTTTGTACATTTCTTATAACTAAAACTCTTCTTAAATGTGTATCACAGTCTCTAATGTATGTATATGGCATTTATTTGTTTGTGAATCTCACACAAAAGAATATTTGAAATTCTGTTGATATATCTTAAATATAAATATATATATAATAATAATAATAATTAATAATAATAATAATAATACAGTACATGGATGAAAATATGAAAATTTATTTCGAGTGTTGACTGAGGATATCTCACGAGTGAGTGAAGTGAACGAGTGAGATTCTGATATCCTGTTCAATACTATATAAAAAAAATTGTCCTATTGCCTTGTAAAATTAAACTATAATGATGATTCAGCGATAATCCTCACATGTGTGATTATCATAAATAATTGCACATGCGAGATTATCACTTTTATTAGTGGTGGAAAAATCAATAAAACACTCTATTTTATATAATATATATATATATATATATATATATATATATATATATATATAAATAGTATAATATATAAATAGTATATATATAAATAGTATATATATAAATAGTATATATATATATATATATATATATATATATATATATATATATATATATAAAATATAATATAATACCACCCCACGGAGCAGCACAATAATTTGAGTTAATTCGCAAGGACAGCCGTGAACTATCAACAAAGAAATGTCAACAAATTCTATGAATGTGCATGCATGATGTACTTAAAACTGTGATTCAAAAAGCTTAAAGCATCTTGATTAAGAGCTGGTCTTTTTGGTAATACCCAATCATGACAACTTTGCATGTCTTTGTTTTCAGGTGTATTTACTGGATATAACATACTAAATATAGCTATGGCACTTCCCAAAGATGGCAAAGTCATTGGTTGTGACATTTCAGCAGATTATGTCAACATGGGAAAGCCATTCTTTGCAGAAGTAAGTTATTATAAAACCATACTAAAATAAAGCTGTAATTCAAATCAAGTGTGTCAGGTCATATATTTATGAGTTTGTGCTTTGTATATAGGCTGGAGTCAGTGACAAAATTGATTTACGTATTCAGTCAGCAGTGAAGACATTAGGTATGAACCCAGGGACAATTTTTGTATTTCATGTTGAAAAAAGCCTTTTAATAGTAGAAAGGTGGGTGGGGCAGTGATCTACCAGTACTCAAGATTTCAAAAAAAAATGCCTAGACAAGACTCTCATTAGACTTTCTCAAAGTCCTTTTCAAACATTTTTGACCTTTCGACTTTTTTGACCTTTCCGTTCCTCGTTGAAAAGGACTTTTCCCACCTGCAGCGCGTCAAAATTCACCGGTGAATGTTTCGACCGGCAACGTAATTCGGGAAGTAATTATATTCAGGCTAAATTGCTATGCAAGTGCTATCTTTGGAAGTTGGAGACTTAAACAGACTCTTGAAAACGTTTTGGTATGGTAGAACCACTTTCCTTGCATGTACGACAACCCGAAACACGTCAAAACAGGGCGATGTACATTTCAGCGATTTCCCGCCAGAATATTTAATGAGATTCAAAAACCTGCAAGCAAAACAAGTCCGCCTCTTTCCTCCCGCTTTTCCGCTATCCCGCCTTTCCGCTCTCCCGCAAAAACTAGCGCCAAGAGGTGGACTTGGAGCAAGTCTAGACTCTACTTTTTACATTATGGTGAATGTTTACAAGCATGTACACGCGTAAAAATCTCGCAAGTTGTTACAGCATTGTTGCCTGAACAATGCTGTAACAACTTGCAACAACGCTGTAACAACTTGTTGACATATGTGAACATTGATAAATGAACAACATTGTTCATCATTGTTTCAACAAGTTGTTACTGCTTGATGAAACAACAACCGTTGTTCATGCATGTTGTAACAACCGAAGAACGTGTTGATACATCATAGTCAATCGAGATATGGTCTGGAAACTCAGCTAAAGTCTTTGGTCTATCTTTTTGTTCGCCTTTATGCATTTTTGTGCACGGTGCACGGTCACTGAACACATTGTATTTTAATATAATGAACGAATTGTCCAATAGCAACGTTTCAGTTCAATCACTCAACCGTGCTATTTAAATATTAATAAACCTAAAACAAAGGTTGTGCACGGTGTAAGGTACGGTTCAACATAAAATCACAGCTCATTATAGGCGCTTTGAAGTTTGCCGAGTTTCCAGACCATATCTCGATTGACTATGGATACATCAACCATGTTCACCATTGTTGTAACATTGTTGTTCATCGTTGTTATTTCGTCATGCTGTTACAACATGTTGTATCATGTGCGAACAACGTTGTTAGCTATAAAAGATGTGCTGTTGGAACAACTTGTTCATGACTGTTGATTTATCCGTGAACAAGTTGTTCGCACCATAAGTGAACAACTTGTTGGCAACTTGTTCACGGCGAGCAGCACAACATTGTTCACGGCGAGCAGCACAACATTGTTCACGCCTGTTGACAACCGTGAACAAGTTGTGCGTTTTTACGCGTGTAGATGACATCGCAGATAGTGGAGAAGAAAATAAATGAGCACTGTACAGTGATTAATGCGTGTAGTATATGTTGTCTTTTAAGATGAACTGTTAACAGCAGGGGAAGGCGGTACCTTTGATTTTATCTACATCGATGCTGACAAGCCCAGTATGGATACTTATTATGAGAAAGCATTGCAGCTAGTTAGAACAGGAGGCCTCATTGGCTTGGATAATGTAAGTTTTGTTCGTTTCAGAATCATACTCTGGGTTCCTCAGGGAAATATAAAGGGAAAAGGGTCAGAGTATTAAAGTGATCCAGAAAATCCAGAAAATATTGAGACTGACTAGAGTTTGATCATACTTGCTAAAATCAGCGGTACCACAGAATAAAGACTATACAGAAGGGCCACTTAGCGGTACAACGTGTCCTCGTATTTTTATGCAAAAATATGCAGTTTACTGGCTAGGACAGCCAGTTCAGCGTGCTTATTGGCCAGAACATGCAGTTTACTGGCTGAGCAACATGACATGCGACATGCGCGGAGACAAAAACTTCAAAGGTTCCGACCCGAGTGGCCCTTCTGTATAGTCTTTATTCTGTGGCGGTACCATCAAAGACGTTGTCTGGAGGCTTGGCATGTAAATCTTTGCCTACTAGCATAGTCAATCGAGATATGGTCTGGAAACTCGGCAAACTTCAAAGCGCCTATATAATGAGCTGGGATTTTATGTTGAACTGTACCTTACACCGTGCACATCCTTTGTTTTAGGTTTATTAATATTTAAATAGTACGGTTGAGTGATTGAACTGAAACGTTGCTATTGGACAATTCGTACATTATATTAAAATACAATGTGTTCAGTGACCGTGCACCGTGCACAAAAATGCATAAAGGCGAACAAAAAGATAGACCAAAGACTTTAGCTGAGTTTCCAGACCATATCTCGATTGACTATGCTACTAGGGATGAGCCAATAATGAAAAATCCAATTTACCGATACGATAAATTCCGGGCTTATCGGCCGATATCGGTAGTTACCGATATTGGTCGTCAAGAATTTTTAGCTCAAGAATTTTTAGCACTTGAATTTAGGGCGAAACGTTGGCAAAACGTATTAAACAAGAACTGATAGACCAGTAAAAGAAACGTGATTACAGTATTTAATGTACTCTAGTAATCAATTAATTTGGGAAAGTATCGAGTACGGTAAATGACTATAACGACGTAAAGTCGTAATTCGTAAACATTCATTTTTAAGTATTTTTACAGCAAGTTAATTAAATTTGACAGTTTCATTGTGGAACAGAATGCGTCTTATAAACAAGTTGGCGTTTTTCTTGATAAACGAAGGATATATCACTAGAAAAAAGCCAGCATCAGGGCAGCATGTTATTTATCGGAAACGCCGATATATTGTATATTGTTGTTATCGGCCGATAACCGATAAGCCTGAAACTTGTTGATTATCAGCTTCTACCAATAAATATCCGATCATCGGCTCATCCCAATTGCCTACCGTATCGGCTTACCAGTCAAAACGTCCTCGGGTCATACAGGTTTTTTTTTAAGAAAAATTTAGAACTGCACATTTTGTCATACTGACACAACATGTCATATAGCATGAAATTCAACTCGCGCAAATGGCACAATTTTTTTCTTATTAATAAACTTTCATCAACTCATTCTCATCCGTACAAATATGAACGATGACTTTAGTATTTCAGTTTGTCTAGTAATGCCAGGTGCTTTAAATAGAAAGCTGTTACGACAATAAGACATAATTCGCAGATATTCATATATTAAACACCGCTTGTGCGAAAAGGCAAGGAAATCTCAAATGTCAACAAAAACTATATTTGTTAAGTTTGCTATGAGAAAATAAATATTCTGGTACTGCTTTTATTATTGAAGCTATATGTATTCCATTTATACCTTCGATTACTTTAGTTTTCTACAATAAATATCCATATCCTGAAAGTTCGTATTTTTTCAACTGCACAAAATTTTTTTTAGAGTTGCACAAATTGATTTAGAACTGCACATTTTGTGTAGAACTGCACGTTAAAAAACCCCTGGGGTCATAGAAGTCCAAAAGATAAATACAGTATATTAACAGACTTATTTGAAAGTTAAAAAAACGTACATAATGAATATCTCAAGCAGTTAGATAGTTTATTTGTATCGTTTGACTAGACTTTGTAGCTGTATTTATGTGTTGCTATAAAAATGGGAACTTGATACAAGTAAAGACTGGCAACAGACACTTTGCCTTTGAGCCTGATCTTGCAGCTTTATACAGTAGAACAGATTACTGGCGTGAAACATTTGAAAAATGTATTTGTCAATGTCAAAAATATACTAATAAGTCTTATATAGAGTATTGTATGTATGTTGACATGTTCCCTGGACCCTGATCAGTTTGGAAGAAGTGAGGACGTTTTGACTGGAGGATGTTTTCACTGGACACCCCGTATCGTTCGTTTCCGAACGAAGCAGACTTTCGTATTTTACGTAATGTTGGGCATTTCACTCGATTACATAGCATGTTCTAAGGATTTTGGGTGAAGGAAAATTCGAGTGTAGAATATATACATTGTAAGACCAAACCGGGACCAGTTGCTTTTACGGGGTGGATACACTTCACTTTTTAATTTTATTGTAATACTGTGCTTATGAATATTTTCCTTCAACATAGGTCTTATGGGATGGCAAAGTTCTTAACCCAGAATTACATCATGATGATGAAAGAACAAATGTTATTGTCAAACTGAATGAAAAAATCCACAAGGACTCAAGAGTGGAAATGAGTTTGGTTCCCTTCGCTGATGGTTTAACTTTGTGCAGGAAATTATAAATACAATGATATAAGGACGTACTGATTACAAATCCTTGATTCAATTTTTCACATCAATAACTGCTCAATATGTAATAGACTTATTTTTTAAAGAAATATATGTACGTCTATTTATAAAGGAAAGTTAGTGAATGGTGAATGCGATTAACTATTTTGCTTAAAGACTGGCCAAACCGTCGCCTTTGCTATTTTGCACACCAGTAATATCGTATTTGTGTACAGTATATAGACAGCCTCGCTCCCAAGCGTTTATTGTTGCTGCTTTATCAGCGTGGTTCCCAGGCCTCTCTTTTTGATGTCGAGCGGCAGACCGAAATTGTGAGAGGCCTGGAATAAAATGTTTTGCTTGGCCCCAAATCTGGCCCCAAATTATACAGGCACCAAACGGCCGTTTGGCGGAAAACCAAGGCAGATAACACTCACGTCGGTCTGCACAATTCTTTATAACATCATATAGCAAGGTTGGTCTACTGCCGAAACGTTAAAATAGCATACTTCGATTTGTATAAATGTGTTTCAACACAATCACTTCCTACGCCGAACACTACTTTATAAAGCCTCGAAACCTACTCGTTTGCTGTCTGCTCTCAAGAAGAAGTTTGTTTAAGTGCCCTCGTTCATAAAATCCGAAAGAATCCGAGCTCCAGCAGGATTCATGATAGATAAAGATGAACATTTTCCGCTAGTCCTCTCGCTCGATCCCTATTCTGTGACGTCACCAAACTAAGTTCGAGAGAAAAGAGGACTAGGAACTAGTCTGCTGCTTTATCTCTCACGTTTGGGGATTTTACATATTCGTAATATTTGGGTCTTCCTGAGCAAAATCATAATGTATCTTGTCAGCCGAAAATTTCATCTTCATGGAGCTTTTCACTGTCAACGTTACCGGATGTGATGTCACAAGAGGCATTCCAAACCAGTTTTCTTTTGTTACTTGCCACAAAAATGCCTCTTGTGACATCACATCCGGTAACTGTGACAGCAAAGAAGTCCATGAAAATGAAATTTTCGGCTGACAAGATATATCATGATTTTACTCAGGAAGACCCAAATATTACGAATATGTAAAATAGGCACTTTAAACCTGAAGTCGAGTCTTTAGTATTTTATTCTGGCTAACGCCAGATGATTTTATTCAGCACAGAGAGAGATCCAGGCCTCAAAGTGTTAAAACCTATCTCTTTAAGGATAGGGTAGGGGCATTCCCCCCCCCCCCCCGAAAACGCCAAATACAGTTTTATAACAATTATGTGAAAAAGGGTTTGCCCCCCCCCGCAAAAAACAAAAACAAACAAACAACAAACCAAAACAAACAAACAAACAAAACTGCGAGGCCTGGTGCCGCCACTGCTGACGACAAATCTTCAGTATTTTATTCTGGCTAACGCCAGACGATTTTATTCAGCACAGGGAGAGGTCCAAGTATTAAAACGTATCTCTTTAACACTTTGAAGCCTGAAGACGAGTCTTTAGTATTTTATTCTGGCTAACGCCAGACGATTTTATTCAGCACAGGGAGAGATCCAGGCCTCAAAGTGTTAAAACCTATCTCTTTAACACTTTGAAGCCTGAAGACGAGTCTTTAGTATTTTATTCTGGCTAACGCAAGACGATTTTATTCAGCACAGGGAGAGGTCCAGACCTCAAAGTGTTGACGACGAGTCTTTAGTATTTTATTCTGGCTAACACCAGATGATTTTATTCAGCACAGGGAGAGGTCCAGGCCTCAAAGTGTTAACACCTATCTCTTTAACAGTTTGAAGCCTGACGACGAGTCTTTAGTATTTTATTCTTATTAAGCAGTGTTAAACTAAAGATGATTTTTACGAAAGTTGGAAAACCGGACAACCCGGAAAAAATCCCTCGGAAAAAACCCCATCCCTACCGGGGTTTTCTTTTACCTTTTTACACTCGTGTTAATAAATATACATATTTATTTTCCCCTGGAGCTTTGCATCCTGGTTCTATTACGTATAGGTTAAATACCGACCTCGAATTCATTTATAATAGGACCGCTTCTACGAGAGCCCATAAGACGTGGATTACACAGGACACGCCTTACAGAAGACGCGAAACATTCGTATAAAAGGTACAAAGTCTTATCGGCTCGCGTATAAACGGCCGTAATATCAGTGGTCAGTTACTGGTTACTTAATATGTACATGTAAGAGTAGACTACAATAAATGACATTGGGCATTTCACGCGATTACATAGCATGTTCTAAGGGTTTAGGGTGAAGGAAAATTCGAGTGTAGAATATATACATTTTAAGACCAAACCGGGAACTGTTGCGAAAAATGCAACTACACAGGCCTTCCGGCAGGAATTGAACCCACGACCTTGCGATTCTAGTGCAATGCTCTGACCACTGAGCCACGGAGGCCGTTGCCGAGAGCTCGATCGCGAGTTCTGTATATATAATAAGGTGGTAATGCCAGGAGAGAATTGGGTATATTATAAATGATATTGGGCATTTCACTCGATTACATAGCATGTTCTAAGGGTTTAGGGTGAAGGAAAATTCGAGTGTAGAATATATACATTTTAAGACCAAACCGGGAACAGTTGTGAATAGTTCTACATGTGAGAATCCAATCGTCTCGTTGCTTTTTAAAAATGATTTCCCACTCCAAACCAGTTTTATTCTATACGCGTTAGACCATAATAGAGAAGCAATGGTGTGCTTTGGTCCTAGAACAAGAGTCAGAAAGTACGTTTTTGATTATTTTATCGCGTCATTCCTCAAGGTCTTTAACAACGTCGACATTGGTCGTTTACAGTAATTTCGTCTTGTACATGTAATGTATTAACCCTTTATCGCCCAACGATGTCTTTGGTATTTCTAATGCCAGACGATTTTTCTCATCAATGGAGTGGCTACTGGGCGATAAAGGGTTAATAGACTATCTCGGTTAACCCTTTATCGCCCAACGATGTCTTTGGTATTTTACTGTGGCTAACGCCCGACGATTTTTCTCGTCAGTGGAGTGGCTACTGGGCGATAAAGGGTTAACGCCGGACATCAAACGCAGTATAAGTTGAGAACTACTGTACATGCTAGAATGCGTCTTCAACGACGCACCAGAACATATAGGGTAAATAGATCATCTGAATATATAATGCGTTGAACACGTATAGACGGGCGATGGACGAAGAAAACAAAGAAACCATAATTACTTGAAAAACTGGGGCTCTGATCAGCCATGGCTAATATTCTAATATTCTCATGGCTAATATGGCTATATATAGAACGCTAAGGCTACTGTGGACATTTCACAAGTCCCTGGCTACCATAATACCATAGCTAGAACGAAGCTAGAAGGGTATCCCACAGGTTCCCAGTTACCGTGGCCGTAAGGAAGCTATAAGGCTACTGTAGATGTTTCAGGAGTTCCAACGCTCTATACTAAACGATGTGTTATGTGTTCACGAGTTAAAGTGTCTATGAAGTGAAAAATTCGTTGGCATTTTTGTTGCTTTATTGTACAGAGGAGCATGGCAGGAGCACTCACTGAAAATTTCAAGAGAATCTGATGCGTAGTTTTCGCGCTATCAACTCTCAAAATTTGCCGTGGATAGTTGGTTTTGGGGAAATTTGGGCTTCTTGGTAACAATGCCTTATGACGTACGCAGATGGATCACTAATAGTGAAATCTATTGTTCTTATGCATAGTTGTCCCATTTGCGTACGTCATAAGCATTGTTACCGAAAGCCCAATTTTTCTCCAAGAACGAACTAGCCATGGCAAACTTCGAGAGTTTATAGCGCGAAAGCTACGCATCAGATTCTCTTGAAATTTTCAGTGAGTGCTCCTGCCATGCTCCTCTGTACAATAATACAAAAAAAAAATGCCAACGAATTTTTCATTTCATAGACACTTTAAATGTAACTGGCTACCTTACATGTACATGTAAAGGAAGCCTACATATACGTGTAGGTAGCAATGTGTTTGTGAACGAATTAGCAACGAATGTGTTTGTGGCACTTCGTGCACACATCTGTAACGTTCTTTCCATAGTTCCTATTACGTTCTACAGGTTTCTCGTAACCTTGGTTACTGGCTACAGAGGCGTATAAAAACTAAGGTTGCCGTCGATTTTTCGCGGACAACTATACTACTCTAAATTTTCCGGCAACCACAAACAGACAAAATACAATCTGTACAATACCTCTACAGCAGCAATGGTTTCCTTGATATAGTGTAACGTAAAATCTGTCCCAAGTTCCATATCACTGCACAAGATCTCAATCTACAGCAACAATGGAAAATACGTCAAAAATCCACCCCAAATCGGCAGTTATTCCTGCATGGTTCCTCTTCTGAGTAGACAACACTCACCTGATTGGCAGCTTCCAACTTTAATTTGCGAGCGATAAATTTCTGAAGTAAACCAATCGTCACTAGAGACGAACATCTTACGAATTTTCTTTTCAATGGCTGTAAAGTTACGGAAAGCAGAATTTTACCACAAGGTCAAGTAGAACACAATTTGTAGGGTATTGGGTCATTCCAGAAAACATCCACACCTCCCCCACGGAGGAAATGTGAAGTTGACCCCCTCCCCCCTTCGGACGTCCTAGTACATTTTGCTATTATCAGAAGTAGATTTACCCCCCTCCCCTCCCCGGATGACATAAATTTCCTCTGTGGGGGAGGTATGGATCTTTTCTGGAATGACCCATTCTCGGCCTGTACATTCTCAAGACGTCTTTAGCTAAGTGTGATGTGTTGTGAGACGTTAGAATTAGGTTAGTGTTAAACTGTACAAACTAAAATACAATAACGTAAATTTAACTTACTAGAATATCATCTTCAGTGAACTGATCCATACTAAGATGCAAAAACAAAGTTAACTTAAGTTATCCATTCTCAAAACAATTCATCAACATTAACTGTCATGTCCCTGCACACTCCATCTCCCTCTCACGCTCTCTCTGACTTTCTCACTCTTACCCAAGTATCTTTTATACCACCCTCACCCTGACCATTACTCTCCCTCTCAGCCAGACTAGACTCTCTTATACCCTCCCACTCTCTCTCACAATAACACCCTCTGTCACCTCACCTAATTTATTCACCCACACCCTCTCACCCTCACACTCTGTCACCTCACTCTCCCATCACTCTCCTCTCTCAACTTTCTCCAATTCCCTCACCCTGGCCTCACTCTCATAACATCCTCAATCACATCCTCTTTCCATCTCTCTTACTCTTACTCTCACATTCACTCTTACCCTCACACCTTCACTCTCACCTCCATCACACCCTCTCTCACCCCCACCCTCTCATTCACTCTCATCAATGTTAAAACCCAACTTTGGTACTACAGCAGAACAATCACCTCTTCATCTCCAGCTGCATAGTAATCTGATCATCCTCTTGGTACATTGTTCTTGGCTGGGAAGGAGAAACTACTGCTTGAGATTCTCTTAGAGAGTTTCCCTCTGGAATTGGTGGTGGATCAGGTTTAGTTACTGGAGTAGGAAAAGACAATATAAGTACAGTATACAGCTTAACCATAAGCATACAGTATATTGTACAGTGCAAGTAAAGAACATGTATATATTAATAGTTTTAAAAAAGGTACCGTAATAACAAAAAAAAGACATGTGGCTGGTTCATTGTACCTTTCTCAGGGACAGGCAAGCCTCTGCTTTTGTAAAATACTTTCCGTCGTCTTTCTTCACCTGAATCAATCAAACAAGGCTGCTAATTTAAAGGAGTATAATACACTGTACAATCCCTTAAAAAAACAAACATTGCACTTTAAACAAACAATAGTGTATTTCACTCACTGTACATGTAGATGTATAGTACCTTCATTAAAGTTCGGAATAAGTTTTCCAATAATATCTTGTAATGCTGTATCAGATCTATAAATATAAAAAAATAATGTAAAAAAATATTATTAGTAAACAATATAATTATAGAATTTTATGAAGAGAAAGCCTGCATTATGTACTTAACATTGTTCTGCAAATGGAATCATTTAAGCCAGCACTATTAAACTAAACAAAGTAGATAGACTACAGAGTACCTTAAGTTGTACCAAGGATTAGTTTTATGAATTTGTTCATTGCACAATGGACAGTGAAAGCTCTTCTCAAGATGCTTCAAGATGCAACTTCGACAAACTGAAAACAAAAATCACAAAAATTGTTACTGTATATGTATATGTATATATATATATATATATATATATATATATATATATTTTCATATATATTTTCGCTTACCTCAAGAGTCCGCAACAGGCTGTTTCATCTAAAAAAGAATCTTCAGATCTGCCTGAAGATTCTGTTTTTTAGATGACTTTTTTAGATGAAACAGCCTGTTGCAGACTTTTGAGGTAAGCGAAAATCTATATTTGCTCTAACTATGTTATCGAGCACTCTTTGCGTTTCGTAGACCAAAACCCCCACATGTGTGTGTATATATATATATATATATATATATAGTACTGTAGCAATTGAGCTGAGTGGATTTTAGTTCTAAAAATATTTATTTACTAGATATTTTTTTACATTCCTAATTATACTCAAGTAAAAAAGCATCTTAGATAAACCATTTTTCTTCCTGGCAGCAAAATCCAAATTGACAATTTCCTGCCTGATAGAATTTTTCAATTTAATAAGTTGTGATACCACCAGACTTGCAAGTTTGTATCTCAAAACCATAATTTATCCGAATGTGGTATCTTTTCATACTTTGAAATAGTGAACTTTTTCAATTGAATACTACGTAATACAAGTACTAGCGTCAAAAATCAAAATGCTGAAACAGTTGAATAAGATAAAAGCAGCTTGCATTCTTGCAAATGCACAATGACAGCTGCAGCCTGCAACAGCAACACTATACTATAAATATTTCATTGTTTTCTAGAACAAATCATTGCATCATTAGTGCAAGGATATACGAAACTTAGACAGGTTAAGGTCATGTACATGTAATACACCTTCAAAACACTTTCAAATTGTTTACAAATCGCCACTGGTTTTGGCAAGAATATAGAAAGATGAGTCATTGAATATGAAACTTGATATTCAATCAAAAGTGACACCCATCAAAATTGTGTGATTGTGTGACCGTGACACTTTTTGATTTTTTGAAGAATAGGAATTTATCTTTAAACTTTGACTTGGATTAAAAAACCTGACAAATATTTCCTGCAAGATACAAAAAATTTCCTGCGAACTTTTACAAAAATTTCCTGGCAGCGGCACTGCTGGACATTTTCCAGCACTGAGCCTTACAAGAGTGTAGACATTCTGTGATTGTCGTAGCATCAACCATATATCCTTGGCACACTGGACACGAAATGAAAGGATTGAAGGTCGATAATTTGTAGGTTTTGGCTTTCTAAAATTAGACAAAAATATGTTTTTTTTTCTTAATATAATTTATTATAATTTTCTCCAATTATACAAGGTCAGCTAGAATGAAATTGAAATTCTCACCCCAAGGTAGTCTCTCTTCAGTCTTTCTGGTATACTAGGAAATGGTCTCAGTTTCTTACGACGACTTTTTCCAATTCTTTGAAACTTTACAGCTGGCTTAGCAGGTACTTTAGGATCTGAAAAAGTTTTAACTTAAGTATGGTATCTCTTTAGCATATATTTAATTAATGTTCATATAAATAATTTGGAGAGCACAAAGAGTTGTTTATTAACAGCTAAGTGTAAATTACATTTTTTTTAAATTTTGTCTGAATAAGATGTGACCTTTTATGAATAACACTGTTCTTGGTCTATCCTGTGTCCCAAGGGTTTTTCTCTAAGATCTTGGGTTGTCTTTCCTCTGTATAATCAAACTTGAGTTACATTTTGGCCAAATATGCCTCGTATTATGGTGGCAGCCCAATGGGTCATACTGAATATACCTTTAACTTAGTCACATTGATCTGGATCCTTTGTAATTCAGGCACCAGCTGCAAGTAAGGATGATTGGCCCCTCTGGGTCTTCCCTTGTTCCAATACAGCATGGAGGGTTAGCCTAAAGTTACACATTTCTCTATGGGGGATGGAACCAGTGTAGGGGGATGGTGGCACTGTGGGGGGAAGGTGGCACTATGGGGGGAAGGTGGCAGAGGAGGGGAATGGTGGCACGGTGGGGGGAAGGTGGCACGGTGGGGGGAAGGTGGCACTATGGGGGGAAGGTGGCAGAGGAGGGGAATGGTGGCACGGTGGGTGGGGGGTGGGGAGGGGAGGTGGCACTATGGGGTAAGGTGGCAGAGGAGGGGAATGGTGGTACTGGGGGGGAGGTGGCAGAGGGGAATGGTGGCATTGAGGGGGGAGATGGTGGCTGAGGGGGGAAATGGTGGCAGTTGGGAAAAGGGATGGTGGTAGGGGGGGGGAGAGATGGTGGCAGTAAGGGGGAGATGGTGGCAGTGGGGGGAATGGTGGCAGTTCAGGAAAGGGACGGTGGTAGGGGGAGAAGATGGTGGCAGTAAGGGGGGAGATGGTGGCAGTTGGGGAAAGAGATGGTGGTAGTGGGGGGAGGGGAAGATGGTGACAGTGGGGGGGGGGTGTGTGATGGTGGCAGTAAGGGAAAGAGATAGTGGCAATGGTGGGGGGTGTTAGTGGGAAAAGGGATGTGGGCAAGGGGGGGGGGAATAACATCTATCACAAGAAAGGGTTCCAAAAATTCAAACACTGTCACATATTTTGCGTTTAATATACATAATTATAATAATATATTAGTAATGTGCCATAAAAGCATGTGATCGGACTACAAGCTACAACGGCAATAAAAGTGTGTACCGCTGTATGTCCTGTCATCATAGTCAATTGAGACAGGGGCGGATTTAGGGTACGTCAAACACGTCACGCGACGTAGATAAAAATCCTAGACTAATTTATTCATGAATTAATTACTTGGAAACATTTGAAATTTGAAAATTTCCAATTTTAAAAATATTTAAATTTTTAAAAATTTTATATGAATTTATGAATTTTTGAAATATTCAAAAATTTCATTTTTGTACGTATTTAGCGCTGCTATATCGGAAAAAATTAATAATTCTCTGACCCAGTCCCAGTCCTCGGCTGGAGGACACTTAGTCTACTTCATGTAGCCTGAACGAAACTGTTCATACGGTAGGGATAGAGAGGGATGCCATTTACAAATGTGGATAATTAAACTACGGCAAAATGGCCGTTCTACGTCAAGATAACAAGCACTGATTGGACAAAGACAATAGAGATACGGTGGAAGTAGTGGGACTACGTCGGAAGAAAAATATTTTGACGTTCTTGGCTTTTGATTGGCTAGCAAAGGATATTTCGACGTACACGGACTACGGCAAGAGTGCAAGACTACGGCATAACCAAGCCAGGGACGTAGCCAGGGGGGAGCCGTGGGAGCCACGGCTCCCCCCCTTTTGAAATAAAACAACAGACATGTAACTATAAAATTGATGCAATATGCCATTGTGTCAGGAAATAAACTGTAAACAGTGTATTCAATCTACTGAGTGTATGCATGTACAGTATGTATTAGAGTATCTATGTGACGTTTGCGTGTTTTGAGTATTTTATATGACGTTTTTTAACCTTTAGAGTCAGTAAAATCTTCCTCCAAAAGCCAGGAAATGGCATTTCAGCGACTCTTGATTTCAAAATTTCCCGGGGGAGCATGCCCCCGGACCCCCCTAAAAATTTATTTTGATTTCGGCTCCCCCCTTTCAAAATCCTGGCTACGTGCCTGAACTAAGCTGCCTGAGCCAGCAGTCAATCTTCTGCTTGAGTTCGATTATGGCGTTCTAAGAGACACAGAATGAAAACGATGAATTGTCGAAGACGATCTGTTGCGATTTGACAAAGAAACTCCAATCGTGTGGATTCCTCGTGGGTCAAGAGTTTTCGGCGCAGATTGGCAAGCCATTTATACATCGGGTGATCGGGATATCGACGCAGGCATATATTCCTCAGGCTCAGTATGCTAAAGCTGTTTCTTGAAAGAAAGTTAAGAAACGTTGTATTGCTTTAAGGTGAGTGGATACTATCTTATCTTTAGTTCCTCAGACTTGTGCAACCATAAAAAGCGTAAATTATTTAAATTAGATGGGATATGTAGAGCTCTCAAGTATATTTATGAATAATTCATCATATAATTATTAAGATAATGAGATGTGTTACAAATATAAGTAATCCATCACTGAACATTATAATTAAATAATCTTAGCTACTGTAGCCGAAAGTTTGGAACAATTTTAGATCAATAGCAACAGAATGTAAATTTAAAAAAAGGTAAACATTAATTTATTAAAAAAAGGCAGAAATTAGGCTTATATACTATTTCATCATCATTATTATTATATATACAATATATGTGAAGTAGCAATTTTCTAGGCTATACCAACAATGTTATATTATTAAGTTACTTAATATGACAGTAAATACCTTCTTGGGCTGATTATGCAACATCGATAACTTAGATGTTGTGTAGTGGGCTTGAGGGGGTATATATTGTCCATAGTTTGTTAATTATTAATGTATATACTAGTTCTATTTTCAATAAAAGGGATCTACACCAAACAAGCAAATTTTGCTTTCTTGTAGATTCCCCATCACTGTAAATTATTATTTTCTTCTTTCATATCTATTTGTACTATCTATATTATCTTGTGATGAAATAAAGTACATTATATATATATATATATATATGTAGTATATATAAATATATATATATATTTTGGGGGGGGGGGGGAAGAGAAAAAGAATACTTGGTAGTTACTAGTTAGTATGACTTGGGATGATGTAGAGAGATGAGCTTCTCTATGTCCATGAAATGTCCCATGTGGTCTATTGATACTAAAACTTCTTCTAATCAGATAGTGTTTGGCTGGATAGAGGTATTAAGGCGAGTATCTGGTGCCTCAAAACCAGACAACTCAGAGTGAATAAGGGGTAAATATTAGGTAGTTAAGAATTAAGATGACTAGGATGCCCATGAAATGTCACATATGGTCTATCCATATTGCTTCTTCTAATCAGACAGTGACTGGCTGGATAGAGGTATGTGTTAAGGCAAGTATCTGGTGCCTCAAAACCAGACAGCTTGGCAGCTAAGGGACTGCAGCAAGTGGCTGTGATTGACCTTACAAAATATTTTGGAGCCTTGGCTGTCCATGTTGAATTCACTGTACAACAGTGATTCGTAGGCATGCTGATAATGAGCTCTGATATGGAGGAAAACAGTCCTAAAAAGTTGTCTCCAATAATGATAAAAAAAATGCAAAAGCCAAGTCCTTAAAAAATCATAAAACGTTGTATAAAAAACACAAGTTAAAACAGTAAGATTTTTCTAAATAGTCTTGTCAGAATGCAGGAAATGCCATTTCAGGGAACCAAATTTTAAAAAATTTCCGGGGGGCACATGCCCCCGGACCCCCCTAGAAATAATATTTCCGGGTTTGACGTACTCTGAAAAATTCCTGGATCCGCCCCTGAATTGAGATATGGTCTGAAAACTCAGCTAAAGTCTTTGGTCTATCTTTTTGTTCACCTTTCTGCATTTTTGTGCACGGTGCACGGTCACTGAACACATTGTATTTTAGTATAATGAACGAATTGTCCAATAGCAACGTTTCAGTTCAATCACTCAACCGTACTATTTAAATATTAATAAACCTAAAACAAAGGATGTGCACCGTGTAAGGTACAGTTCAACATAAAATCCCAGCTCATTATAGGCGCTTTGAAGTTTGCTGAGTTTCCAGACCATATCTCGATTGACTATGCTGTCACTGATTACGTTGAGATCATTCTTAAATATTATTGGATTCCACGACAGTAGAAACTAATCAAACTAGGTCTAAACTTAGTTTGTTCTGCTAGTATTTATTTTCAAAACATCTTACCCGCATTGAGTGCAGCGTCACCAGCAGTCTGTCTTGCCAACTCCCATTTATCCATTTCGCATCAATATCTCGCTCAATTCTACGTCGATTTCCTCAGATCTTTTTAAACGTACAACATACAAACTTTATCAGAATATTCAAGACAATTCCAGACGTAAACGGAGAAGAAACAAGCAAAGAAATGACTTCAAAGATTTTCGTATTTCGACGTTTCAAGAAGCACGTTTTTCAACTTTTTCTTCTACTGTGATGAAAGAAACCTCTGATCCAGTCTACAGCTGGCGCAGCAAGTCACCTGCAGACGCCTGATTTTTCTTCGGGTGTCTGCCCGCAAATAGTAAGTCATTACAATAAAAATAGGTTCGCAAAGCGTACATGCGGCCATGTTTTGTTAAGTTTATGAAATGCGTCGTAAGGGTTCGTTTTCACTCACATGATCGGTGGCCACGTGAGGGTTAAGGGTTGAAACAATACGAAATATTTGAATAAGAATAGAGTTAAATTCCCATAGGATAAAGATGCTACACCAATATGGCCGCCATTTCATTGTTTTGGTACACCAATATGGCCGCCCATCTATAAGTTCTAAATTTTCTATGCATTTAAAATGAATACGGGTGTATAAACATTAGACACAGTACTGTACGCAAAAATGGCCAATTTAATTTCATGAAATGTATATGTACATATTGAAAGAGCTTAGAAAATCTCTCTTGGGAAAATAGACATGTCATTCAAACTAATAAACATATTGGTAAAATGCTAAATTATAAATATTATTAAAAAAAGTGAATTAAAATAATAAATATGTCTCGTACAGGTGGGTTACCAGTATGGTGGATTCAAACCAATAAATATATTGGTAAAATGCTAAGTTATAAATATCATTAAAAAAAGTGAATTAAAATAATAAATATGTCTGGTACAGGTGGGTTACCAGTATGGTGGATTCAAACTTATTTATAAATATTGTTCGCAAAAGTGAATAATAATATACACTTAATGTCTGCGATTACTACTGCTCGTATAATGATAATTATAAGTAATAACATGACTTGAGGGAAATTAGGACTTTTACAAATCTTCCCGAGGCAAAGGGGAAATTTAATCGCTAATTTCCCGAAAAGTCATGTTATTAGTTTGTAATATTATGATCGCTGAGGAAAACTTTGAGAATCTTACCAACAGGAAATTTACACGGTTGATCAGAGAAGTTGCATCTAATTTTCCCGTGCATGTTGATGAGGGAAAATATATGCAAGTGGGAAATTTAGAAGAAGACAAAGGATTTCTTTGTCTTCTAATTCCCTCATCAACATGCACGGGAAAATTAGAAGGATTTCTTTGTCTTCTAATTTTCCCCATCAACATGCACGGGAAAATTAGAAGACAAAGGATAAATTTCCCTCTTGCATGAGCGATGGGGGAAATACGAGGTTTACATCCCCTCGGAGACCAAAAGAATCCAAGGCGATCATGGTATTACGATGATTATGGTACTGCTGCTGATGACGATGATGATGATGATGATGATGATGATGATGATGATGACATGCGTAAGTCCATGACAAAACCAGATTCAATGTTCAGCCCAAGCTTGTTTTTCTGCTGAAGCCAAACAACCGTAGACCAACATTCCAAAAATGCCAATGCCACCAGTGATATAAAAAACTACTGCCCATTGATGACTAGGTTCCTAAAAAGAAAGTAAGATAATGAGACTTCAGCTGGCTTCGTCTTCTGTTAACAGGGCCTATTATATATAATTTATATTGTTATATAGCTAGAGTTTCGCTGGATGCAACGATGACTGTCATTGGTTGGTTTGTGGCCACATGACCTTAGCTAAATTTCAATGTCTACCGAGCGGGCAATAACTGAGAACTTATTGCCTGCTCGGTTAATAAGTTTTCAATTGTTGCCCGCTAGAACTTTGAACATATAAACTTTGAACTTATAAACAAAAGCTTGTTTGGTACGAAGAAAACAATATTTATAGGTCTTCAAAGTATGTGTGAAGATTAACTGGAGAAATTCTTGCTGTTCTTTTGTTCTGAGACTCATATTTGTTTGTTTGATGTGAAATTATAGAGCCAGGCGAAATGTTTTGGTTAAGTCTTAGCGTTTGTCTTTTGTGTACATTCCCTTGATAAACGTCGAAATTATTCAGCGAAACTCAAGCTATATAACAAAACACTTAATGTCTGATCCCTCGGGAAACAGTTAGTTTTGTTTTCCCTTGAGTCTCGATGTTTCCCTCGACTTCGTCTCGGGAAATAGCAAGACTCTCGGGAAAACAAAACTAAATGTATCCATCGGGAGCAGACATTAAGTGTATAGTAAAGCTCAAAATACTGTCCCTACCCCATGTACTGTAAGTGCGCCAATAACCTGAGGACAGATAAAGCCAGTAATATTACAGGCAAAGTTGGTGATTCCCATCAAAACACCAGCGTATTTCGGCGCGATCTCCACAACATTCACA
Source organism: Corallium rubrum (assembly GCA_964035015.1). Taxonomy (NCBI): domain Eukaryota; kingdom Metazoa; phylum Cnidaria; class Anthozoa; order Scleralcyonacea; family Coralliidae; genus Corallium; species Corallium rubrum. Next base: position 7,565,443 of record OZ036007.1, read on the forward strand.
GAAGCACCACTACTGCCAAAACAATTGATTGATATCGCTAGAGTGACCATAACCATAGCAACTGATGACGTCGTCGTATGAGCAAGGCCAATTATAAATAACGAACCCAGTCCACTTCCTGTTTAAACATATTCAAAATTAGTATAACCCGTACCATTAGATCCAAAGATAGTAGACTTTTATTTTATTTGTTATTGCGGTGCCCTGACAAGTTAGCTAACTTTCACTCTTTCAGGCAGCATTATTTTCCGCCTGTTCGTTCGTTCGTTCGTTCGTTCGTTCGTTCGTTCGTTCGTTCGTTCGTTCGTTCGTTCGTTCGTTCGTTCGTTCGTTCGTTCGTTCGTTCGTTCGTTCGTTCGTTCGTTCGTTCGTTCGTTCGTTCGTTTGGAGTCAATCAGCAAGCCACGCTCTTTAGTACGATGTCTGTTTTTTTAAGTAATTTTCATTATACATACAACGGGGCATGCAGTTTACAACAGATTTTGTTTGGAAGAGATAGAAATCAAAGCCTGCATATTAAGACCATTAATAATTCTGTATTTTATACAAAGAATATTGTACATAAAGAAAAAAAGGTAAACGTGCTATTACCAAAACCGATGATGCACGGCATGCCCCCAAAAAAACACGTCATGATTTCTATCCAAAACATTGGCGAAAGAAATCCAAAACGTGGATGAATCCGTCTGCATTCCTAAACCTTTTTGGCTAGAGAATTCAAAAGTAGCAAATGGACCAATCATATTGCAGTGATCTCACGGTGTCAATTTCAAGGTCTAAGGAATGCAGATGGATTCGTTAATGTTTTGGTGGAAAACATGACATGTTTATTTCGGGCCATGCCATGCATCATCGGTTTTGGTAATACTTTACCTATAAAACACGAAAGTTTCCTTGCAAAAATTGTGCTTATATATTTTTTTCTGCGTAAAATATCAATAATACATCCCCAAGCAGGACCAATGAAACAACAAATAAGGTATGGTAATGAGCTGAGGAAGCCAACCTGGGAAACAAAATTAAATGAAGGAATACATTAATATGAGGTACTGATAATGCCCATCCTCGTTCCCAGCGCCTCCTCGGTAGACTGGGAAATCGGAGGCCCTGGTCAGGTGAAAACGACTGAAGCGTGTGATTGGCTGGACCGAAGGCAATTGTCTAAAACAGGAAGTGGGCAAATATATTTTCAACTGTCAAAACAAGGGTGTGAATAGAGTGAACATTATCGCTCAGATAACACCGAAAAAGTCTACAAATAAAGCCAACAACGTAGGATTCATAAAGCGAGTCGGAACTGCGATTAGTTTCATCATTTAACTCTCAAAATCGAACAATTTTAGACGTAGCGTGACTCGGTGACTCATTCGTCGGCAACGGCAAATTATGTTCGTAAACAACCTACCTTTGAATAGCAAGCATTTCGGTAAGCGAAATTGTGCTATTTTGTCCAGCGGGAAGAACAGTAAACACCTAAACCTTTCGGACATCATAATAAAGCAGCTTTTCTTCAAATATCTGAGTTTATCTTGTTTGTTTCGTTATATTATGTGCATGCTCGCACCCAGGGCGATGTGACGTAGCTGGCGGTATTAGGGAGTTCGGGCGCGGGCAGTAGGCGGGCAGTATCGCGTTGCCCGCCTACCGCCCGCGCCCGAACTCCCTAATACCGCCAGCTACGCAGGCTAGTTTTCATCTGACCAGGGCCTCCGATTTCCCAGTGTACCGAGGAGGCCCTGGGAACGAGGATGTGATAATGCCAATAATAAAAGCTGGCTAATTATGCTAATTATTCTACTAACAAAGAGTAAATAATAGTTTAAATTTCAAGACAAGATAGTTGTGGTAGTTGTATAAAAGTAGCGTGCTGCGTAGGCAGTGTAGAAGCAACAATCGACGTATAGTAAGGTTAGATATACTGCCAAACAGAGAGCGTAGGAGTCTAACGTTTCGAGCGAAGGCCGTTCGTCAGAGAGAAACGTAAAGAGTGTAAACAAACAATGAGCTTATATACGAAAGGTAATCATGTAACCAAAAATAAGCCAATAAGTTAAAAATAACAATAACAAATTGATAATGAGATGCGAAAAATTAGCCAATCAAAGCAAGTGGGAGTTGTACCTTTGTAACGTCAAATTTTAATACATCTTTTAAATAGCTTGGAAAAGAAATCATGAACGTATAGAAGCTCCAACAGTCCGTAAAATTGACAATGATAAGAGCCCAGACTGGAAATGACGTCAGAATGTATCTCCATGGAATATGACGTAATGAAAGCTTTAAGTAACGAAACCCAAAATAGTACGATTAAGCATACCACATCACACCACACCACACCACAACATACTATAATATACCATACAACACCATGTCAAACCATACCACACCATTACATACCATACCACACCATACCACATACCATACCATACCATACTATACCATACATACCACACCACACCGCACCACACCAAACCATACCATACCATACCAGACCATATCACACCACACCAAACCACACCAAACCACACCATACCACACCATACCATACCATACCACACCACATCATACCATACCATACCACACCACACACCGTACCACACCACATCACACCACCCCATACCACACCATACCACACCATACCATACCACACCACCATACCACACCATACCACACCACACCACCCCATACAATACCATACCACACCACATCATACCATACCATACCACACCACACACCGTACCACACCACATCACACCACCCCATACCACACCATACCACACCATACCATACCACACCACACCACACCATACCACACCACCCCATACCATACCATACCACACCACACCACACCAAACCACACCATACCATACCACACCACACCACACCACACCACACACCGCACCACACCACACCATACCACACACCATACCATACCATATACCACAAATCATACTATATCACACCACACAAATCATACTATACCATACACCATGCACACACCATACCGTGCCAAACCACCACACCATACCATACCATACCACACTGGCCACATACCATACCACACCACACACCATACCACACTATACCATATATCACACCACACCACACCACACCACACCACACCACTCATGCTGCACCAACCATGCCACGCCACACCGCAGCATACCATATAAATACCAGAGCACGGGGTCCACGTACTTTTGAATTCCAATGTTTTCCAATTAATTTTAACTCTGCTTTAGTTATACTGGGATGATCACTAGGTTCTTCATAGACAAAATACAGCCAAAGAAAGTACCAAAAAACACCTAGAAAACCTGGAAAGAAAAACAAAGTGATCATATACACGGCTTACAACCGTTATGGTAATTGGGCAATGACAAATAATGTAAAAAAATATACAACAACGCAAGAATTAATGACGAACGATGAAGTTATAATGGCGAAGAACCTTCGCTCAAAACGTTATCAAACCTTACTATATTTCGATTGTTTTTTCAACACTGCCTACGCAGCACACTACTTTTATTTCAATGTTTGAAGTTATAAACAACTGGGTGTGAAGCACGAATGACCAATAGGCGAGTTTCAGGGTGTTGCGCGCGCATCATTTTTCAAAGAAACTGGCAAGCTCCACTCAAAGTAAACATATTGTTGAAGATAAACAAAGTATAGATACAGTTCTGGATGTTTAACACTGTTATTCTGCTGTTGCTGGCTCGCTAGCAAGTCTGTTTACCATTGCTTACTTTGTGGGGGGCCCGCCAAGACCACTGATCTCAAATAATATACTCATTATACTGGATACAGCATCTATTGTTTCTCGCGGCGGCCATATCCGGTGGGACCCACAATATTGCTGAATCATAGTTTTCGCCTCTGGTTTTCGCTTTAAATGATCGGATTTTTAACGAAAACCAGCTAAGTTTTTGTGACATGTATCTGTCGCTATGGGAGAACTTAAAAGTGGCTGTATGAAAACCAAGTGGGTCCCACCTGAAATGGCCATCGCTAATATATTCCGACTTCACAGCGAGCACCGGATGCTATATCCAGTATAATGAGTCTATTATTTGAGATCAGTGGCCAAGACACGGATAATGAGTCTATTATTTGAGATCAGTGGGCCAAGACCCGGGCCCACTGTAATTGGCTAATCGCTGTTGCGCCAATTCCTTTGCAAAACGATGCGTGCGCATTGCGCAACACCTTGAAACTCGCCTATTGCTAGTATTTCGAGCCACAAAAAACACCTCTAGCCATTGACATACGTACCAAAAAAATAAAACACTGAGGGCCAGCCCCAGACACTTGCAGCCAGAACACCAGTTAGTGAGTTGGCAATCACAGTCCCAAACAGTAACCCTAAAAAGAAGGAAATATATTCTCTTACGAGATGTAACATTAGGTATAGCACTGGATGACTCAGACTGGATTTGGACTGAGGCTGGACTGGTATAAGACTTACTGGTTGTGTTCACACTAGAGGACTCAGACTGGATTTAGACTGAGGCTGGACTGGCTCTGCTATAAATACGCGTGACCACATGTGAGTTGTTTACTAATTTCTCCTGACGAAGGGCCTTCGCTCGAAACGTCGAGAAGATTTTTTTCTCTATTTTTCAGGCCAACGTGACTTAACCCTGGTAATATTTGGATTTCAACCGTGGCCGACGCTGTCCTAGAAGCCTTTAACTGTGGTTGCATTCATACTAGAGGACTCAGACTGGATTTAGACTGAGGCTGGACTGGTATAAGACTTACTGGTTGCATTCACACTAGAGGACTCAGACTGGATTTAGACTGAGGCTGGACTGGTATAGGACTAACTGTGGTTGCGTTCACACTAGAGGACTCAGACTGGATTTAGACTGAGGCTGGACTGGTATAGGACTAACTGTGGTTGCGTTCACACTAGAGGACTCAGACTGGATTTAGACTGAGGCTGGACTGCTATAGGACTAACTGTGGTTGCGTTCACGCTAGAGGACTCAGACTGGATTTAGACTGAGGCTGGACTGGTATAGGACTAACTGTGGTTGCATTCATACTAGAGGACTCAGACTGGATTTGGACTGAGGCTGGACTGGTATATGACTTACTACTGGTTGTGTTCACACTATAGGACTCAGACTGGATTTGGGCTGAGGCTGGACTGGTATAGGACTTCCTGTGGTTGCGTCAGGGACGTAGCCAGGGGGAAGCCGCCTCCCCCCTTTTGATATAAAACGACAGACATGTAACTACAAAACTGATGTAATATCAATTGTGTCAAGAAATAAACTGTAAACAGTGTATTCAATCTACTGAGTGTATGCATTTTGAGTATCTATGTGACGTTTGCGTGTTTTGAGTATTTTATATGACGTTTTTTAACCTTTAGAGTCTGTAAAATCTTCCTCCAAAAACCAGGAAATGGCATTTCAGCGACTCTCGATTTCAAAGTTTCCCGGGGGAGCATGCCCCTGGACCCCCCTAAAATTTTCTTTTGATTTCGGCTCCCCCCTTTCAAAATCTTGGCTACGTCCCTGGGTTGCGTTCACACTAGAGGACTCAGATTGGATTTAGACTGAGGCTGGACTACTAGTCATAGACTTATTGGTTGCGTGTGAGATCAACATTTATTCGAAAAGTTGTATAAGGCTAACCTGAGAGACCAATAGTCTGAAAAATACTTCGTTCATAGATTGGCGCCCACTTGCTAACAATTGTACTACCAGAAGCTCCAACCATGCCCTAAAACGACAAACGGCCATTACGGAAAATAAAGAACTTGCAAATGAAAAATCCCTGGAACGAACCGCCAGTGATGTCATCTTAGGAACGAGTAGATTCCACGACGGGAAAACAATTTTCACACACAATTAATGTCACTTAGACCCCGTTTACAGGATAAGATGAGTGGGGCTAAAGGGAATTATATATTAAATTTATTTAAATTACAAATCACTCAGATCCCGCGTTCACATAGTACCGGACGAATTCGGAATCGCGGTCTCGAATTAGTACGGTTCCGCCTGTTTACACGGAAGACAAATTCGGAACTGGTCTCGAATTAGTACGGTTCCGCCTGTTTACACGGAAGACAAATTCGGAACTGGTCTCGAATTAGTACGGTTCCGCCTGTTGACACGGAAGACAAATTCGGAACTGGTCTCGAATTAGTACGGTTCCGCCTGTTGACACGGAAGACAAATTCGGAACTGGTTTCGAATTAGTACGGTTCCGCCTGTTTACACGGAACACAAATTCGGAACCCTTCTCGAATTAGTACGGTTCCGCCTGTTTACACGGAAGACAAATTCGGAACTGGTCTCGAATTAGTACGGTTCCGCCTGTTGACACGGAAGACAAATTCGGAACTGGTCTCGAATTAGTACAGTTCCGCCTGTTGACACAGAAGACAAATTCGGAACTGGTCTCGAATTAGTACGGTTCCGCCTGTTGACACGGAAGACAAATTCGGAACTGGTTTCGAATTAGTACAGTTCCACTTGTTGACACGGAAGACAAATTCGGAACCGGTCTCGAATTAGTACGGTTCCGCCTGTTTACACGGAAGACAAATTCGGAACTGGTCTCGAATTAGTACGGTTCCGCCTGTTTACACGGAAGACAAATTCGGAACCCTTCTCGAATTAGTACGGTTCCGCCTGTTGACACGGAAGACAAATTCGGAACTGGTCTCGAATTAGTACAGTTCCGCCTGTTGACACGGAAGACAAATTCGGAACTGGTCTCGAATTAGTACGGTTCCGCCTGTTGACACGGAAGACAAATTCGGAACTGGTTTCGAATTAGTACAGTTCCACTTGTTTACAAGGAAGACAAATTCGGAACTCTTCTCGAATTAGTACGGTTCCGCCTGTTGACACGGAAGACAAATTCGGAACCCTTCTCGAATTAGTACGGTTCCGCCTGTTGACACGGAAGACAAATTCGGAACCGGTCTCGAATTAGTACGGTTCCGCCTGTTGACACGGAAGACAAATTCGGAACTGGTCTCGAATTAGTACGGTTCCGCCTGTTTACACGGAAGACAAATTCGGAACCCTTCTCGAATTAGTACGGTTCCGCCTGTTTACCGGCGAAATAGGACAAATTCGAGACCGGTCTCGAATTCGACTCACGCTCCGCAGTTTTTTAACCTACCAAAAATAATCCTTCTAAGACGCGCAAAACAATGAATGCGTAGACATTGTGCAGGACGATGAAGGGTGTAGCCAGCGTCAAAACTGACGACGCGAAAACTGCAAAACCAAGTAAAAATGTTCCACCAAATTTGAACGTCAGAAGTCCTGCTGGAATCTGCGTTGCTGTGTAGCCCCAATACAATGATGCTAGAATTGTTCCTAGAGTGAAAAATAGTCTGGTGACAACACTTTGTTACGTAACTGAAAGCGCAATCATTACGGAATAAATGTTGTTGGTGGTGGTGGTGTTGCTGTTTTTGCTGTCTGACAGTGTCTGTGTGGTTGTTGTTCTTGGTGGTGGTGGTGGTGGTGGTGGTGTTATTGGTGGTGGTGTTGCTATATTGGTAGTGGTGTTGTTATTGGTGGCGGTGGTAGTGGTGTTGCTGTTGTCTGACAGTGTTTGTGTGGTTGTTGTAATTGGTGGTGGTGGTGGTGGTGGTGGTGGTGATGGTATTGTTATTGTTGTTATTAATGGTGATGGTGTTGTTGGTGTTGTCGTTGGCGTTGTTGTTGTTGTTGGTGGTGGTGGCGGTGTTGCTGTTATTGTTTGTAATGTTGTTGTTGGTTTTATTGTTGGTTATAGTGGTGTTGTTGCTGTTTGTGTTTGTGTTTGTGTTTGTGTTTGTGTTTGTGTTTGTGTTTGTGTTTGTGTTTGTGTTTGTGTTTGTGTTTGTGTTTGTGTTTGTGTTTGTGTTTGTGTTTGTGTTTGTGTGTGTGTGTGTGTGTGTGTGGTTGCGGTTGCGGTTGCGTTTGCGTTTGCGTTTGCGTTTGCGTTTGCGTTTGCGTTTGCGTTTGCGTTTGCGTTTGCGTTTGCGTTTGTGTTTGTGCTTGTGTTCGTGTTTGTGTTGTTGTCATTGTTACTGCTGCTGCTGTTGTAGTTGTTATTCTATTCTATTCTATTTTATTCTATTCTATTCTATTCTATTCTATTCTATTCTATTCTATTCTATTCTATTCTATTCTATTCTATTCTATTCTATTCTATTCTATTCTATTCTATTCTATTCTATTCTATTCTATTTGTTGCTTCTGTTCTTAATATGTTAGTATATATAGGATTCGCTTAATTTTGATCTTTTAGCAGATAGTAAAACCCGATTTCCGAAGGTTCCTAATTGACTTTATTTAGTGCGTTGACAGGTTGTTGTGGGCTTTTAAGAGTATTATTATTTGCTGACGAAATAAATAAATAAATAGTGTACATTACCTTGAAATTCTTTATCCCAGTCAAATTGCCGTGCCTAAAAAATAGAATTTAATACTCTAAAGACGATTCATCGATTTAGAAATGGAAACCGCCCGTACGTACACCGCCCAACGAAACTTGTGCTTACCGTTGAAGTACGAGTCGTCGTCTTATTGCTCTCTTCACTACGTGTCATTGCAACAATGGCAACGTTTAGGCACATCCGTACACAGTACATATTAAAATATCCAAAAGCCATCAGAAAGAGGACGATAAAACGTTTGGGAATTTGAGGAAAATAACGTGAGATTGATACTTGTGCACGAGGACTGGGTACAGTTCTTTCCCTAGAAAAATAATGAAAAATAACTAAGAAATTCTCAATCAAAATATTTTAAAATTACAGCAGTATACACCTTTGAATAAACATATAATTTAATAATTAGAATAATATTAATAATAATTTAATAACCCACCATATTTCAAAATATGGTCTGGAAACTCAGCCTGAGTTTCCAAACCATATTTTGAATGACTATGGATGGGTTATTAAATTATTAATTTATAGGTAATGCATTTTTGTGCACAGTCACTGGACCCATTGTATTTTAGTATAATGAACGAATTATCCAATAGCAAATGTTTCAGTTCAATCACTCAAGCGTGCTATTTGAATATTAATAAACCTAAAACAAAGGATGTGCACGGTGTAAGGCATGGTTCAACTAGTTAATATATCACAGCTCATTATAGGTGCTTTGAAGTTTGCCGAGTTTCCAGACCATATCTCTATTACATGTAAACCAACCAGCAAATTCAGAGGTGTTGAAATACATAGGGGATATTGCAAGGTGGTGCGAAGATATGAATTTTAACTTCAAGTGGTGAAAACAATATTTTACGAATGAGCGTAACGAATGAATCTTATATAATAGATTCAAAGCAAAATGCTGTAAGTGACATCATCGATATCTTCACTAGTGAGGATATGGAAAATATGTTACTGGATATTTTCTAGTAAAACACTCGCATCTATATAAGAAAGTGTAATATGAAGTTTATAAACCAATACCTCATCTCAGGCTCTTCACCACTGTTGCCGTCAGTGTCAGATTGTGGATAAACAAACTTCTCCACATCTCCATGTAGGTTCCGTATCTGTTCATTGTTGACTGCAGACAACAACCTGGCTCCATCATTTTCAAACTCAACCTCTTCATCACTAATCATTATCACTTACAGACTAGTTATATACAGTTAAATAATCCATGCTAATAGCAATTATATGTAGTATGTGTGTTCAGTTATTATATATTACAGTATGTGTAAATTAAATTGAAGTCTATGGGGAAATGTCAGTGTCTCAGTAGCTGTTCATATTTTCAACCTGTAATAAATAAATAAAATACTAGGTAATAATTAATAATAAATTATGTTTATATCCAGATACAGTACATGCAATAATTGTATACAGTATACAGTATATATATATATATATATATAGAGGTTGAGTAGGTTATAATAACATTTGGCAGTCTGAGTGCTCAATGGATACCCAGAGCATATTAAATAAATGGAGGTAGAGTGACTCAACAAATTTGACTAGGCATATTTATTACTATTTAGTTTCGTACCACAAGATGTGGCGCTCTTCGGATAAAACAGCCTAAGAAGAGTGCCACATCTCGTGGTACAAAACTAAATAGTAATAAATATGCCTAGTCAAATTTGTTGAGTCACTCTACCTCCATTTGTATATATATATATATATATATATATATATATATATATATATATATATATAAATTGTAGCTTGGTGTAATGTGAGTAAAATTTGTTCTCAAGCTTTTATACTCAGAAAAATGTCTGAGTATCCCTGACGAAGGTTGCGGGTTCGAATCCTGTCAGGGATACTCAGACATTTTTCTGAGTATAAAAGCTTGAGAACAAATTTTACTCACATATATATATATATATATATATATATATATATATATACATATTATATATTATAATTATATATAATGACTAAGGTGCTGAGTACTTGTGTAATAACACAGTGTAGCCTATATCACATACTTTTCATACACCAAATAAAAATATGCATATATATTGTTGTTAAATAGATAATAAATTATAGTATTAATCTGTTGTTAGAAAAAGTAAAGTACAAATAAATCTAAGAATGAAGCTATGTGCACACCGTAACATTTCCAAGCGTTTTCGTATTGTTTACGGTTCTCAAGGGAATCGAAAACAATCAGCTCATTACTTGAAACAATACGAAAACGTCTGGAAACGTTACCGTGTGCACATAGCCTATTAAATCAAACAGTTCTTGGCCAACTTTTGTGATTATTTGGATCGCGAAATTGATCTACTGTTCTTGTTGACTATTAATATTATTAAGTTTTATAATTAGTACATTCAAATTAAAAACAGACAGCAACCAAGACCTGTTTAAATATATTTACCTTCAATCTTTAACCACGTTAACCAAGCTGTTCTTCAAATAATATTAAGTCGCAATTACTGCGCCACGTCAACTGACTCAAGTAAAGCATTTCTTGCACAGAAAATAACCATTTGTTTCAATAAACACACGAAATCAGTAAACACATGAAATCAGATTACTAAGCAGCAAAATATCTGTATTTCTTCCCTGTTATTTTGAGTATTAAAACACAATATCAAAGCGAAGTACGCGTCTTGTCTTGCTGCAGTATTAAAATAGTGTTGTTGTTTAAAAATGCGTCATTCCATCTTCGTCCACGTGGCAAACACACTCCGAACGCCATGTCAAACATTTCGCCTTCTTTCGGTAATTTTATTTCAGCTTTTTCAAAACGAAAAAATATTTTCCTAACTTTAATACAACTCTACGTTTTTTCATTGTAAAAAACCCAGCTTCAAAACGCAGAAATTTTAAAGAAAATTTAATTTGCCAAGATGTATAAATCAATATTATAAGCTCCACGCGAGTTACGCGCGGGTTAATATTGCACATAATTTTTCTAAACTCGCTGTAAAGCTCCGGAAAGCGAGAGTTTGTCTGAGAGTTTTCTCAACTCTCATGGCGGATGCCCTGGTCAAACGAGGATGAGAGTTGATGAGAGTTGACGAAAGTTGTAGGATTTACCGCGCGTAGGCAATTTATCAGAAGCAATAATTTGGGCATTGTTTGCTTCTGGTTTTCCAGAGTTTCAGAAATACATTCAGGATCGTTCCGTTCCTTCTCCATTTTTGTTGAGCCTGTTTTTACAAAGTGCAAACTGCTAGCCACTAAACTCTCATCAACTCTCATATGCTAACTCTCATGACCGGTCAAACGAGCAAAAACTCTCATCAACTCTCATTAAAATTTGAACCAGCTCAAAGTTGATGAGAGTTGATAAGAGTGCATGAGAGTCGATGAGAGTTGGTCAAACGCGACCGAGAGTTGCAACTCTCATCGACTCTCATCAACTCTCATATCCTCGTTTGACCGGGGGCCTTAACTCGCGCGTAACTCGCGTGGGGATAAATGACATAATTAAATCAAATATTGATATTCGGACAATTCGCAGGCTAGGAAATTGGGAATTGATTCGCTTTTCGATCGTTAATATCTTCTTCGAACCTGTTTGTCGCAATGGTTGAAATGGAGGTGACATTTCGGAACGCTGGACGAAGATTTGGTGTTGTATATGTACGTTTAAAGACAGCAGTCCAATATGCGTTTTATTTTGTGATGATCGCTTACGAATGCTACGACTGTGTCAGCGATGGAATGAATGTTTATCAGTATTCCAAAGGAGATTCTCTGGACGTGAGTTCGCGAAACGAGAGCGTTTATCGCGTGTTTTTCTTCAGCCTGATCGTGAGCGTTCTTTGTGCTGTATCCAGCTCAATCGGGTATTTCCTTATGATAATTGGACTCTCAAAAACACTACATCGACACCAGGAGGTCAAGAACAACACAACAAAGCTCGGCGCGTTCATTGTCTTCATCACCCTGTTCTGTGAAGTCTGTTTTGAGGAGTCGATCCAAAGTATTATCATGTACTACTATATTGTACGATGCTCGGTCGTGTACGATTTCTGGAAAGTCAGTCTATTTGTGTGTATAACACTAAGTCTTCTTTATGCTGGTTACACCTTTTTCAAGGGATCTTATGTCTGGTTCAAGGAACGTGACTCCCTTCCAAGAAATTACCCATCGTGTCTTGCACCATGCTATGGTTCTAAGCCATCATTTATTGGCTTTATGGCTGTTTGTGTATTTGGAACAATCCTGGCTTTGGGGCTGTTTGCATTGAATATTTCAAGTTTAGTGAACATCATAAAGTACTCTGAAGTTGAGGTGCCACATTTGGTTGCAGTCAACAATGGTGGTTTGCCGCAGTCGGTAAAAATCTCACCAGTTAAAGATTTGGTTAAATCAGAAACCTTAGTTAAGAAGCTGGCTTGTATGAAGTCAAGCACAGGTCAGCCAAGCCATTTTCTTGGTGAACAAGCATCGTTCAACTGTAGCTCTGCTTTCTTTACCCTGACACTTGCAAAGTCAACAAAGAAAATCAAGTACAGGGTTCATTACTGCTATGATAACGATCTTCATTGTAACGCCATTAAATTAACTAATATTACTATAGCATTTACTCATGATCTTTGCTCACCTGATTCTCCAGTTTTTACATTTGTAAGTGACCCTCTGGGTTCAACAAGGACTACATCAAGCACATTACTAATTAGTAAAGGGAGTTGAATGCACAATATGTACATGATATAGATTAGTGGTGTGCGTCGGATCGGATTGACCCCTTATAATCCGAGGGTTTGCCAAAACTGTCAATCTGAATCCGATCCGATCCGAAGCCAAAAAATCGTAGTCCGATCCGATCCGAAAACAGCTGCTCGAATCCGATCCGATCCGGAAAAATTAAAACACCAGATATATGTTGCAATAGTTGTGCAAACTTCTGAAAAGAAGACCAATGAACAAATAAATTTAAGAAAACTACTATACAATAATAATCTTATGTTATAATAACCTTCATATGTTGTGCAACGTGCATACAACTAGTGAATTTGTTAATTTTGTGACAAAAACAATGACAAAAGTGAATCTGATGTGGGTAAAAAAGTGCAAAATCCGATTCGATCTGATCTCAGACAAAAAGAAACAAAATCCGATCCGATCCGATCCGAACAATAAAAGTTTAGTCCGAATCTGATCCGAATCCGATCGGATCGGATTCGGATCGGATTCGCACACCTCTAATATAGCTATTATATAATATATATGGTATACATCATACACAAGGAGGAGTGTTTCATCAGGATATCCAAACACTGAGACGTTTGTTGAAAACCAAGGTGAAGCTGAGGTTTTTGAACAAACTTCGAAGTGTTTGGATATCCTGATGAAACACTCCTCTTAAGAGAAAATCAGGGTAAAAGTTTGCTTAATTTATGTAATAACATTAAGAAGTATGGATATTTTAGCTTGGAATATGAGGTGTTTTGATTTGTTACATAATTACAAGCTGTTTAAATTAATACTCAGAAAAACTCTGAGCTCTAAGAGAGTGGACATGTTGGAAATAATTTTTGTTTAGCTTTATTACTAGTAAACAAAAACTGTATAAGATACTAATAATATAATCATAAATGAAGGGTTTGTAACTGTGTATATCTAATGCATATAATGTATGAATTATGTTGGTAATATTATATTAAAATAAAAATAACGTTAGAATAATTCTCTATTATTTTATCATCAATAATTCATGAAGGAAATGCAAAGGAAAATCACAACTTTTACCTTAGACCTCTCTTGGTGGCACAGTGGCATTGGTGTATGAAGCAAGTTGATATTGGAGGGGCAAAGCATAATAAAAAAGGCACTTTGTTTGTAGAGTAGAGCTTTAAAAGGAGTTTCCAGGAGATTATTCAAGTTTCCAGAAAATGTTCCGAGTTTCCGGGAAATTTTCCGCATTTCTGAAAAAATTTCCGAGTTTCCAGAAAGTATTCCAGAAAAGTTTCCGAGTTTCCAAAAATGCTCCAGGTTCCAAGAAAAGTTTCCGAAATTTCAGAAAAGTTTCCGAATTTCCAGATAATTTTCCGAGTTTCAAGGAAAGTTTCCAAGTTTCCAGAAACGTTTCAAGTTCCCGGAAAATGTTTCGAGTATCCAGAAAATTTCCCGAGTTTCTAAAATTGTTTTTCGAGTTTTCAGAAAATGTTCCAAGTTTTCTGGAAACTTTTCCGAGTTTCTAAAAAAATATTTCGAGTTTCTAGAAAAGTTTCCGAGTTTCTATAAAAAATTTTCGAGTTTCCAGAAGTTTTTGAGTTTCCAGAAAATGTTCAGAGTTTACAGAAAATGGCCCAATTCCCGTTAAGGATTCAGAAATTAGTTAAAATAAAAATGAAAGAATTGAATATATTATTTTCAAAAAATCAAACTTTACAACAATATTATTTTCCAACTCTACAACGTGTTGGTGGAATTAAAATGTTTGCAATTACAAATTTACAATTGTGCATGTGCAGAGCTACGTGTAGGTAGATAGCTTTTGTACGTTATTAGCGCTTTCAGCTTGAGGTTGGTAAAGGTTTTTTCGTTTGTTTTTGCTATACAAGCTGGCGTATATAAATATCGAAAACAACCTTGGCCTACCATCTGAGTTCCAGTGGCTCAATGGTGAGAGGGTGTCCAGTGAAAACGTCCACAGGTCAAAATATCCTCACTTCTTAACATGTCATAATACTCTATATAAGACTTATTAGTATATTTTTGACATTGACGAATACATTTCTCAAATGTTTCACGCCAGTAATCTGTTCTACTGTATAAAGCTGCAAGATCAGGCTCAAAGGCAAAGTGTCTGTTGCCAGTCTTTACTTGTATCAAGTTTCCATTTTTATAGCAACACATAAATACAGCTACAAAGTCTCGTCAGACGATACAAATTAACCATCTAACTGCTTGAGGTATTCACTTATGCACGTTTTTTTAACTTTCAAATAAGTCTGTTAATATATTGTATTTATCTTTTTGACTTCTATGACACAAGGACGTTTTGACGTGAGGACCTTTTGACTGGTAAAAGGTGAGAGCGTCCGCCTGGCATTTGGAAGGTTGTGGGTTCGAGTCCCGTCTGGAGCTCAGAGTTTTTCTCTGAGTTTAACTTACGATACCATGCGAGTCACAGCCCTTTCCGACCTACGCAGTCTTCGGGGAAAAGTGGGCTCTGCAAACAAACTCGATCTTAGCCCCAAGTTTGGGGCGAGTCAGTCAGGTTTTAAACTGGTCAAACAAGTTCTAGTTTACGAACACGCGTAACAACATGGTCTCTCGTTCCGTATGATGATATATAACATACAACCGAACACGCGTGTATGATGCATTTCATCATACATGTGCATGTTTTAAGATGCGCCAATTAACGGATTAAAACTCACTGCGCATCCCACAATCTTTGTCAAGAACTGTTTACCATAAATTACAAACACTATCAGGGGGGTTGGACGGGGAGGTTGTGGCAAAAAAAAAACCCCGACACTTTTCAACTTAGGGTTAGGGTTACCCCCGGAAAATTCACATTTTTGAGATTAGGGTTACGGGGTTCGGGGGGGGGGGGGGAAGGGTTTCATTAATAACCTCTTTATTAAAAAAACATGCACATGTATGATGAAATGCATCATACACGCGTGTTGGGTTGTATGTTATATATCATCATACGGAACGAGAGATTGGGTTGCGCGTAAGCAGGAAAATAGGAAATGACGCGTTAGAGCCTGGGCCCAGAATAGTATCTTGGCAACCGTTCACGCATGCTCAAAAAGAAATATCGAGTTTGTTAGCAGAGCCCACTTTCCCCCGAAGCTTGCGTAGGTCGGAAAGGGGCTCTGACTCGCAGGTAAACTTACCACAGCTTGTGCAGAAAAAACATACGAAAAAACTTTAGATAGATTTTGCTGGATATGGTGTTTTTACAACTGATCCATTTGCATCATAAGCATGACTTATGATAGAGAAAAATTAATATAGCTAAAAGGTGGGCAGTGTTGAAACAACAATCGAAATATAATCGAAATATGGTATAGTAGGTTAGTACTGCCGAAACAGAGAACGTGAGTGGTCTAACGTTTCGAGCGAAGGCCCTTCGTCAGAAAGAAACGTAAAATAAGCCTGGCTTATTCTTTTGAATCTCATTATTAGTTTGTCTTGGTTACCTTTATCCGATTGGCTAATTTTTATCACGTGATTATCTCGCGTATATAAGCTCGTTGTTTGTTTTACTCTTTACGTTTCTCTCTGACGAAGGGCCTTCGCTCGAAAAGTTAGACCACTCACGTTCTCTGTTTCGGCAGTACTAACCTACTATACCATATTTCGATTGTTGTTTCAACACTGCCTACGCAGCACACTACTTTTATTACACTAATCGAAATATAAGTAAGGTTTGATATTGTTTTAATAACTTTAACTTTAATAACTTTATTGCCTATTGCAACTAGTGGTCAAACAGAGCGAAATGCCCCAATGGAACAGGACTACCATGATGTCGTGACTACCATGATAACATTTCGAGCGAAGGGCCCGGGTTGGCCCTTTCTCTCTGACGAAGGTCCTTCGCTCGAAACGTTAGACGCCTACGTTTTATTTCGACAGTATACCAAACCTTACTATTATTTCGATAAGTTATACAGTACTTCGATTACTGTGCGAGTCCGTAGATCTATAGAATACAGTCCTGTATATTTAAAGGAAAAACGCTCATGGTCTGTATTCGTCATTACATCAGATCTGTTGACTTTTTTTCTTGCTCACAAAAGTTGCCATCTACCTGGCAAATCAACATGCGTATCTCAACCCAGTTGAAAAAGTGTATACCAAAAAATCATTTGTGTGATTAACTCATTTTTCATTTGATCCGTCGTATTACCACTGTTAAATAGTTTATTCTTCATTATTCATTATTCAGAGATGCAGTTTCAAAACTTCGTGGTGTCTATATCTGTAAGAACCAGTAGTTGGCTCATAAATTGTAGCAAGAGAGATGCCTGTACACATTATCTGTCTCCTATAACCATTATGGCAAACGATCCGGAACAACTAACGGTCCCAAACAGTAGCGTACAAGGGGCTCCGCATAAATGATTCCTTGACGACCGTCCGAAAATTTGCGGAAGAATGTTCTCCTTGTGGGGATACCAGATTGGGTGTCTGTAAACGCATGGTAACGCGTTTCGCACGATTTGCATTTAGGAAAAGTCTGGATGATTGATTTAAGGCTTTCATCAGATCTAATTTTACTCGATCATCTAAAAGCTGTAATGATCAACATTACGCTTCGAGTGGGTGCACTGTTTTGTTGATTTGATGGAGAGCGCGTTGTCGTTCTTAACTGACAATATACGTGCTGCCAAGCTGTCTGAAGAAAAACAGTCAACATTCATTGGGAATCAACTTTTCTCGACTCCATTCTTGTTCAATGCCCTAGACATGGCTTTCCTTTCTAGCATGGAATTTTGATGAACTTTCCGACTTGTTGCATAAAAGAACAACTGACGGTTCATCCATTTCAGCAGAGTCACCCTCACCAGGCTCATCTACCCCGCTCTCGCATTCCTTTTCCCCACAATCCTTATCGGGCTCACTATCCTCCTTACCATACCCCTCATCATCATCATCATCATCATCATCCTCCTCGTCGTTCTGTTCGTGCTCTTCGCTGTCAAAAACGTCCGGAGCAAAACATTCTTGCATCTCACTCAGGCCATGATGAGGTCCAGACTCGGATGGGCTTCGGGGCGTCATCGGGCTCAACAATGGAGACTGAATGTCAATGTATTCCTGCAATGTGACCACAAAGAACACATTTAAATTAGTAAGCTTGCGCTCTGCCAAAATACAGTGTATCTTGTACTTGCGCCAAAATATTTTGTTTGGGCGTGCGCACATGTACGCGACACTTTACAAATTATGTTCATAGTCTACCTCGTTCGTCATGCTCTCTAAGACAGCATTTAGTTCTTTAACAATGTCAGCAAAGTTGGGCCGACTGTTTGGATCCTCCAACCAACATCGTAAGAGTAAATCATATCTAGAGTAAAGATAATGTAAATGAAGTATCGCAAAGTATTAGTAAAAATAGAATTAATGAATGAATGCTTGGTTGATTCATTAAGTGGAAGGAAGGAAGGAAGGAAGGAAGGAAGGAAGGAAGGAAGGAAGGAAGGAAGGAAGGAAGGAAGGAAGGAAGGAAGGAAGGAAGGAAGGAAGGAAGGAAGGAAGGAAGGAAGGAAGGAAGGAAGGAAGGAAAAGAAAGGAAAGGAAAGGAAGGAAGGAAGGAAGGAAGGAAGGAAGGAAGGAAGGAAGGAAGGAAGGAAGGAAGGAAGGAAGGAAGGAAGGAAGGAAGGAAGGAAGGAAGGAAAAGAAAGGAAAGGAAGAAGGAAGGAAGGAAGGAAGGAAGGAAGGAAGGAAGGAAGGAAGGAAGGAAGGAAGGAAGGAAGGAAGGAAGGAAGGAAGGAAGGAAGGAAGGAAGGAAGGAAGGAAGGAAGGAGGGAGGGAGGGAGGGAGGGAGGGAAAGAAGGAAAGAGAGAAGGAAGGAAGGAAGGAAGGAAGGAAGGAAGGAAGGAAGGAAGGAAGGAAGGAAGGAAGGAAGGAAGGAAGGAAGGAAGGACGGAAGGAAGGAAGGAAGGAAGGAAGGAAGGAAGGAAGGAAGGAAGGAAGGAAGGAAGGAAGGAAGGAAGGAAGGAAGGAAGGAAGGAGGGAGGGAGGGAGGGAGGGAGGGAGGGAGGGAAAGAAGGAAAGAAGGAAGGAAGGAGGAAGGAAGGAAGGAAGGAAGGAAGGAAGGAAGGAAGGAAGGAAGGAAGGAAGGAAGGAAGGAAGGAAGGAAGGAAGGAGGGAAGGAAGGAAGGAAGGAGGGAGGGAGGGAAAAAAGGAAGGATTGAAGGAAGAAAGGAATCAATCAATCAAAGAAATGACTTACAACTCTGGTGGACAATTCACAGGTCTCTCCATACGGTAACCAGATTTGAGCAATTCAAACAACTTTTCCAGAGGGACACTGGGATACGGTGTGCCTCCTAGACGTAGCGAAAGAAAAGAAATTCGTTACAAAATTTAGTTTAAACATTATACTAGATTTATTTTGTAGTTCAGGCTTCATCCTCGTGATTTTAATCACATTAAGCATATACAGTCAAACCTGTATTAAGCGGTCCCCATATTAAGTGGTCACCTGGCATGGCAAAGTCCCGAAAATTTCATAACTTTAAGGAGCCGATTACATGAGCCGGGGCTAGCCCAGTTAACTTGGCTCACGCGATTGATTAGGATCTTACTGTGGTTTTGAAACTGGCATAAACTAAATGTACAAAGAAGAATTGGTTTAGTTTAGATGTAAACGAATCCTAACGTTGATTAAAATCTCCTTTTGTGGCCGGGCTAGCCCGGCTCATGTAATCGGCCCCTTATACTATTAGGATGAGGCGGTTTTTATAAAAAACCGAAAACCGCCCGAAAAAACCCGAGTGAACCGATTTTTTTAAAACGCGTTCGAAACCATAGTTAAAAAAAAACATGCATGACGCTACTCGCGCAAGATTTCAGTTTCAAAAACAATTGTATTGATTATAACATCCTAACTACGAATTACAAAAAAACATGCAGTATAGAAGATAAATTTTACAAATTTTATGATCATATTTACAAATAACACTGACACAAACGACTATAAGTTCTCTGCCAGGAACACAAGCTCATCCACTCTCTCAGGTTTCGGCTGTGCTCGTGCCGGTGTACTAACTTGCCCTGCTTTGCTAAAAAGTCTCTCCGATGGGGAACTGGTTGCTTGGATGGCAAGATATCTGGCTAATTGGCACAGCAATGGAAGTTCTTTTGTGTTTGACTTCCACCATTGAAGAGGATCGTTGTCACCGTCGATAACTGGAAACGCAGAGATGTAGTATTCGATCTCTTGGAGAGACGATCACGCGTGGATACAGCTGGCAACGGCTTTTCTGACTTCTTTATTTTCCGTAATTTCCGTTCTTATATCGGAGATCGTACCTGGCAATAAACGTACGGTATTTCGAAGACGCAAATCTCGTCAGTCGTTTCCCCGTCAATTCCGTGTGTAAACGCAACAAAAACCAAGTAAGTATGGTTCGATTTTATTGAAATACCGATTTTTCTTTCGATTTTTCGATTTTTTCGGTTTTCCTCCAAAAGCAACATCGGTTAAATCGGTTTTCAAAAAACATCGGGTTTTTTCGGTTTATCGATTAACCGCCTCATCCTATATACTATTAAAGTGACTTTTATTAAATGGTCACCTATTAAGCGGACGGGTCACCTTTATACAATCCCAAAGTTAATATTTCATTGTTTTGGAACTGTATTAAACGGCACCAAAAATAATTACAAGTAACACGATATGGTAATAATTGGGTTTGACAGCTTTCGTAGTCTTTTTTTAATCACTTTGTCTTAATTCTTTATAGTATTATATTAAATTGGACAATTCCCAGGAAACTGGATTGAGCTAGGAAACTGGATTGAGCTGGTGACCGCTTAACCCAGAGGTCCAATACAAAAATCACCACACGCGGCTGACCTGTCGTCATTTAAAGTTTAAATGGGGTTTATATATCAAAAACAGTGTTCAAAAAACACAAAACAATGGATATTCGGTAAATAAATACTCTATTTAATTTACTGTGTATCCATTGTTTTGAATAATGAATAATGAATGAATAATGAATAATGAATAATGAATGAATAATCTTTAATATCCAAAATAGCAGTAAAAACTGAATTGCTTAGGATTTACATCATAACGTATATAAGTTGAAATGTTAAGTTATAAAAATACATGAATTAAAAAATAGAACAGTACAATTTAAGACTAAGCTTAAGAAGTGATATAATTTAAACTAAAGTTTGAATTAGTTTTGTGCTTTATAAAAACACTCATGAACAGCCGTAACCTTCAGTGTTCGTAAGTCAACTGAGAATAAAGAGAGTGAAAAATTAAACAGAACAATGAACACAAACTGATATATTACAGTATTTGTAAATTGTAAGAGTGTTTCTTCACACTTCAGACAGAGCTAGACCATAGAAAAATAGTACTCTAAAACGCCAGACAAATTTTGGAAGAGTAATCATCAAGGGAAAGCGTGTAAACAGAGGCGCTGGTTACGGTTTAGAAATTCCCTGCGAGTACCTTTTTAATGGAGACGTATTTTCGTGTAACTGGTTAAAAACAAAGTTGACAGAAGAGAAGTTTAAAGTACTTGAATAAAACGCCTTTAATGGCTTAAAAAACAAAATTAGTCTTTTCAACCACATCAATTAAATATTGTCGTGACCGCTTAATACAGGTTCGACTCTATTAGAATAAACACTTACCAAAAGTAAATATTTCCCACGCTAGAACAGCAAAAGCCCATCTATAATTTAAATTGATTCGAGAAAAATCGTTAAACATCATTGATTAAAATGAAGACATTGTTAATTCCTTAGTACAGTAGGCTGGTTAGTCAGGGTCAGACCTTAACCGTAATCCTAATAATTAGAAAGCAGAGATAAATTATCCACATGCGTACGTTCTTAATATTACCAAAACAATAACTCACACATCACTCTGTGTTGTATAAACCCGATCAAACAAAGCTTCCAAAGCCATCCATTTCACAGGTAAACGACCCTAAAACAACAGAAAAACCCGTTATGCTTAACAGCAATAAAAGAAATCACCTATTACGTTTAATTTCAGCTTGCGTAAAATATTAGCATATAAACTATACACGTACATCTGTGGTTTTTCTGTAGTAGTCAATTTTATGAATATCCCTGGCTAAACCAAAGTCAGCAATTTTCATGACTTTCTCTTCGCCAACCAGGACATTTCTTGCAGCCAGATCACGATGGATGCACTAGAAAATGAAATAGAAAGAACAGGTAAAGACATTTAATGGAGCAATCCATTAGTTTGTTTGTTTGTTTGTTTGTTTGTTTGTTTGTTTGTTTGTTTGTTTGTTTGTTTGTTTGTTTGTTTGTTTGTTTGTTTGTTTGTTTGTTTGTCTGTCTGTCTGTCTGTCTGTCTGTCTGTCTGTCTGTCTGTCTGTCTGTCTGTCTGTCTGTCTGTCTGTCTGTCTGTCTGTCTGTCTGTCTGTCTGTCTGTCTGTCTGTCTGTCTGTCTGTCTGTCTGTCTGTCTGTCTGTCTGTCTGTCTGTCTGTCTGTCTGTCTGTCTGTCTGTCTGTCTGTCTGTCTGTCTGTCTGTCTGTCTGTCTGTCTGTCTGTCTGTCTGTCTGTCTGTCTGTCTGTCTGTCTGTCTGTCTGTCTGTCTGTCTGTGTCTGTCTGTCTGTCTGTCTGTCTGTCTGTCTGTCTGTCTGTCTGTCTGTCTGTCTGTCTGTCTGTCTGTCTGTCTGTCTGTCTGTCTGTCTGTCTGTCTGTCTGTCTGTCTGTCTGTCTGTCTGTCTGTCTGTCTGTCTGTCTGTCTGTCTGTCTGTCTGTCTGTCTGTCTGTCTGTCTGTCTGTCTGTCTGTCTGTCTGTCTGTCTGTCTGTCTGTCTGTCTGTCTGTCTGTCTGTCTGTCTGTTTGTTTGTTTGTTTGTTTGTTTGTTTGTTTGTTTGTTTGTTTGTTTGTTTGTTTGTTTGTTTGTTTGTTTGTTTGTTTGTTTGTTTGTTTGTTTGTTTGTTTGTTTGTTTGTTTGTGTGTTTGTGTGTGTGTGTGTGTGTGTGTGTGTTTGTTTGTTTGTTTGTTTGTTTGTTTGTTTGTCTGTCTGTCTGTCTGTCTGTCTGTCTGTCTGTCTGTCTGTCTGTCTGTCTGTCTGTCTGTCTGTCTGCCTGCCTGCCTGCCTGCCTGCCTGCCTGCCTGCCTGCCTGCCTGCCTGCCTGCCTGCCTATTTGTCAGTCATCAGCAACCAAGACATTCACCTTCATCGACGCCAGATAGTCCATACCACGTGCTATTTGATAACTGAACGATATAAAATCTCTCAGCGTTAAAACATCTTCAATACCAACATATTGCGACTGACACGCGCCTTGCCTGTTCGGCCTTCGCTCTCGGAGATACTCTCGTAAGCTGCCGTAAGGTGCGTACTCTACAACCATGTACAGCGGTCCTGGAAAATAAAATAGTCTGGTGTTAGACAGAGTAAAATAGTCTGGCGTTAGACAGAGTAAAATAGTCTGGTGTTAGACAGAGTAAAATAGTCTGGTGTTAGACAGAGTAAAATAGTCTGGTGTTAGACAGAGTAAAATAGTCTGGTGTTAGACAGAGTAAAATAGTCTGGTGTTAGACAGAGTAAAATAGTCTGGTGTTAGACAGAGTAAAATAGTCTGGTGTTAGACAGAGTAAAATAGTCTGGTGTTAGACAGAGTAAAATAGTCTGGTGTTAGACAGAGTAAAATAGTCTGGTGTTAGGAAGAGTAATATAAAAGTCAACTGTGGCAGTAAGAGTGTTAAAATAACACAAACTGCTCAATTGTACAAATATTTACCATTTTGTGTACAGCATCCCATAAGGTTTATAATATTTTTATGAGGACCAATCGTTTTCATAACTTGCAACTCAGAAATGAGATCTGATAGTTCCACTTCGGTTGCATCGTCTGTGAATATAAGAACAGGCAATGATTAACCCTTATAGCCCGAGAACTTTCCATGTGCTGAATAAAATCGTCTGGTGTTAGCCAGAATAAAATTCTTAAAGTGGCCAATGGACAAGGGTTAAATGAAATATAGTTAATGGTACAATCTATTTTTCATGATTTCTTACACTGCTTAAGTCAACCGAAAAATTTCGGCTGACTCGAGCGGGATTTGAATTCGGGATACCGGTTCGCGTCTCTACCTGTTGAGCTATCGAGCGTTCAACATTTCATTCAACATCGTTCAACATTGTTGAATGTTGAAAGCGTTTGGCCACCCCTGTTGATTGATGTTGAACGTTGTTGAATGGTGTTGAATGATGTCGAACGAAATTTGAACATGTTCAAATTTTCGTTCAACACGC
>OZ036007.1:7602339-7652339 GCA_964035015.1 Corallium rubrum
AGATTCAAACGCAGCGGGAACAATCGAAGCTATACATGCACCACGTTCCTCTCGGACGAAGGGCCTTCGCTGGAAACGTTAGAAAACTACGTTTAATAATTTCAGCAGTACTCAGACCTTACTATATTTTGATTTGTATTTCAACCCTGTCTACGCAGCACACTACTTTTATTTGGATTATACATGCACTTATGTATAATCCAAACAGCAGTACCGTCGAGAGTGGGGGGGGGGGGGGGGGGGTAGGCGGGGTAATTACCCCGGGGCCCGGGGCCCGAAAAATCAGTCGATACATCATATATTATAATAATTATCAAAAACACACCCCTGGGGCCCAGCAAAACCCGAGGGGTGTATCTTTCAAAAAAATCTCGTACATCTTTAATCCCAAAAATCTCAAAAAATCCGCAAAAATCTCAAAAAATCCGCAAAAATCTCAACAAATCTCAGAAAATCACCAAAAATCTCAAAACATTTCTATAAAATAAAAAAAAAAATCTCAAAAATTCACCAAAAATCCAAAAAATATCTCACAGGAGTTTGAAAATCCCCCAAACCTCGTACACTTTTCTGGAGTGATACACCCCTCCGCAAAACCTTGGTAAAAATATCGGAGGGACCCCGCATGCAAATTATGACCCGGGGCCCATTCTGGCTCTCGACGGCCCTGCTAAACAGTGAAATAAAATGACTTGGTCTTGTATAAAGCAAGGATTTCTAACTACAGATCAATTCTAGCATTGTTGTGAATCTTCAAATCTAGACAGAAAATTTCAAGAGGCAATTTTGAAGAGGACTTGATCTTGTTCAATTTGTTAATCTTAGTTTTCCAGACTTTCCCCCCTAGGGTCAAAACAGGTTATTCGCAATATTTGGTGCTTTGGTTCAGAGAAAACTGAGAATGCGTATTGTTATGGGAAGGCTATATTGTTGAAAGGGAGCTGGGTGTCTATATTCTATAGCGCTAAGCAAAGGAAGGCGGGAAGCAAGAGTGAGGAAAACGGTCGTTCGAGGGGAAATATAATTAGATCATGGAGGAAATTAAAGAATATACCGCTCTCGACTGGAGAAAATCACTGTAGTATATTTCAATTGTACGTGCTCCCGTGAATCTTACTGCTACACTTGTCCGTTTCAATATCCTGATTTTATTGCGAAACTTATATTCAGCAAAGCGGAACATCCTGATATGCCTACCAAATTACGCACCAAATATTACCGATAATATTTCTATAATTTCCTATTACGTCCTTTTGAACTGAGTAATAATATATATAAATCAAGTATATATATATATTGTGTTTCTTGTTAAAGTGCTTATATCACTTGTGGGGTTATAATGTATTTGAATAGAGCAAAAAAAGTTAGTTAATAAGTTATTTTGCCGTTTTTGATTTAGTCAAATAGTTCTTGACATATTGGCTTCTGAACATGCCAATTTTCAGAAATTTCCGTCGTTCATTTTAACACCTTGGAGGCCTGGGACTCAGGAACGAGTCAATCCAAAACAACTACGTTTCGGCTTATTGATTCATAAAAACACATATATTTGATATATTTGACTGAAAAATCGAAATGTCGAGCTCACACCCGTTTTCCAGTACGCACATCGATTCCAACTAAGAAGACGGTCGTCTTAGGTTCCTGAGTCCCAGACCCTCGTGCTTAAAAATGAACGACGGAAATTTTCGGCGAAAGGCCCAAAGGCATGTTTAAAGGCCTATATCTCAGAAACTATCAAACTAAATCAAAAACGGCTAAATAACTTATTAACTAACTTTTTTTTTATCTATTTAAATATGTTAAAACCTCACAAGTGATATAAGCACTTTAACAAACGCTTGAGTACATTATTTTACATTTTTCACTCTGATATTGTATGAATTGGCAATACTCAAATATGTCGTATGAGTAATTAGTCGACAATATCGATAGCTTCTGTGTTCAGCGAAACCTTGGAGCTTACCGTAATTATTCGAATAAACGCCTCCCTCGAATAAACGCCGCCCTCGAATAAACGCCGCAGGGACAAGCAAAAATATTATTAAACGCCGCCCTCGAATAAACGCCGCACCTGAAGCGCCAAAAATTTAATGAACCTTCCAGTTGACGGCTCAGAAGATGATGCGATTCACTGTTTCAAGGAGGGACAGCCGTGCAACACTGGACAAGCCGTCCTGAAATCACAACTGGATATTCTCGACGAGCCAGAAACGAATCCTTTCGACACTGAAGAATACACGTCTTCCGATGTT
Organism: Corallium rubrum; assembly: GCA_964035015.1. NCBI lineage: Eukaryota > Metazoa > Cnidaria > Anthozoa > Scleralcyonacea > Coralliidae > Corallium > Corallium rubrum. The sequence goes on from OZ036007.1 coordinate 7,604,595, forward strand.
GAAGAGGCATGCCCTACTATTCAGCTGTTAGACTCGGACCACGAAGGAGACAGTGACATTGAAATAGAATGAAACTTAGTCATTATATAAGACAGTGAACAGTTCAATTTTCATATATATTTATATATATTTAAAACACATATGAATTCTATTCTTAGTTTTTTAATAAATTCACACTTGTTGTTACAAAATTTGCAATAAACGCCGCCCTCGAATAAACGCCGCCCTCGAATAAACGCCGCACCTGAAGCGCCAAAAATTTAATAAACGCCGCGGCGTTTATTCGAATAATTACGGTATTACATTCTGAGTACATTATTTTAATGGTATTTCTTCAGACAAAACAACGGATACACTGTGTGTTGGAGTGAACTCTAGTTTCCCTTATTCGATCGCTTGAATTCAAAACACATAGCAGAAGTGTTTTGTTGTCAACTTTGTTTTCGGTACAGGAATCGTCGAATCGATGGAGCGAATAATCGGTGGCTACTTAAAATAGAGCGAATTATTGTTTTTGTTTTCCGGGCTTGGAAATAGAACGAATGGGGTATAAAAAATGATACAGTTAAACAGGATACTGATTAGATTTGAAAATCGGAAAGTTTATGGCAGGACGAAAGTATAAGAACGGAATACAAGCTGATTCCGAAAATGATGAAGTGAGCACAGCAGGAGAGGAAAGGCTTGAGGGGTCACAAGACCAAGAGTAGGTCCTCAAAACACAACATTCTTTATAGAGGTGAACACAACACTATAATATACATAGTCTCAAAAGGCTCTCAGAACTAACATTTCCTGGACATAATTCAATGATATTACATGAAACGTTTGTACGGAACGAGTGTCGGTGAGAACCATGTGGCACAGATTAAGGCTTTAATACTCGCACAGAGACCAGCACGGAAGGACGGAATGAGGCGAGACCGTCAATTAACGCTTATTTCAACTACATGGTTTAGAAAGGGCACAAATTAACGAGGACAAATCACGCTAGTTTTCGTTGATCTTTTTCGTTTATTAGTGCATTGGTTTACCCGCTGAGCGTTGACATTAAAATGGAGAAGTTTAGCTGAACCACAGGGAACCCCCCAGTGTCACTCTGTTGTGATCCCTCGGCCTCCGATACATCGGATTAGATTTCGCCCTCCACTGACACTCAAACTCAAGTCTTCACATCTAAGTTTCTTTCACTTGTGAGAGCTTAAGGTATAATCAATATAAACAGTCGCTTTACTGATCTGACGAAGCCCTAGTACATACAGGATGGAGAAGAATTTAGCCAGCATAAAGATCTTATAATATCGGTCGTCCATGGAGCGTGAGTGGCGGATATATAATGAAATCAAAGTAGTGTGCTGCCTAGGCAGTGTTGAAACACAAATCTTGGATTATATACTGCCGAAACATGCAACGTAGAAGTCTAACGTTTCGAGCGAAGGCCCTACGTTTCTCTCTGACGAATGACCTTCGCTCGAAACGTTACACTTCTTTACTCTATATTTCGATTGGCGGATATCTAGTTATCTAAAATATTCAATTCGGACGATCTAAAACGATAATTGTCTTGGTCGGCTCACTGAGGTATCCGTGAAGCATACAGCCATGAATCTATCGCAAAAAACCCTTCGGGCAGACATGTGTTAGCCTGCATGTATAGCGGAAAGCACTGGAGAAAACACTGTGAGACGGACTACCGACACAGTGAGATCAGCAGGATATCAATTCTGTATTTAATTTATAACCCACGAATATCAAACCAAGCTGTTCGAGTTCTTTGTTCAAAACTACGGCACCTACTCTGCTTTATAACAACTTCATCATCGCACCTTTTAAGACCGGCTGGCTGGACTAAAGATTCAACCGTACGGCGTACACCAGCAGAAAATCAACTCCATTCCTTTCACCTCATATATACTAAATTGTTAAGATCGATATCCTCTGAGCTAAGTTGTTCAAGGGTCAGTGTTTTTATTAGACATATTTAAAGTTCCGTGCCAAATAATTCTCAGCGGTACTCTGAACTTAATAAAAGTTTAGAAAAATGTGGCAAACAGCGGAGAATTTACAGAACAAAGTGCCGAGGTTTTGAGTGAAAGTTGAGAGAGTTTTGGTGTATATATGGTATATATATATATATATAATTATATATATATATATAGATATATATATATATATACCAGCGCCGCTAGCACTGTACTTTTTATATAAATAATATAGATATCTCACCTGAACAGAAATTCCAAGAGGCGGTTATGATTAAAAGTGTGAGATAAACGTCAGGTTTCCAGCACGATAGCTGCCGCATGTCCGCTGATTTTAATCAACCAAAGTTTGAGATAATGGAATAGATACATTCACTCGTGAATCAATTCAGTTGACGGCATGCATGCCGTTTCATTAACCGTCGTGTCGCTTTTGAGGTGGAATCTGAAACACATGGGAACATGGTTGGTTAGAACTGGAGTATTATTATGGCAACCCTAAATCCAAGTCCCGACGCGCACCGTAAAATGACACTACGTCAATAACTGCGTCCTGACGAGGGTTGTATTAATATATAGTATATGGACTGTTCATTGCTTAAAGTAGAGTAGATCACATCTTGTGTATTGTGATATTCAAGTAAAATTATACAGAATCGCAAACGTCATCATAGGATGAGCAAACATGGAAATTCCACACTGACAGTATATATATTAAATGTTCGGTCGGCTTCCAACAGTAAACATTAAAATCTACTAAGTTAAACCACAGTTAAACTTAAATCTACATTCCATAGTTCAAGTAAATGCCGACACTAACCTACAGCCTTACCTTTTGTCGAAGCAAAGTGAATATCTTAAAATGTCTTTGTAGTTCCAGTGCTGTTGTGTCGGTATTTTGTCTAATTACTTGAATTCTTTTTCTTCAGCCTCCAGTGTCAACAACTAGTGAGGTTACTGAGAAATACCACTCGGTGATTGAGCGTTTGACGTCAGCCATTAGTGGGCAGCAAGACAAAGTAAATATTTCCTATTTCCGGTAGCTAAAGTCTTTTTATTGTGACCAATCCGGCGTAGTAGACTCACGCTGTGCTCTATCTCTCAGTCGTTGACAACTTTATGTTGTTTTGTTTGGCTAAATGCTACTCAATAGCAGCCGTGGGGTGATGGCTTACTTAATAGGGCTATACAGGAGGATTGAGGAACTAATAGCTTAATAAGTATATATATATGTTTCATGTTTTCTTGTCTGCTTGAAAAGATACCCTTGTCTGAGAAGAGTGCGTTCTTTTGTTCTGTTTTAGTGGCACTCGACCAGCTTGAAGCAAAAATAAACGCGACAGGACATAGCGACATTTCTGAATGAAATTTACCCGACGGTTATTATGTCCCATATACCGTCCCGAAAGTAGCGGTCCCCCTTACTTTCGTTTTTTTAACATACTGTGGGAATATTCTTCTTTGTTCCTTCCTATTTACCACATTTAATATGCTTTAGTTTTTCCTTATGCCATTTCAACTCTGACGTTTACACTTTGGTACGTTGATAGTTGAAATTAACACTATCGAGTTAATCCAGCGATGACTTGGGGGCCGCTACTTTCGGGCGGTAATTGATCCACTGATCTCTAAATAAACTGGATAGGCCCTTCCCTATGGCCAGCAGTCAAACATTTCGTGCTAGTCGCCGCAACACGATCTCTTACCAAAATTAAGTGTATATCTTAATTGTAAAATAGGGCTCGAATTAAGACATGGCCTTAATTTTAAAATAGGGCTACAATTAAGACATGGCCTTAATTTATCTGTCCCACAAGCGGGATGTTAAACTTGAACACATAAAGCTAAAAATCCTAGAGGGGTGTTGTAGTCGGGTTTGAGAGCTGGGTCATTCTTCCGGGGGTTTTTGGTTAGGTTTAGGGTTACCGGGGGGTTGTGGTTAGGGGATGGGGGATGAGTTTTCATTTAATATTAAGGATTATCCTTAATTCTAGGCGAGTTGAGAATTAAGGATAATCCTTAATTTTTGGATGTGAGGTTGACCTAGTGGAACATATGACGCATTGCGGCCTTAGAACTTGTTCCCAATCCTAAAGTTGACTGGCATAAGCAACTTGACGTCAGCACGATCAGATTATCCGGGGGTAGGAATATTAAGTACTCTGTGCCGGGGAAGTGGGAAAAGCCATAAAGCAAACAACAGATGTCGGTTCGTTTAGTTTTCACTGTTTAACAACAAATACAGTCAAAAGATGGCAAGGTAAACAACACGAGATATTGTTAAGGCATTAAGATTACTATAAAAGGTACAATTTAAGACTTGGAATTGAATTCTTCGTATATTTTATAGTCTGTTTTTCAGTTTATTTTATCGTGAAGTTTCTTCGTTGTCGGCACTGAAGAAAAACAACGAAATTTAAAGGTTTTACAGCTCAGTAACAGAAACAAATGCAAGAAATTAACGTCTTAAAACTTATTAAGTACTTCTTGTGGCCTTACATTCGTTTAAATTTTATTGAAATAGCAAACATTTATTTCAAAGTATTGACGAGAAAACATGGAAAACGTTTGTCACGGTTCACGACACGTTTTAAGAAAACAGCTGACATTCTCATTGAGATTTTTTCAAACTTATCTTAAACCTTGTCGTTTCTCTCGCTATCATACACGACACTGACTTTCCCGTTGCCTTCTCTTTCTAGTGTACTTGTTTACTTTTTTTTCTGACTGCCTCAGTTTGTTAGCTTCGCTTTTCTTTGCTAAGCAAATAACTTCCCTGCCTTCCACTGTTTCGTTCAGTTGTCGTCGCGACAGTTCTGTACGTTCTTTCAATCTTTTCGACTTTCGCTCAACGGCTTTTCCTTCAAGTTAATAGTTCTTGTCGCTTCCCCTTAAAGTTTCCTTGTTTTATTGAGCTGCATTTTCTCTTTCCGTAGTGACAAATAATAGTATTTTCGCATGTATATTTCCAATAACCATATTAATGTTCCCAGTGCCCCACAGTCTTCACCGCAGTCATGGTCTGTCCACACATATATACAAATATTCAGATCGCTCAAATTGATTCGCATTGTAACACGCGTGTAAAGTGGACTCCACGCATGTCGAGATTAGCACCCTCACCGGGCTCCGGGCCTTCGGCCCTACGCCCAGGTTCGGGGACAATTGCAGGCGCCATCTTGAATTTGCAATGCATTGTGGTCTATCCAGGACTACTTCGTAATGTCGACTGCGCATCGACATTACTTAGGCGCTGTTCGCATGAAGTGGACTGAGTGTTCAAGTCAAATCTCGCATGTTGTTTCTCCTTGTTGTGTTTACATGAAGAAGATTGAACGCTTTCGATCTGATCGAAACGAATGGCTGAAATCAATCCACGCAGTGGAGTGGATTGACTTCAGATTCAAGCAAGGATCGACTTGAATGTCTCCAATCTGATTCATGTACAGAATACAGATTTTAATTACTTCTTCCCACAAGGAGCTTTCCAAGAGCAATTTACATTACTAAATTTCAAGTGGCAGAGTCGAAGGCATATTAAAGGCGCTCGAAGCAGCCGCCCTACGACACACAAGTCAGACCACGAATCACAGACCTAGGTGTTGATTTTATGGAGGGAGGAAAACCGGAGAACCCGGCGAAAAACCCTCGAAGCACAGGAGAGACCAACTAAACTCTACTCACATAAGTGTTCCAAGCTCGAAAACGGGGTTATTCCCAGACGGTCACCCATCCAAGTACTAACCCCGTCGAACCGGGCTTAACTTTTGGTGAGAGGCAGCGCCCTAACAGCACACGTCACCCATGTAAACACAGTTTGACTTGAAAAGGACTTGATACGCATGAATGAAGTTAGTGTGTGTCGTGCTAAATGGCAGACATTGAGGAAAGCACAGAAAATAGTGTTCCAAAATCGAAAACAGTGTTCCAAGCAGATCGGATTCTCCATGTAAACATGTGCCCGGACTGACTTCGCTCGCGTTTTTCGATCTGATTGGACTGTCAATCCACTTCATGTTAAATACGGCCTCATACAACCTCGTACCCAGGGCCATTTGTAGGTAACTGGGCCAAGATGGCGGGAACAAATGGCCGTGGAAGCCAGCTCAAAATGCGCAGTATATTGCGCATTTTGTTAACTAGAACTCAGTTCTTTACACAGTAATTATACCTAATTACAACTAATTATTGCATGGTTTAAAATATAATTTCCCGTGCCGTGTGCAGGAACAACCGACAAGGTCAAAATACAATTTTTTAAAAAAAAATACAAAATCAAACCGTCTGATTTACGCCATAAGCTCTTGACCAATCAGAGGCTGAGAGAGCCTCCACCAGGTCCCGCCATCTTCGCCCAGTTCCCTACAAATGGCCCTGGGTACGAGGTTGGGCCTTATACACCATATCCATAAAGATGAATGTTAATTTATATTCCATTATGTTTTCAAATATTTCATATTGACCGATCAGGTAAGTGAAAACGATGCATACCTCATATGCCAAATCATGCAACCAGTGATTCCTTGACTTATACCCAAAATGTAATACTCCGTAAAGTATTAATTCCAAGCCTATTTGATACAACACAGGTGTACAAGCCGTTGGCAGAAGGTACAGCAGTTTTGATTCGCAGATGGATAAAGGATAAAGGACTGGAGGAGCTAATCATCCTTACTTGCAGCCAGCGGCTGAATTACGAAGGACGCAGATCAACGTGGCCGTGTCGAGGCATATCAAAGGTGCTCCAGCCGCCATACGACACAGTTCAGACCACGGATCACAGCTAAGATGTTAGGTGCTGATTTTATGCAGGTGCCATCGTGTTGTATTCATCTTAGGATCAAATCGTCGATATATAACACTCTTGTCATTTTTAAACCATCTGTACGAAATAGGTCGCTCGCATGAAGCTGGCCAAGTTAAGAATTGTACTGGAGCAACAGGTGGTTTAATAAACCAAGGTTTTCCTTTTTAGAGAGAAAAAAAAGATAACGAACAATGACTTCAGTAACATAAACGCATGCTTGATGTACTTTATATAAATCAGAAACACATACGTAATTTATATTGTTAATTACGCACCCTTTCCAGGTATACGGCAAGACGTGTTGCTACGCGGTGACATTCACCTGGTTTAGAAGAAGAAGAAAACAGAAGATTTGTTTCAGTAATCACATATAATTATTTACAATATTAATAAAAGAATGTACAGAATTCTTTAACTTACTACCAAGCTAATCTAATCTGGTAACATTTTTTACATATACTATATTTTGTATTTAATCGTGTACTGGCGTGCTTGCTAAGAATTGCAACCCAAACCGTACCCCAATCCTAAACAAAACCGTTAATCCGGACCCTAAACCCAATCAACCCCCTGGCAACCCTAAACCTAATCACAACCCCCGGTGAGAAACCCCACCTTTCGACCTCATTCAGGATAATTCTGAATTCTAAGTGAGAGGACATGTAGCATCGTGCTAGCGTCAACACCAGAGCCCAGACCCCACTTCCACATTAGCGCCCAGTCCTCAGCTCCACATTAGCACCCAGTCCCCAGCTCCACATTAGCACCCAGTCCCCAGCTCCACATTAGCACCCAGTCCCCAGCTCCACATTAGCACCCAGTCCCCAGCTCCACATTAGCACCCAGTCCCCAGCTCCACATTAGCACCCAGTCCCCAGCTCCACATCAGCACCCAGTCCCCAGCTCCACATCAGCACCCAGTCCCCAGCTCCACATTAGCACCCAGCTCCACATCAGCACCCAGTCCCCAGCTCCACATTAGCACCCAGTCCCCAGCTCCACATTAGCACCCAGCTCCACATTAGCACCCAGTCCCCAGCTCCACATTAGCACCCAGTCCCCAGCTCCACATTAGCACCCATGATTAGCACCCAGTCCCCAGCTCCACATTAGCATCCAGTCCCTAGCTCCACATTAGCGCTGCAACAACATGTCCTCCTACCAAGAATTACCAATAATCAGTAAGTGTGAAACGGCCTTGAATTACCAATAATTGGTAATTGTAGGTAATTCTCTATCTCACATGCGGGATGTTAAACTAAATTGCATATAACTAAAAAACCAGTAGGGGTGTTGTGGTCCAACATGTCCTCTCACTTCGAAATGATGATTATCGTCATTTCTTCACAAAGTCGAATATGATGATTATCATGATACTCAAGTGAGATTCTGTCCCACCAACATGTCCTCTCACTTCGAAATGATGATTATCGTCATTTCTTCACAAAGTCGAATATGATGATTATCATGATACTCAAGTGAGATTCTGTCCCACCAACATGTCCTCTCACTTCGAAATGATGATTATCGTCATTTCTTCACAAAGTCGAATATGATGATTATCATGATACTCAAGTGAGATTCTGTCCCACATGCGGGATGTTAAACTAAATTGCATATAACAAAAGAACCATTAGGGGTGTTGTGGTCGGGGTCTGAGAGGCGGGACTCTTTTTTCCGGAGGGTTGTGGTTAGGGTTAGGTCCAACGGGGGGGTTGTGGTTAGGGTTAGGGTTGTCAGGGGGGTTGTGGTTAGGGTTAGGGTCAGGTTTAGAGGTGGGGTTAGGGTTGGGGGTTTGGGGGCAGGGAATTCTTTTTTTAAAATGATGATTATTGTTAATTCAACGACATCTCACAAATGACGATAATCATCATTTCGAAATGAGAGGATATGCTGTGTGGTCGGCGTCTGAGAGGTGGGGCTTTTTCCCCGGAGGGTTGTGGTTAGGTTTAGGGCCACCGGGCGGTTGTGGGTTAGGGTTGCCGGGGGGTTATGGTTAGGTTTAGAGTTAGAGGTTAGGATTTGGGTTGGGGTGCGTGGGGGTTGGGAATTAGTTTTTAAAATTAACGATTATTGGTAATTCTAGGCATTTCGCACTTACTGATTATTGGTAATTCTAGGTAGGAGGATATGCAACCTCGTACCCAGGGTCTTATCTCCGACGCTCCGCTCGGGAGGATATGCTGAGCGCCCAGACCTCAACTTCCACATTAGTACCCAGTCCCAACACCGCTGCCAAACGTTTAGCGCATGCGCGACGTCCGAGCTCGTCATCAAAAAAAGAGCGGGAAAACACTGAAATATTTAGACTGGTCCGAGAGTCCGACACAAAAGTTAAAATTATAAGCATACTGCCAAAACGTTAAGGTAGGTAATTTGTACATGGCTTCTTTGTCAATATTGTAACATATTCTGAAATGACCCCTTCGTAATTTTCTTTAACCCTTTTTTTAAAACACAAATAAATAGTCGAGTCTTACTTAGTCTTCACTGTCTGGTTGTTGTCGCCATGGTTAGTTCCCACTTCTCTTGCAATGTTTACTCTAGCGAATTCACGCGTGCTCAAGCGTTTGGCAGCGGTGTTCCCAGTCCCCAACTCCACATTAGCACCCAGTCCCCAGCTCCACATTAGCGCCCAGACCTCAACGTCCACATTAGCGCCCAGGCCTCAACGTCCACATTAGCGCCCAGACCTCAACGCCACATTAGCGCCCAGACCCCAGCGTCCACACTAGGGCCCAGGCACTAACGTTCAGACCCAACGTCCACATTTGGATTAAACTTAAAAAAGTATAAATTCAACAAGAAGAAAGTCATATAGCAGTGGACTTCAAAATTGAGTCCAAAATTGAATGACGTACTGTATAATTCCTTGTCCAGTTCTCCTTGACGGCCATACAGAATAGTACGCCGTATCCTTGCCCAAGCTAAGCTGACGTGACAAGCCTTTTGAACGATAGGCTTCTTATCATAGCAAAACTTGTCAATTTGTGTCGTACACACAAGCACATATCCTTGGCCAACAGCTGACATGACGAAGGGTCCTGTCAAAGAAGAATCTTGTAATTTGTGTCTTCTGTGCGAGTCTTATGTCATGAGAGCGTTTCAATTCACGGCATGTTGATGTTCCTCAACAACTAGTTTCTTTTGTTATGAAACAACAAGACTACCATGGCACATTACTCATTAGTCTTTGTTTTTAGATTCAGGATCTCCGGAAAACTAGCGCCAAAAAGTGTTCCCTCTACACTTGTACTACGAACAAACAATCTTTATTACCGTGTCTCGTTTGCATAACACTTGGGAGTGTCATAACATTGCGTGAACTAACTATACAATGTCGGCTGAGAAGAATGAGCTGAATTTGTCTTTTTCTCATTTCGTCCAAACTAATGATCATTTCAGTTCTTTTTTGCAATAGATCAACACTTTCTGCTATTTGTAACTAATATTTACAATTATCTTTGTAGCACTTGAGAACAACAACATATAAACAATATATAACACAATAGGTCTAAAACTTAACCAATATCGTCCCGTAGTGAACAAAGGAACACAATGACCGGATATTTTTTAAGACCGACGTACATACGCATGCGTAGTAATCCCAATAACTTTGGCTCTCAAGACAGGATTAACTTTAATAAAGAGGTTTTTATATGTAAAAAACACTTTCTTTTAGTTGGTTAGTCCTAGCAAGAACAATGGATTTCCTCTCGCACGAGAATTCTAGCCCTGCATTTTTTTAAGGCTGTATGCATATACAGAAAACGCGTCCAGCCCTCCTAGGCAATATGGAGACTCCCGGGCCATGTCCACACGTATGCGTTTTCATAGTGTTTTTATATTGTTTTCAGTCCTCTCTCATTACCTGAAACAATATGAAAACGCCAGGAAAACGTATACGTGTGGATGGGGTCTCATATAAATTAAAATATATTTTACGTAAGATTTAATGACATGCAGGATCTCAGCAAAGGGCCAGCACTCCTAGTATAGTCGAGAATAGTTGGATAGTGGAATAGAGCCAAGTGAAAAGGTGGTGGACTGCCAAGAATATAGTTTTGACAATGGAATACTGACGTTTCGAGCGAAGACGTTCAATAACCTTCACCAAAGTAAAATGCCACTCCTATATGGTATATGTTTGCACGCTTGCTGTATATAAACACTTCCTTCGACCTCACACATCATGTATATAAATATAGTGTAACCTTTGTAAAATGCATCTTTCGGAGGCGACCATGCACTCGGCATACTTCCATTTAATTTCATGCAGATTGTTCGATTAGTGTTGGGGAAATAGCAACGGTATTTTCACTATGAATTTTGGCGGCCTTTTGAGCCTCGTTCTGGTGTTCAACTCAAAGACGCTTTTAACACAACGGAGCTTCAAAGACTAATTTAAATTAACGTAAAGAAGTAACAAATTGTCGGTGATTCACGAATAACGTCTAAATAACAAAAGTAATAACCACGCTATTATAATAATGTCCAAAAAGTTAAAATTTATGCTCTTGTAAGTAAGTTTGTAAAAACTTGAATTGATGCACGAAGTTGGTTGAAAACACTTTTGTAACCCCACCTCCTCCATTTGTTACGCTACTACCGACGTATATCTATATAGAGTATATGACGTTAATATTGGATATTTTCCGCGTCTGGTGAAAGTCACCCATTTCCTCCAGTCTTCTCTTTTCTTCCGTTGACGATATCGACTATTTGTATGTTAATAATAAGTCGGTAATCCACTTGTGAATACAATTTCGCTTAGTAATAACCGACATGGAAATCAGTATATATACAATAAAGTCAAACGGATATAAGTATACAAGTCACTTAGTCTTGTTCTCAGTTTTGAGTTATTTAGATTAATCATGGATTAATTAACTCTTCTGGGTAGTATTTTTAGTGTATTTTACTTTGGCTATCGTCACGAGAGAAGTTGAAAAACTTTGAATACACATACAAGGAGAGAGAATCGAGCTAAACACATTTCTCCTTATCAAACCGCGTAAAGCCTTGCATTTCAGAGCAAAACATTGTTAATTAATATCGTCTTCTTTGTTTGAAAAGCCACTTCATACAAACAAACAAATATCGCGAGGGAACAGCCCACTTCATTCATTGTGAACAAATGCTGCAACATCTTTTTTTATACGATTATCGTACAAGTGCGTGTGCAACAGTTTAATGTAACAAAAATGTTACGAAATGTTGCAAAATGTTGTAAAATGTCGCAAAAAGTATCAAAATGTTTCAAAATGTCTCAAGATGCCTCAAAATGTTACAAAATGTTTCAAAATGTTGCGCAAAACATCTTCCCGACTCTGCCGCATGGATCAATTCGTCAACGTGATATTTTGAAGAATAGAACGATATATAGCGAATAATGAACGGGTGTGACTCATTACTAATTAATAAATCTTGAATATAAAACATATACTTCAGTATAACACTCTTTGGTAATTGAATATTGCTACCTGTTAATCAAACCGACTCATGTAGAATAATCATACAATATATACCAGATAATCAAGGTCAAATCATTTAAAATTCAAATTCCACCGACTAAAAAACCAGAAAGTTCTTCAAACGGTCTTAAAAGTAGCCGTACGTATAGTGATAAAGGCCAGGCAATGTCGTTGGTTCTATTCGTTGGTTCTATTTCTGAATTCAAAGGCTACACCATAACACGCCGAAAACTGGAAGACCGCCCAGCCTATTAACGTGATGTTTTGTAACTCTTAGTCGCATATGTTTAACTAGAGTAGGTGGGACAAGCTTGTTTTGTCTTTTCAGGCCGATATATTGTTTTGTATTTTCAAAGTTTGAACTGGTAACTCTTGTAACCATATCATTCTAAGGTTGCGTTTTCCGCCCGGAAAGTCGACGAATCCAACTGCACGATCGCACGTTTGCAGTCAGTTGGTTTTGTTGCACGCGCATGCAGCGATAAAGCAATGATAATCATATATGTCTTGATTTCGATAGCCAAAAAAACACATGGGTGTCGTTTCAAATAGTTATACAGGCTATTTTAAAATTACACGACCAAGATGTTTTGCTGCTATCCTTTTGGGCGACTGGCACCAGTCAGGGAAATATTGGACTTCAGGCCGAGTGTATAAATTAGCGTATACGCTTTGTCACCTCCACAAGCCGCTATGTTTAAAAAGACTCGAGGAGAATAAATATACTTCAGTTACGAATACGCAACGAGCTCCGCAGCATTGGCCTTGCTCAGTGTCGAACCTCTATATGCCTACGAATCTCAGTGTTATAGAAGAGAAGTCGAGAATAGAAGAATAATCTGAATTCGGAAGAAAAAAAGTTCAAGAGATATAGGTAAGAGGTTATTATTGGATGCTTATGACAATATATGCTTGATATATCTACAAATCATTACCCTATTCACAACATCGGGTCATCTCAACTCACTTAGACTGGAATACAGAATGAGAAAGGAAGAATAATCGAAGTCCCCAACGGAACCCCTTGCAGAGTTAATATTGGAAGATATTAATTAGTTAAAATTACTATAGTATATACAAATAAGCATGCTCTTATAAGTCAAGACAATTTTTAGTATTCTACTCTTGGTATCGCTCTTTGCAATCATGCTGTGGCTAAGATTCTCTCCCTAGTCTTACTGAACAAAATATTATCTGAACATCTCTATTTTTTTAATATTGTACAATCAACTCTCACTTCTATCTTTCTAGTTTATATTCTATATTTCAACATATGTATACTAATTTATACCCAATCCTCCGTTCCTACAGTATATCAGTTAATTATTGCGACCAAGTTAGCTTGTCACCTTTATAGACGTTTCTTTTAAATATTACTTTTTTTTCTATATGTATAAAAAAGGTTGCTAAATTAATAAATTGAAATATAATACCAATAGAAGAAAAAATAAGAATAGTACAATATAGCCAAGATACCCATCCCAGGATGTTAAAATAGTAATTAGGTCAGATATAACTATACCTTATATGCAAATATACATGTGTTTTTTTTACAGTAAGACGCATGACAGGAAATAGTATTCTTATATATATATACAAGACATCACTAGTAAACACATTCACACTATTGTTGCTTGCAGATACGACGAACCTCACCTTGTAACAGAAGACAAGACGAGAATTGACGAAATCAACAAGCAAAGAGTGTTAAAAGATATAACTAAAGGTAAGATGTTACCATAGTATATATGCCAGGTATAGTGCAGAACACTTGAAAAAACTTCTCAATGTACTATGCAGTCATATAGTTTACTAAGTTACTCAAAATATCGCAGCTAGTCAATCTAATCCTTACGCTTAAGAATTTCAACTCAATGGCAATAGAACTGAATGAAAATCAAAGTACTACAATACAATGCTACTGGGCAATATACTAGAATACACCATAGTACGCAAGCATGCATGCGTTATTTCAAAACGCATTATCACGCCAAAGAACCTCAACTCACTTGCAACACAAGACAAAAAGAGAATACAAGAATAGTATACAAAGGAGAAAGTAGACAATGTATTATTAGTGCAGCAAATTTAATAAACGCTGTTCCATACACAACCGTGTCACACGTAACAGAAATGACGTACAAATTCCCTTTTACCGAACTGCTTCTGGACAACGGTCATTCCACTACAGAGCTGTAACGCTTTGGAATAATTTAGAAGATAACATTAAAAATGAAACGTCTATTAGTAAATTTAAGACCTTAATGAAGAGCTATTTGTTAGATAATTTTATTAATATTTAGTAATCTACATTTGAACATTACCCGTACACACACACACACACACACACACATACATATATATATATACATATACATATATATATATATATATATATATATATATATATATATATATATATATATATATATATATATATATATATATATATATATATATATATATATATATAATTTATAAAAACTTTGTAGTTATTCATATTTTTATTATAAAATTTTAAACTGTAATGGGCATTGAAAAGCCCAGTTGGGAATTGCTCAATAAAGTATGTATGTATGTATATGTATGTATGTACTACCCTAGTACAACTAGAAAAACACGTCCTCGATAAACAAGCCTAAAAAAATTTTTCTTAGTATCTCTATGTTCGTTATGTATGTGTTTAACTTTCCTGTCAACCAAAAACATGTTTGATTAATATCTATTAAGTGTATGTATACTCAAGTAGCTTGGTTAGTATCTTACGTATATTTTTCAAGTGTTTTGCAGCTCTGGCGTTAGCAAATCGTCTGGCGTTAGCCAGAATAAAATACCAAAGACTCGTCGTCAGGCTCTTTGAGGTCTGAACCTCTGCCTATGCTGAATAAAAACTTCAAGCTTCAAAGTTTTAACAAATTATAAATGTCTTGTACGCGCTGTCGTCCTAATTTACATTCATTCAGTGGTGTTCTGTTTAGCTACTTTATTCCAAAGTTGAAACAGCTCAAACTAAAAGCCTTTCTTTATCGGTCTTGCAAACGGAAATCCTTCGACCTATTATTATGAAAATTTATTACTATTTACTAGTGTTTTGGGAGCTAAATTGAGAGTAAACATCGTAGAATGACGTTGGTTTGAGTTTTGAAACGTCACCTCGTCATCACATGGTCATGCATGCACTGCAACTCAATCTCTGAGGTTGTCAGGTTGCCGGTCATACAATGCAAAGCAATGTTCAGCTCGGTTCAACTTTTTTTCACTGATGGTTTTCTGCTGAGCTTTCGAGCTGTGTTGTGTTGATAACTTTCTCAAATGGTGCAAAATAGATGGATTTATGATTTGATTTGATTTGATTTGATTTGATTTGATTGTATTGCTCATGCGTCATCAACGAAAAGTTATAACGTCTTCCAATGCCTACACACGTGGAATAAAGTAGATAAGTTGAACAATCTTAATCGGCATTGTTGTGAACTATTTCTGAGAGCCAATATCGAAATGTGTTCCTAATGTTTGTTTTCTTCCGCATGGGTTGGTCGCTATTTTGTTTCTAAGTCAAACTAGTCATTTAGTTTGCGTTTAATAAAGTCTGGACTGAGGGTGGACTGGTATAGGACTTACTATAGCTAGTTAACTCCGTTTCAAGTAGAGGACTCAGACTGGATTTAGACGGAGGCTGTACTGTTATAGGTCTTAGGCCCTGTTTACATGGAGGTAGGGTGACCCTTCTAGAAGGGTTACCCTAGTAAAAGGGTTACCCTAGTTCATTGTCTTTCCGTGTTTCGTTTACATGAGTACTAGGGTGACCCGTGGGCGAGGGTTACCCTATCAGCTTGCTAGGGTAACCCTGGTGGCAGGGCTATCTTTTTGTTTACATAAGCCATGTAAACGCGTTTGCTAGGGTGACCCTGGCAGCCGGGTTATGTTTCAATGAGAAGAAAAACGCGTACCGGACAAAATGTCTTAACGATTTTGTGGCTGCCCTTCTTGTTCTTATACACCTTGTGAAGTCTATCGAAGATATCAAGTAAATGACGCCAACAATAACATGTAAACCGAAAATATAGTAAAATGGTCACGCAGAAGTAATATGATCCTACTAGAAGAGTTAACCCTGCTACAAGGGTCGCTCTACTCCATATAAACAAGGGCTATCTTTTGACTTGCTTAAAAGGGTAACCCTTCTAGAAGGGTCACCCTACCTCCATGTAAACAGGGCCTTACTGGTTGCATTCACACTAGAGGACTCAGCCGACTAGATTTAGACTGAGGCTGGACTGGTATAGGACTTACTGATTGCAACTCCATACTTATTATTTGGAGGGCTTATTAGTCACCTAATGAAGGTGGCCTAGTAGAGGGGTGCAAGAGGGGTGCAGCTCCCCTGCTTCAAACGCCCATAGCTTTCTTCGACAGAGCTGGAGCTGTCAGAGTTAGACATGGGGCGTGCAGTTCAGCAGTTGGCATACTGGATGGGATATGCGTGACAGACACATTCTCAGAGGTGTAAATCCGCGTGCCTTGAACCCGCAAAATGTTGACCCATATAGTTAAGTATAATCCAAAAGACCTGATGTGGGACAAAATAGGATTAAGTGTCTTTAATCTAGCTAAATATCTTGCTATAAATAGTATGAGTAAATTATTAGTCTCAGGGTCTCTCAGCTTGAAGTTTGTAAATGTTTTGTTAGTTCTTGCTCAACGAGCTGTTGACTGTCGTTAGTTGTCAATACCCAGAGCTCTAGACGCAACTCCAACACGTAACCTTCACTCGTCTGCGTATATACTCAAGAATACAGATACCAGGCATAAACAACCTCGATCATTGCAGGATAATGCATACATACCTGACCATCCGAGTTTCTAGTGGCTCAATGGTTAGAGCGTCTACATGGCTAGCATTCGAAAGGTTGTGAGGAGCCAGTCCGAGTGTACCGTCTATAGAGAGAAAACCTCTGGAACCAGGGTATCTATAGCACGACCTCAAAGTTCATTCTATAAATATTTTGACAACTAACGACAGCTTGTACATCAAGAACTAACAAAACAATAACTATAGCTGATCACTATATATTACCAAAAGTCTAAAATTGGAAAAATATACAACCATTTTGAAAAACGTTTTTTGGGAAGTATATTTATAAGTGACTACCTTTCAAATTTCCTAACTTGTATATATCAGATCGATATCAAAAGTAGAGATATATTGAGGACTATCGACGCCAGTTTGTCGTCCAAACAAATAGCAGATTATACGCTAAACCGTTAATAAGATTTAGCGCTTTTGTCGGGGTGTCAAACTTAAATAGAGCTTGGAAAAATGTATTAATATTAATTATAGTGGATGGTAATATGTAACTAGGGAATGGTAATATATGTAACAAGAACAGTTGGAAACTTAACCTGAGGAAAAAGTGGAACTTAGTAAATACATACTAGAAAAGTACTCATGCACTTCGACAGACCACAACTCTCTGTATTGCTCATTTATAAGCGTCTATAAGCAAGTATGATTGCCTGCTAAACGATTACGATTAACCTAACTGAATTTGCCTTGTGATTTGAATAAATATTTTACCCAGCATGCGGCAAAACAGCACGCGAAGGGAAAAGTACAAAACGGAACGAGTTTGTTCCACTTCAAGTAGGAGATATTTTGTAATGTATAGGATATAGCCAATTCACTTTAAATCAAACTTAAATCTGTAACATCACCTAGCTTAACTAACTGTATGCAAATATGACATGTGCATGTATTGTATTAGCTCGACTGTGGTTGGTAGTCTGATCTCAACTGTGATGACCCAAAGTTATCAATGACCTTGGCACTGAATCAAATTATATCTCACTGGGTAAACAGACGTTTGCGATCATTAACAATAGTGTGTCTATGCTCTGACCCAAAAATCACTGAAGGATAACATGTGTTCTACCATTCATAGCCTACCGTTTCTAACTACCCAGAAACCTCAGTACTAGTCTATATTAACATGGGTTAAACAAGAGGTGCCATTATCCAAACTCACAATTTTGTGCTTTATAAGGCTGGGGTGCGCCGGTATGTTCGCACCTGGGATCAATCTCCGGTGTTTTAATGGACACTTAGTGACGTCAGAGGCTTGTCAATTAATTTTCTCCCCGGGTGTCGTATGTTGGTCTATGGTATCAAGCAGTGTGTTAATTTTACACGTTGATGTGACAATTATTCGTAACGAACTGTATTGAAACGAAGCAAAGGCAAGCCAACACCGAACGGATCTTCCTAAACGTTCTGTATACAAAATTCACCCGAGTCGAACAAAGAGGCCGTAGCAAGTCAAGAATCTAAACATTTTTAGTGGTTTTCTGTGACGATATTCATTAGGAAATCGTTGTTGAAGTAGAGCATGGTATGGCAAGTGCGTCTGCAGAGAGTGGCTTAGTTGTCGTGTTATATCACTCCGAGCAGTCGTCAACGGCGTGTTGTCGTACCGTGTATTTGTCATCGAAATCAACACATCCCGAAAGTGTTCGCTGAACGGTCACGAAACAGTACAAATAAGGTTTGTATATGGGATAGGAACGAACAGCGACAAATCGTAATAGAATTACTAGGCTTAGGCGAATCAACTGCGAGAAGCGCTTACATACGCTTGCCAGAAGAAATTTGGCTGGCGTACTAATAGTAGTAAGGAATTGTCGTCGACGTTCAATTCCCTTAGGAGAATCTAATGGTTTTATTCTCGTCCCGTTCTAGACAGCTGCTGACAAGCCTAATTGCGACAAGAGGAACAAGAACCATGATGTCTTATCGATGGGTATGAGCACAGTTCGAGAGCTCAACGAACATCGCAAATGCTCCTTAGCGGACGAGGAAATCGCACGAGAAACGCAACACCGAGTACGATGAGGTGGAGTGGAATAATCCTGGTATTGTACGTTTGTCTGGGTTTGGTGGATTACGCAGAATCAGGTGAGATATTGTAGCGAGTTTGGGAAAGATTGGTAGTAACCGGTGGCCGATATGCATGCATGACTTTGTTCTTTTGATCGTTCAAATGGAATGCTTAATTAGGTGCTAGCGTTGATCTCACAACAAACATCAGCCTTCGTGTATACATAGGTGTATCGGCAAAGGTATTCAATTTCGAGGCGCCTGCATTTCGGGGATACACAGGTAGGCAGATATTCACCTCAAAGGCTCTTATCATTGTTCTATTGCATATCTCAAACACCAGCCAGCCAGTACGTGCAGCGAATATTCCTTCGCTTCGAACACCCACGGGTGTATTCGGAGTTTGTTTATAATTCTTGAAGCATACAAACAATCAGGTCAAAAGCGAGTAACTTTTAAAGGCGCCAAACTCCAGTTATTTGTTGAATACTAGATTCACAACAAACCACTGGAGTAAAGAAACTGGGCTAAGGAAACTGCGAAAAAAAAGTACTTCAGGAATTGTCGCTCCGATTCGCACTGTCCGATTATCGATTGCCTTTTTCTTTGATTCAGTCTCTACTTCATATACAATAACCGTCGTTAATTGATTTCGTTAACTATGGCCATTTCTACAACCTGTGGAGATAATGTTTTGCCACAAATTACTGCCTTTTTACTCTAATCGCCTCTAATGTATGGTTTAAAAGCTGAAATCTGCCTCAAAGCGTCTGTTTCTTTTCATTAGTACAAAAAACAAAATGTGCCCTGAGAAAAAGATAAGTCTTGGTATCCTTCCTTCCTGATTTTACACCATATGCTTTGGGAATGTGATACAAACACCTTGTTGAGGCTTTATATAGTGGCGGTTTTTTTAATAGGAAGTTGACAAGAAAATGCCAGGCTTGGGGTTACAGCGGAGAGTTGTGTTCAATAATTTAAAGAGCAGAGCGTAAAAGATTATCTTCTATTCTTCTATTCATCATCTTTATTTGTCAGTGTTTATCCTAGTGTCCCTTTGCGGTCATGGCCACTAGCCAACGCCGCACAGTTAGACGAAACCGATCGCAGTTGTTTTCATTTCCGCTCGCAACCACAGAATACCAAATATTCATAAAAACTTAATGATTTTTCTACACAACAGTCATACCTTTAGCCTCATAAACTTGTAAACAGCAAACACAGCCGAAACAAGTTTCCGACTGCTATTAATCAGAACTGAAGATTAGATTTCACTATATTTGCCTTTCTTGGTTCTCAATCGAGTACACTGCTATAATTATTAGACGGATTTTAAATCCGACCCTTAAATCTTTTCGCGCCGAATATCCGACGCAAAGCCGATATATAGCATTGCTTGCGCAAAGTTGAGACGACGCGATTAACTCGGAGAACCTATATTGCCTATAGAATTAAAATTATAATTCATGATTGTTATTTATCATATCTTTAACGCACTCTCAAAAGCAACATTGCTAAGCGAAAACACTGATAGAAGAGGACCTTGTTAGTTTGGAAGGTTATTTATAGGGCCGGGAATTACACAAAGAAAAAAAAAATATTAGGAAAAATAAACTTGGCCGACCTTTACCAGGTGTCATTTGTGTGAGTTAAGACGAGTTTGAAACTCTCAGTCTTTCTTCAAATAACAAAGAAATGGGTTGGACAATATGTCTTATTAGTAATGTTGGTCTCACTTTATTCTCCTGTCCAATCAAGCAGCAGACGGCTACTTTTGTAAATTCAATCGACTCATATACTTTATACAATCGAACGTGCGACACGCACGCCTGAAGGCCTTTTATAGTTAAACGCTTTTACATAGATACATCTTACGTTAAACAGACGGCTAAAGGATGAAATGTTGCTCAGAAGTTGTTAATTAAACGAAACTCAGAAATTCACCTCATGCACGCTGAGATATAAAAAACCACTCCCTTCGCGACGATTGAAAAAGGCGCATGCATGCACAATAGTTCATTATAGCGCTTTCATACAAAAGTCTAGATCTTACACTTCAAAGTTCGCTTTGATGTACACGCGTGCCAATGATGTTACAACGGATATATGTATCCTTCTTAATAAGAATGTTCTAGGTTTTTTGTGCAGTAATAATGGGATAGGAACTCTATCCGGCTTACTTCAAAGAAAACAGGTTGCTGCATGTTAAGTAGTTAACACATTTATTATACTCAGTGTCAAACTAAGGTTATATTCAGCCATATTATGCAACCATTGTACAAATCCTAGCTATATATAGGTACGCTTAGGGTAGATACGCCTGATATGAATATACATAAACAGTCGTTAACACCGCCGCTATTGTGTAGCAGAAGAGTGCCTTCTGGCTAAATTTGGAAGTGATGGAAACGGGGTCAACGAGAAAAAAATAGGAAGAAAGATGAAGCTATTTTAGTGTGGGCGAATTCTGTTGCCATGTAATACAATCCATCCAAGATTGTAATGTGGGTAGAACGTGACTTGTCATGGTTGAGTCAAGGAACAACAACAAGCTTAACTTAATAGAAATGCACTCTCATTATTTAAGAACCCCTACTGGTTTTAATGATTCCTTGATTAGATTTCTATAAGGACTTGTACTATAAACCTTCTTGGACAGCGCGACGCGAAACCCAAGAAATCAAGCTCCTCGGTTTTTGTCGTTTTTGCTAGGAGTGATGTGTGCACAGTATACACCACTAACACAATGGTTGCATAAAACTATCAACCAAGTAGATCGCATGACAATTTTTGAGATGTTACAAAACAAAACCCCGAGTGATGAATCATACCGAGATTCGAACCCGCGACCTTCGGTTTACTAGCCTGATGCTCTACCAACTGAGCTACAGGTCAAGTTGTACCAAAATGATGGTACAGTGAACTCTCTCTAAGCGGGCACCTCTCTAATAAGGTGGACAGCTAATCTTGGTCGCTCATACATTATTTACTATAATAAAACTCAAAGGCGGACACCAAATTTGATCCTGAGAGTGTCCGCCTTGGAAAGAGTTCACTGTACTTATATTTTTGATATTATGAAACTGAAATCTAGAGTTATCTAGTTTCTAGAGACTTAGGTCTGTGACAAACGGCGTATTTTTCATGCGCCGTATAAAATATGAGAATTAAGTTCATGAAAAATACGCCGTCTGTAACCATTAAATACGGCAAGGACAGTGCCATTAAATACGACGAGCCCGGTCGTATAATACGACTGAAGTACGGCGTTGATGCAGACGGCGTTCTATTCATGCGCCGAATAAAATGCATACATTAATTTACAATATGATAATACATTTTCTATCCACAATACATGTTTGTAACATAGTTTCCAGACCTACGACTCGAGAACTGTAATTTATTCGACTTATTATTAAAATACGACGAAAATACGCCGTATAACTCAACAGGAACAATTTCAGAATTTGGGTCGACCATAATAGGTATTTTATACGGCGCATGAAAAATACACCGTTTGTCACAGGCCTTAACTCTTCATCTTATACCCGGAGTAGCACCTAGGCTAATATCATTATGTTCCACCTGAATCAGTCACTGTCCCACAATATTAATTATTCCAAAAAACATGTTACAAGATATCAGGCGACATTTGGAATTCTCGAGTATTTTATTTTTTGAGTTTATTTGATTTTTGGATAAAAATAATAATCAGCGCCATGTACATATACAGCTTATAAATTATTAAAAATGCGTCTATCAAAGATGTGACCAGCAGATTGTATTCACAAGATACATTTAAAAGTCAATCAAATGTTTATGAGCTAGAGCCTTCGAGTCGCCTAAACGCTGCTGTTAAAAATAAGTTAATTGTATTTAATCCTCCGAGAATATTTTATGGCAGACACAACGCTAATTAAGTTCTGATATTATGATATAGCATGCAAATCCAACGCCTTGTAGTTAATCCTTGTTAATGGACAATAAACTATGGAAAGACCGACATCGGCATCAAACTGCTAAGGCAAAACTTGAATAAAATACAGTGCAAAATAGAATTCAAAATTAAACATTTTGAAAACCCCAAGATATTTCATATATATGACTTAAACTGAATATAGATACGAAAATGCATACTGTTCCATGTTAACCTAGACCCGTTTACACGATGCCGGTACAATTTGAAAACGGAACAAAGTCATGCCGGTATGCAAATACAGCATATAACATTTCATGTTATTTTTGTGCCGGTATCGTATAAACGCAAGGCCTAAACGGCATGATTTTGTTCCGTTTTCAAATTGTACCGGCATCGTGTAAACGGAGTCTTAATAATTGAATTTATATATGATTCAAATCTAAAGCCAGTTGACAGTTTAAAGAAATGTAGAACAAAACGAAAGCCAAAAATAAACATTTTAAATAACTCAAGTCTTAGACAAATCAAAACAGAAGACAATGGTAAAATGGTAATGTTTCATTTCATGTTTGTGTGTTCACATAACTTTGAAATAAAGTTGAAATATCATTGTTTCATCTTTGATTTTGTAACATCAGATGACTTTGATTAAAAAAAGAAATATTGTAGTATATTTTCAGTATTTTTCAATTATTTAATGAAAGGCTTTTGTCTCTCTTTTCATTATTATATTTAGTTTTTATGAGTCTGAATTTATAGCTCTCTTGTTTATTGTCAATAGTAAATAGGCTATACTGGCAAATCACCATTATTGGTTCATATTTTATAACAATAGAGAGAAGATATGTTGTTGTGAACAATCATTTCAAGCAGGTCAAATGCGATCAAAGTAGCGTGCGTTTCTATATGGTCTGTTGTGTTTTTCGTTCAAAGATGATTCCAAGCGAAGCTAATAGTTTTTGTACACTTGTTTACGTCTAACGCGCATGAAGGCGCTACATGGGGTTGAACTACTGACAACTATTATATTCAAATCATTAAAATATTGGTACGCCGTTACGTAAAACAACTTAGCAAGCAAATAATATTTTACTCTGATTAAGAGCTCTGCTTGAAACGTCAGTATTTCGTCTATTCTCAGCAGTTTACCTTTTCACTTTGCTCTAAAACACTGCCTACACAACACTCTACTTTTCACAATCAAAGACACATTGAGTTCTTTAAGGACGTTTATACATATGAAAAAGCCTCACAAGACACGAACTGTCACACATTGAATCAATATGGATCTTTAATAATCCTTTACTGCAGGGCATGGCCAGTGTTGCCATTTGGAAAATTATTTTTACTCGATCTCCTCGAAATTCGGACAGTTAAAAAGAGTTTAAAAACTATGTCGACGAAATTGCATGAATGTACACTCCAGGGTGGAATCCATGTATGTCACGCCAAAGATCTTCGGCGTGGAGTTTGAAAATCCTCGGCGTACTGGCGTGAGATCGTGGCGACTGTCGGACTGGGGAATGGATGCATCCAGCAACGCAGCACGTCGTTTGCCGTTTGCCGGAATTGCCGGTTTGCGATAATCTTGCATACAGTATGGTTATTTCTGGTGGTTATAAGGCGGGTTTTTTCTTTCGTAACGTCAAACGGCCATGAATTTTCATTCACGTGATTATTAATGCTGTCGTTTGCGGGGAACCGGCGGTTAACCGTCAACGGTGGTACGACAAACGCCAGCCAAGAATGACTCCTGGTCAAAGTCAGTAATATTAAATACAGTAGAACATTGCCGCGTGTAGCACATCGAAAGCCTTGGCGTGGCATTTTGTGATTTTGAGGACCTTGGTTTTGGGCTTTTGGCGTGGTATTTTGAAGGTTTGGCGTGAATGGTGTGTCATTCCGAAGACCTTGGCGTGGTATTTTGAAAGCCTTGGCGCATCTTCGGCGTGAGGTTTACACGGATCCACCCTGGTGTACACTGGTGACAAAAATTGCACCATGCAGGAATGGCAAAAGAAAATGAATCGATTAAAACGCACATATTTTTTGGTCCACACAAACGAGCATCAAATATTCTTTCTTACCGTATCGTTCGATTTCGAAACAAGCTTACATAGGGGGCGATTACATGGACTGGGCTGGCCCGGTTAACCAGGCCAGCCCGCTTTATATATGAAACGCATCTTGTTTTAACAATTCGATTACATGGCAAGCGGGCTAGCCCGGTTTTCATCCCAGCAAACCAGGCTGAAAAACTGTTGAACTCTGTTCGATACGCGTCCGTTTGCTTGACTGTGTGAATAAATAGTGCTGAAAGGAACTGAAATAGAACATCAACGTTGTTTGTGTCTTTTGTGATCAAAGCGAAGATTTAATAAATTAATTAGTCTTCGTGAAGACGCTTTCCTGGGTTAGCCAAGATTTTAACAATATTTTTATTAACGATAGGCATACGAAAAAAATAATAGACTAATTAGTGTAAAACTGAAGTAAAACTAACGTAACTTTACTTGATAATTGCGAATTTCGGCCTGAAATCATCCCGGCTTACCGGGCTGGCCCGCTCCATGTAATCGGTTCCATGACACGCATGTCAGAAGTTAAACCTTGAAGAAAAACTAAAAGGCATCCATGTTTGAAGCATATTTAGTTCCTCTATAGAACACACCTTTCCGAGTGCTGTCATAAGTTTCCGGCTATTATGAGCTCGTCATTTTTTGCATAGTAACGCTTCATAGTATGTTGATCAAATATTTACTTCTGTGAGCTAAAACGACAAGAAAGAAACACGTCATTAGCAACTATTGATTAGCCTGTGTCATGTACAGCCTTAACTCGGTAAGAGTATGAGGTCTGTGAACACTCGAGCGATTGCTCGTTCTCCCAAGTTCTGCGGGAAATAATTTATGTCACCTTAAAAAATGACCTTAGTTTTTAAAGCTACAAATACAAGGTAAATCGAGAGACAGAGTCAGTAGTTGCATGGTTTGTAATATGTGTATACCTATGTTATGTTGGCGGATTTGAGCGCGTTGCATGATAATTAACATAATTATTTAGCTCTAATATCGTCTCTAGTCTTTTCACGGCAGGAACGGTGTTCACAGGGCTAATACTCTTCTCGATATAATTTCCTGGTGGATCACTTATTTTAGAAGATTAGAAGATGCTTTAATTCGACTCGAGTGTTGGCTTACTCATCTTCTTATAGTGGTTGTGCTAGTGAGTTATTAAAAGGTGTTGAGAACTTAATGGTTTCAGGGGTGGCCCCAGAAATTCCCCGACACAGGGGCTAAGGTCCCCGACAGGGGGGCTAGTATGGGGAGTCCGGTGGCATCCTCCCCCGGAAAATTTTCAAAATATGAACGTCTAGAATAGCTTTTTCCATCTTCCCCACGTGAAATTATCGCAATAACCGACAAGCTACAGCACCTATTTTCATGCTATCAATTTGTTGAACACTAAATTGTGGTCATTAACCTTTGTCATTTTCGTTCAATATTGCAGACAGAAAATGGAATTTTGTGTGTTGTAATTATTAATACTGTTGACTTCTACACAATATATACCGTATCCTGTGTTTCTAAAGGAGTTTTATTTCACTATTAAAGCATTAATTACTGACTTGTCTGGGTTAATCAGTTAAAAAACAAATATGCAATTTTTGCATGATCGCAGTGTTTACAGACCTTTACAATGGACTGCAAGGACAGAAAGAAATCTTTCAAAGTTGCTGCATCCTTCTGAGATTGAAGAGAAATACTTCGAGAATGCGAAATATTATTAATCAGTCAGATGATGCGACATATTAATCCGTGAATTTCTTTTGTATTTTTACGTAAATCGTGATTGCCTCGATTTTTGTGTGAACGTGAAAGAGTTTTTGCGATTTTTCGTGACTCGTGAAGACTAATTTTTGGCCATGACTTAGGGCCAGGGGCTGGGCTGTATGACCTACACCCTCAGACAATAATAGTTTGGACACTTGAATCTATGTTATCCTCAACACCCTCCCCTATATATTCAGTCAATGTTGTCGAAAAGTGTCAACGCGGTTAAATAACCTTTTGTGGAGCTGATGAAAAGTTAAAAATCAGTACTGAAGAACGCTGATGAGGGGGAGAAGGGGATAACGCCAAGTACCTCAACACTGTTGTCTGAAATTGTAGATAAGTGAAGAATGTGCGAAGGAGGATGATGTTGATAAACATTACAAAGAGATCACGGGTGTGAAGAATGCACGCCTTGCCGGCGTCTGTGTGATGATGCATTGAGCAGGAATCGAACCCAAGGTCACAGCGGTGAAAGGTACCAGCGCTAACCATTGTGGCCACAAACACCTCATCCACACAAAAACAGTTTAGTTGCTAGAGTATACATTAATACCATTTTAGACTGCATACACTAAAAAGCCCTGCACAGACGACCAAGGTTTTTCCTTGATAAGTTTTTCCTTGACAAATTTTATTCGTTTGTGTGTACGACACAAATTGACAAGATTTTCCTCGACAAGAAGCCTTGTTCAAAAGCTGGTCATGCTGGCTAATTTGAACAAGGAAAATTGTTCGTGTGTATAGTCGACAAGGAAAACTTGATAAGACCATCTCCGAAGCATATTACGCGATCATTGCTGTCAAAGAAAACTTGTCCACCCGTACACACGAGCAATTATAACTTGGCAGAGACTAAAATTGTTTGGGGGAAAAATTTGTTTATCGTACACACACACTAACAAGGAAAGCTACAGGGAACTTGAAGGAAAATTTAGCCATCTGTGCGGGGCAACCTACAGTATCAGGACTTAATTTTAGACAAAACAAAATGTAAGCTTGTGTCTGCAAGAGTCAAACTTGATCGAAATGTTGCGACGATTCATGCATCGTTTTTGAAGGTGTGGACGATATTAAAGCTAAATATGTTAATTATTATCATCCAACGTGATCAAATCCGCCAAAATAACGTAGATATACACATATTACAAACCAACTATACTGACCCTGTCTCTCGATTTACCTTGTATTTGTTGTTTTAAATATGTAAAAGTGGGTATGGTGACCACAAAACTACGTCATTATTTTTAAGGTGACATAAATTATTTCCCCCAAAACTTGGGATTTAATTTATGCTAAAACAAGCAATAAGATCTACGACGGCTTCGGGGATCGGTCAATAAGATCTTCGGGGACGACGTCCTTCAGACAAAAGCGTTTTTCTTGGAAAACAAAGATAAAATAGTAATCTGTTCAGATTACTATTCAATCCGTCCACGTTCTGTATACAACGCAACTCGGAGCATTTTCACGTCTTCAGGACGTGTTGACTCGTGGAGTGAGGGGAACTGTTGTCTGAGATTGCCTTAACACAGACACTGCGACCGTTTTAACACTTTGAAAATTACAAAACAAGCTTCAAGTATTGAATAGAGTAGTAGTCAGTTGACCGTGACTTCTTTTTTATGGTAGAATCACGCTACCGCTACCACTACCGCTCCCGTAAATGTGGTTAAGCTGATGTTATGTTCGTTTTTTCGTTCTGTAGTCGTAGTTGGTTTTAATCTTGGTATCGTAAAACGCTTTCTTTTTGCACTAGGTTTGAGACCTGCGACAATTACTGAACGTAAAAACAATATTTGACATGCTTAATTATATTTATGGTAGCGGTAGTGGTAGTGGAAGTGTGATCTGAACCTCGCTATTATAATCGGAACGTCGCAATAATCGATTCGACTATTGGATCACATGAGTCGGGCTAGCCTGGGCTGACTCGTGTCACGAAATTCTTTCCTCGGCCACAAAAGGAGATTTTAATCAACGTTAGGATTAGTTTACATCTAAACTAAACCAATTCTTCGTTGTAAATTTAGTTTATGCGAGTTTCAAAACCACAGTGAGATCCAAATCAATCGCGTGAGCCGAGCTAGCCCTGTCAACCGGGCTCATGTAAACAGCCAGCCCCTTATTAGACAGCACCATGTGTAGTAATTCCAACAGCGAAGCACCGCATCACTGCTTCACTGCAGTAGTCAACACAGAACCACCGCGCCATTCATAAACAATATTTCGATCTGAAACACTTTCGGAGAGGATAGCTTATTTCATACAATGTAAACACCCCTTGATGCTGACATTTGAAATGTCTAACCATTCCAATGCCTAATGAACGATTGGCAAGGCGAGGGGTTTTTTAATTAAATTTCCTATTGTATGCAAAACGCCAACATTAGGACTAAAATAGCTCATGTCCACCCCAGGGTTAAAGCCTAATTAAATCGGTGATTATTTCGAACCAGGAAATGTAATTTTGCCAAATAATGTACAGAATGCGTTTGATGTTCGGTCTGGTGTCCACTCAGGAAATGTTTTTCTAAGAACATAAATTGGGCACGAGACTGCATTTGTCCAGTGCTGCAATAGTTACATAATTTTTGTAATTAGTTGCAGTTACAGTTACATCATCAGAAAAGTAACTAGTTACCGATACAAGTCACAATAAAAAAAAGTAACTAGTTACAGTTACAAAGTTACTTTAAACATTTTGTATACAATTACAATTACAAAGTTACACCTATTCTTTCGTTCTGCTTTTAAAATCGAGAAGCATGTGAATTAGACAAAACTATTGTTTAATTTGACCAGAAGAGAATTTTCAAAATTACGATCAGTCATTGAGCAACGATGTGGTCTGGAAATAAATCCCGCGCAGCTGAACAGCCTTTCACATGCTGCACTTGCAGGCACCGGTGTGTTCAGTTCAATGAAAAGTTGTATACGACGTTCAACGACGACTCGGCGAGGTTGGGAGTATTATGGATATCGCAAAAAGTAACGGCGCTCTCAACGGCAGATGTAACTAGTTATCGTTACTTTTTATTCCTACTTTTTGTAACTAGTTACAGTTACAGTTACCTTCTGAAGAAAGTAACTAGTTACCGGTAAAGTTACTCAAAAAAGTAACGATTACATGTAACTATAGTTACTTGTAACGAAGTTACTCACAGCACTGCATTTGTCTTGTGAACCCAGAGAGGGAACTGATGAATACTTCTGAAATCAGGCCTTTTAAAGTGCCTATGAAACGAAAATTACGTTTGTCTTATTTGAAAGAACACTTAAAAGTGTCTATGAAATGAAAATTCGTTGGCATTTTTGTTGTTTTATTGTACAGAGGAGCATGGCAGGAGCACTCACTGAAAAGTTCAAGAGAATCTGATGCGTAGTTTTAGCGCTATTAACTCTCAAAGTTTGCCATGGCTAGTTCGTTCTTGGAGAAAAAATGCAACCTCGTCCCCAGGGCATTTTGCCTCCACGTTGGGAGGTCGGCGAAAATGGCCCTGGCATCGGCTGGTCACGTGACACCCAGAATATTGGGGTGTTTTGGCAAATGCCATGCGGTCTTTGTGTTTCGTTTTTGTATAATACGTATACATGAATAATAAATAAGAAATATTTAACGCTCTGCCGAATCACTCATGTGAACCTTTATCATAAATGCAACTGGCTAGCATTATTCATCATGATACTCCCCACGATTATCCAGGATACATTTAAATGTCGGGAAGAAACATATATCTAATGTTGTTCTTGACTTTAACCAAAGCTATCGTTACAATTCTTTGGATGAACTTCGCAGAGTGGATTTATTGCAATTCATATTTTGATGAATAAATTACACTGTATGAATTAATCAAGTTTTTAAACCGGCCAATCCAATTATAGAATCGACCAGCCGATGCCAGGGCCATTTTCGCCGACCTCCCAACGTGGAGGCAAAATGCCCTGGGGACGAGGTTGGAAAAAATGGGCTTTCGGAAACACTGCTTATGACGTACGCAGATGTACAACCATGCATAAGAACAATAGATTTCACTATTAATGATCCATCTGCGTACGTCATAAGGCATTGTTACCAAGAAGCCCAAATTTCCCCAAAACAAACTATGTATTCCTATAAAAATTCTCTTTTACAAAAAACGTTTGACAGTTAAATAACCAAATTCATACTTATAATACAATTACAAAATTCTTTACTCAAATAATTTATTTAACACTAATCAACTATTAATAATGGAAGCAATGCAAATTAAGTTTAATAAACCCGAGCTAAACTTGGGCCTGAAGGCTAGCAAAGAACTGTCACTTTTTGCCTAACCTGATAAGCAATTAGAGCTTCAGTCCTGTAAATAGTGTTAGGTTTTCTGACGTATATGTAAATAGCTAGTGTTAGGTCTTCTCTCGTGTAATTACTGTTAGGTTTTTCTTCCCCTTTGTTGCCGATGATGTCATCGATCTTTTGACTTGTATATAAGACCTGGCATGTTTTTGTATTTTCACTTGTTTGATGATGACTTTGAAATAAAGTCGAAATATTACAATTTTCAACATAGTTCCACTTGTTTGACTCATATCTTGAGTTTACAGGATGGCATTATTCTTCGGAATATGTCTTATTATAATACAAGGAATGTAATGGACTTTCGCATTCCGTTATGTAGAACAAATATTAGACAGTTTTCTATAAGATTTCAAGGTTTTTCTTGTTATTTTTTTTTTTTTTGGTTTTACAAATTTATTTTACAAATTTATTTTACAAATCAAGATTTCAAGTTATTTCAATCTACAGGTAGAGCGGCGGACCGGAATCCCGAAGGTGCGAGTTCAAATCCCGCTCGGGTCAGCCGAAAAAATTTTCGGTTGACTTTAGCAGTGTAAGACATCATGAAGAAGACTAAATTCATACAAGCCTTTTGATTTCTTTTTAGGCTCCCTTGCTGCTAATTTTTTGTTTTATATAATTATATATTTGTTAACAACCTGTAAATTAGTGGCAAATCAACTTAAATTCATTCAAATAGGTTTTTAACCCCTTGACTACCAAGGGTCTTCCCTTGATGAGTAAAATCGTCTGGCGTTAGCCAGAGTAAAATACTAAAGGTGATCTGCATGCGCGTTTACGAGTGTGACGAAATCTCGTCGTTCGTGGGTGTTGGCATTAAACTAACATTAAGTTTCATGTATTAAACTAAAATTTATTAGTAAAATAATTAATATATAAACCTAACTAAATACATGAAAATAACTATCGTTCGTTGATTAAGAGGATACAGCAAGGATATAGTTCTCCAATAAAGTTCTCCGCTATGAAGTTCCAGCTTTCGGCTAGCCAACAGATAAACGTTCCAATGAGGATTCGGTAGAGGTGGTGTTACAGAATATATGGCGGACTTCTTCGAGGTCTGGATACTCAATTCCAGTAAGGTCCCTGTACTGATAACTTCGTCGTTGTACTATTCTGGCTCTTATCATTGAAGACACTTTTGAGCACTCCTAGTCACTGAAGACTTTTTCTCATGTACTTCGACGTTGCAACACTTTGCTTCAATATATGGACCACTCCTTAATTTGCCCTGCCGAGTATAAACACTCTCTCCGAAAAGACTTTTCCTCTCTCGATGCTTTCACGTCTCTTCCTTTTATCCTCTTGAGACTGCTCATTTACATATACATATATTTAAATGTGTCCCTAAGGGCTACAACGAGTCAAAGGGTTAATCAATAACTGAAATGTTATCTTTCTTTTTGTA
Organism: Corallium rubrum; assembly: GCA_964035015.1. Lineage (NCBI taxonomy): Eukaryota > Metazoa > Cnidaria > Anthozoa > Scleralcyonacea > Coralliidae > Corallium > Corallium rubrum. The sequence continues at coordinate 7,637,234 of OZ036007.1, forward strand.
GAAAGTAAGCCTCCAATATTTACGAAGACCATAGTCAATTTTACAGCAGCTGCTGGTGACGAAATTAAGTTGACTTGCCAAGTGCGTGCTTCCAAGAATACACAGTATTGGTGGAAAAAAGATGGCCAAAATATCGATACCACAACGAAGAGATTGAGATACAAACAATTTCGGTATTTGAAAATAAAGAATGTCAAGTTTTCCGATGCTGGCAAATACACTTGCATTGCAAAGAACGAGGCAAGAGAAATTCAACATACGATGCGTTTGTATGTCACAGGTATAGGAATCAAGATTTGTTGTGTTGTGTTGTGTTGTGTTGTGTTGTGTTGTGTTGTGTTGTGTTGTGTTGTGTTGTGTTGTGTTGTGTTGTGTTGTGTTGTGTTGTGTTGTGTTGTGTTGTGTTGTGTTGTGTTGTGTTGCGTTGTCTTGTGGTGTGTTGCGTTGCGTTGCGTTGCGGTGCGGTGCGGTGTGTTGCGTTGCGTTGCGTTGCGTTGCGTTGTGTTGTGTTGCGTTGTGTTGCGTTGTCTTGTGGTGTGTTGCGTTGCGTTGCGGTGAGGTGGGGTGGGGTGTGTTGCGTTGCGTTGCGTTGCGTTGCGTTGCGTTGCGTTGCGTTGCGTTGCGTTGCGTTGTGTTGTGTTGTGTTGTGTTGTGTTGTGTTGTGTTGTGTTGTGTTGTAGTAACTGCTGTGACAACTTGTTAACTATGTTAATCAAACATGTTTACATGCAACACTGGTAAATACAATAGTAAACAGATTAAATGTAAACATAAACAACTACCGCCCATACGGAATAAATCAATTAATGTATAATATTTTGTATTAATTTTTCTCACTGTAGCACCAAAGCCTACCAGCCCTCTACCAGGTAAAAATCATTACGCATGGTAACAATTTTCTTGCAGGAATGCAAAGATATATAAGTTTTTTTAATAAACCATAATGTAGGCATTGTAGCCGTCAATGTTTAACCGGTATTTATAGGAGAGACCATACTACCACCTAACTGTAATTCATGTGTATTTTTAGAGGGAAAGCCTTTCTTTACTCGGCCGGACAAGATGGACAAGGAAGTATTGGTTTTTCCGGCAGCAAACGCCGTGAAAATGGTTTGTGATGCCAACGGAAATCCCACACCAACTGTCACCTGGTACAAAGACGGGAAAATATTCACGAAGAGAAAAGATGAGACATATCATACCATCACACCTCACACGTTTACATTATCTATAAAATTAGTCATTCCCGCTGATAGTGGTATATACAAATGCAACGTGTCTAACAAATATGGGTATATCAACAAAACTTACAAACTTGAAGTGCAAGGTAGCTACGACGACACTGCTACTATTATGACCTCTGCGAAGGGGTTATGTTCTCACCACTATTACTATTACCATCATCATTAGCATTGCCATCATCATCATCATCATCATCATCATCATCATCATCATCATCACCATCATCATCAGCATATTATCATTATCATTATCACCACTATCACTATAATCATCGCTATCACCATAACCATTACCATCATCATTACCACTACCATGGTCGTCACCATCACCACCATCATCATCACCACCCCCATTATAACCATCATAACCATCACTACCGTCATCACTACCGTCATCACTACCGTCATCACTACCGTCATCACTACCGTCATCATTACCCATCATTACCCATCATTACCACCATCACCGCCACCACCATTATAACCATCATTACCACCATCATCAGAACCACTACCATCGATCATAACCATCACTACCACCATCATTACCACCATTACCATCATCATCATCACCATTATAACCATCATTACCACCATCATAACCATCACCACCATCATCATAACCACCACCATGACCATCATTACCATCATTACCATCATCATCACCACTATCATTACTACCATCATCACCACTACCATGGTCGTCACCATCGCCATTACCACCATCATTACCATCATCATCACCACAACCATTATAACCATCATTACCACCATCATAACCATCACCACCACCATCATTACCCATCATAACCATCATTACCATCATCATCACCACTATCATTACTAGCATCATCACCACTACCATGGTCGTCACCATCACCATTACCACCATCATCATCACCATCATTACCATAACCATCACCACCATCATCATTACCATCATCATCACCACTCACAAGAACTTAGGACTTAGTTTAAATGTAATCGTTCACTAGATTGTTCACAATACGGTAAATACTTTGCACCAAGCATTGGCTGTATTTCCTTTTCTTAGAGTCGTATGTTACGATCCCCGTCATGGAAACTATTAACAATGTTACGGCATATATTGGAGATAATGTGACAGTTCTGTGTAAGGCAGTTAGTGATGGCGTACCACATTTCCAATTACTGGTATACAACAAAGTGACCAAAAACCTGACTGTGCTTAAACCAAAATTGCAAAAGAACGGATATCTACTTCCTTCAGAAGGAAAGCGCCATGGCGTCAGACTGTTTTTCCCAAACGTATCACTTGAAGACTCCAAAGAATACACTTGCATGGCGGGAAATTTCAAGGGACATGATTATAAATCTTTTTATATAAATGTTCTACCGAAAAGACCGACGACTACAGGTATGTTGTAATGCACTAATACACTGGATATTTAAGAAATGGCTCATGGTTTAGCGTGCTCCATCGAGTTATGGATGCACGCGGGAAATTGGAAGAGCACGAAAAAATCGTAAGAGTTGGTCGAGGCGTAGCCGAGCACACTAAACCATGAGCCATTTCTTTTATAACATAGCATTAAATCCTTGCACAAGCCTGCCAATCGTTTTGGTTGTTGTGTTTTTCTACTTTCGTAGCCAAGTCTGTTTTGTTCACTAAAATCCAACCAAAAGGACAGTTTAAACTCGGTTACCCAGACCCAGTTTATGTCTTCTGGGTCGTTGTTCTTTATTACTCAATAAAATTAAATGACTCGGTATTTTGATAATATAAAAGGCCATAAAAAATCAATTTAAAACTCAGTTTTGTTTTGAAATTTTTTCCCGCGCCTTTTTGCCGTGCTCCATCGAGTTATGGAGCACGCACGACAGCCAATCAAAAACGTTGCTATATCAAAGCTATGTTATAAATGTATATCCAATATAGTTTAACACTACTCTGGCTTAAGAACTTCAAATCACTAAACTCAATCCTGCCTGAGCTAGCCAAAAAAGACCCCTTCATTAGAGAGTTCAAGCTTCACGTTTGTACGCCGAACGTCAAACGACAGGCGAAGGCAAAGTTCTTATTCAAAACAATCACTCACGGAAAGACTTCTCACGTAAAATCACCATCATGTCGAAGAAACACAAACGTAAAGTGGCGAGGGCCATGCAGTAGAAACTATACTAACAAAATCAATTCCGCCGTTTGCCGGAGCTCTCAAACGCCATGCTTAAACGCTCTATTAGTCTATAGTTTCACTGTCTAACGCCAGACGATTTACTCGCCAAACGGAGGACCCTCAGACATCCTAGGCAGCAATGTGTTAACAAATGATTAAACCATTTCTACCTGCATAAGCTGGCCAAAAACGGCCCCATTATTGTTTTACTCTGTCTATAATCAGACGATTTTACTCGTCAAAGAGAGAATCCTCAGCCATCCTAAGCAGCAATGAGTTAACCGCTGTTTTTACTGATATATATGTATATTTAATAGAAAACCCTATCATTCACGGAGGATCTCAAGAACAAGTAACAGACGACAATCAAACGACGAAGCTTATTATACTCATCGTTATTGCTGTTAGTATCGTCTTTTTTGGTTCAATACTGGCTTTTTACTTTATTTGCGTACGAGGCCAACGTAAGCGAAAGTCAGATGGTCGAAACCAGCCAGAAACAGTGCCGTTCCCGCAATGGCGTGTCAGAGAATTCACCCACTCGACGTCGTCGTCAATTTCTAATTGCTCAACAAACCCTCTATTAGGCGAGCGACACATAAGTTTCCGCTATAAAAGACAAAATTCAAATTTATCCCAGGTAAATATGACAGATGTCAATCGCTTTCCGTTACCTTGCTGTTGTGTTGTGTTGTGTTGTGTTGTGTTGTGTTGTGTTGTGATGTGATGTGATGTGATGTGGTGTGGTGTGGTGTGGTGTGGTGTGGTGTGGTGTGGTGTGGTGTGGTGTGATGTGATGTGATGTGATATAGTGTGGTGTAATGTGATGGGATGTGATGTGGTGTAGTGTGATGCGGTGTAGTGTGATGCGATGCAATGGGATGTGATGTGATGTGATGTGATGTGATGTGATGTGATGTGATGCGATGCGATGCGATGCGATGCGATGCGATGTAATGTATTGTAATGCAATGTAATGTAGAATATTATGTAATGTAATGTAATGTGAGGTGCGGTGAGGTGATGTGATGTGGTGTAATGTAATGTCGTGTGATGTAACGTGACGCAATGCAATGTAATGTAGTGTGATGTGATGTGATGTGAGGCGATGGCAATGCAATGCAATGCAATGCAATGCAATGCAATGCAATGCAATGCAATGCAATGCAATGCAATGCAATGCAATGCAATGCAATGCAATGCAATGCAATGCAATGTAATGTAGCAGTGACGGTAGTAACATATGTTTTTTCTTCAGGTCAGTGAAATGGTTTTGCCGTGCGATGAAGAATGGGAAATTTCTCGAGAAAGTATCATTCTTCTCGAAGTCATCGGAGAAGGAGCATTCGGAAAAGTCTTGAAAGCTGAAGCATTTAACGTCAACAGACTAAAGACAACCAAGTCTATAGTTGCTGTGAAAACTCTTAAAGGTTGGTGTGTATACTCCATGAAGAATACCACTACCACCAGTGCATGCCAACACTACAACCACTGAGACAAGTCCGTTACTGCTACCACTAAACCTACTGTCACCAGTACCACCACCACTACCAACACTGCCACCACTACCACCACTACAACTACCACCAATTCCATCACTGCCACCATTTCCACCACTGCCACTACCATAACTACTACCACTACTACTACCACGACCACCACTACTGCCACTAGTACTGCCATCACTGTCACCACTACCACCAACACTACCAACACTACCACAACTACCACCAATGCCATCACTGCCACCACTGCCACCACTACCACCACCACCACCACTACCAACACTACCACAACTACCACCAATGCCATCACTGCCACCACTACCACCACTTCCATCACTACCATCACCACCACCACTACTACCACTGCCACCACTACCAACACTGCCACCACTACTACTACCACTACTGCTACTGCCACCACTACTGCCACTACCACCACTACTGTCACTAGTACTGCCATCACTGTTACCACCACCACTACCACAACTACCACCAATGCCATCACTGCCACTACTACCATCACTACCACCACCACCACTACTACCATCACTACCACCACTACCACTTCTGCCACTACCACCAATGTTATCACTGCCGCCACTACCACCACTACAACTGCCACCACTACCACCACCACTACCACTACCAATACCACCACTACAGCCACTTCCACTACCACTACCACCACTACTACCACCATCCATACTTCTACAATACTTGCTATCACTACTAGAGTTACTTGCTACTTCCAAAGCTGTTCCTGCGGTCCCTCTTACTCCCTATTGTTGTCATAAGTCTCACATTTATGGATTAATTTCTTTCTTGTTAACAGACGATGCAACCGATGTTGAGATGTCAGATCTCGTATCAGAAATGGAAGTAATGAAAACTATTGGTCGGCATAAGAATATTATCAACCTTATAGGATGTTGCACGCAAAATGGTAAATAGAACTGGCCCCCACCCCTCAGCACCTTCTATTATCTTATTTTAAGTATTGATGTGATTTCAGTCAGTGGGACATTTCGGGAATTAAAAGGTTCGTTAAGGGTCTTGAAGGGTGATATTTATTTATATGCAGCACCATAGGCAGGCTTGGTATTGCGCTATTTTACCATAGCACAATGGGGATCCATTGTTCTACAATACACAGCCATTGTTCTACAATACTCAGTCATAGTCATTGTTCTACAATACTCAACCATTGTTCTACAATGCTCCACCATTGTTCTACAATACTCAGACATTGTTCTACAATACTCAGCCATTGTTCAACAATACTCAGCCATTGTTCTACAATACTCAGCCATTTTTTCTACAATACTCAGCCATTGTTCTACAATACTCAGCCATTGTTCTAAAATACTCAGCCATTGTTCTACAATACTCAGCCATTGTTCTACAATACTCAACCATTGTTCTACAATACTCAGCCATTGTTCTATAATACTCAGCCATTGTTCTACAATACTCAACCATTGTTCTGCAATACTCAATCATTGTTTTACAATACTCCATCATTGTTCTACAATACTCAACCATTGTTCTACAATACTCAGCCATTGTTCTACAATACTCAATCATTGTTCTACAATACTCAATCATTGTTCTACAATACTCAGCCATTGTTCTACAATACTCAGTCATTGTTCTATAATACTCAGCCATTGTTCTACAATACTCAGCCATTGTTCTACAATACTCAACCATTGTTCTACAATACTCAATCATTGTTCTAAAATACTCAATCATTGTTCTACAATACTCAGCCATTGTTCTACAATACTCAGTCATTGTTCTATAATACTCAGCCATTGTTCTACAATAATCAACCATTGTTCTACAATACTCAATCATTGTTTTACAATACTCCATCATTGTTCTGCAATACTCAGACATTGTTCTACAATACTCAGCCATTGTTCTACAATACTCAACCATTGTTCTACAATACTCAGCCATTGTTCTACAATACTCAGCCATTGTTCTACAATACTCAACCATTGTTATACAATACTCAACCATTGTTCTGCAATACTCAGCCATTGTTCTACAATACTCAACTATTGTTCTACAATACTCAGTCATTGTTCTGCAATACTCAGCCATTGTTCTACAATACTAGTCATTGTTCTACAATACTCAGCCGTTGTTCTACAATACTCAACCATTGTTCTGCAATACTCAGCCATTGTTCTACAATATTCGGCCTTTGTTCTATGGAAAAATGGCACAATGACCAGTCCAAGCCTGACTATAGGAGCTGGGATTAAAGTGCCAGTGCAAATGGGAAAAACGTTAATAAGAAGTGAGGTTTGTTGATAGAAGTGTGTCAAGGGTGATATTTATTTATATGCAGCACCATAGGCAGGCTTGGTATTGCGCTATTTTACCATAGCACAATGGGGATCCATTGTTCTACAATACACAGCCATTGCTCTACAATACTCAGTCATAGTCATTGTTCTACAATACTCAACCATTGTTCTACAATGCTCCACCATTGTTCTACAATACTCAGACATTGTTCTACAATACTCAGCCATTGTTCTACAATACTCAGCCATTGTTCTACAATACTCAGCCATTGTTCTACAATACTCAGCCATTGTTCTACAATACTCAGCCATTGTTCTACAATACTCAGCCATTGTTCTAAAATACTCAGCCATTGTTCTACAATACTCAGCCATTGTTCTACAATACTCAACCATTGTCCTACAATACTCAGCCATTGTTCTATAATACTCAGCCATTGTTCTACAATACTCAACCATTGTTCTGCAATACTCAATCATTGTTTTACAATACTCCATCATTGTTCTACAATACTCAACCATTGTTCTACAATACTCAGCCATTGTTCTACAATACTCAATCATTGTTCTACAATACTCAATCATTGTTCTACAATACTCAGCCATTGTTCTACAATACTCAGTCATTGTTCTATAATACTCAGCCATTGTTCTACAATACTCAGCCATTGTTCTACAATACTCAACCATTGTTCTACAATACTCAATCATTGTTCTAAAATACTCAATCATTGTTCTACAATACTCAGCCATTGTTCTACAATACTCAGTCATTGTTCTATAATACTCAGCCATTGTTCTACAATACTCAACCATTGTTCTACAATACTCAATCATTGTTTTACAATACTCCATCATTGTTCTGCAATACTCAGACATTGTTCTACAATACTCAGCCATTGTTCTACAATACTCAACCATTGTTCTACAATACTCAGCCATTGTTCTACAATACTCAGCCATTGTTCTACAATACTCAACCATTGTTATACAATACTCAACCATTGTTCTACAATACTCAGCCATTGTTCTACAATACTCAACTATTGTTCTACAATACTCAGTCATTGTTCTGCAATACTCAGCCATTGTTCTACAATACTAGTCATTGTTCTACAATACTCAGCCGTTGTTCTACAATACTCAACCATTGTTCTGCAATACTCAGCCATTGTTCTACAATATTCGGCCTTTGTTCTATGGAAAAATGGCACAATGACCAGTCCAAGCCTGACTATAGGAGCTGGGATTAAAGTGCCAGTGCAAATGGGAAAAACGTTAATAAGAAGTGAGGTTTGTTGATAGAAGTGTGTTTTCTTAAAATGCTTTTTGTCTTATCAGGGCCATTGCTTGTCGTTGTCGAGTACGCACCTCATGGTAGTTTACGAGACTATCTTCGGGACAGGCGACCGAACCGACAAGGCACGATCAATCCTGTGATCGAGGGAGAAGAAATATTGACGTTGAGGGATTTCATATCATTTAGCTATCAGATAGCGCGGGGAATGGAGTACCTGTCTTCTCGAAAGGTGAGGAAAGCGAAAACAGACAAACAAACCAGTACACCAACAGACAGACAGACAGACGGACGGACGGACGGACGGACGAACGAACGAACGTACGAACGAACAAACAAACACAGAGACAGACACACAAACAAACAAACAAACAAACAAACAAACAAACAAACAAACAAACAAACAAACAAACAAACAAACAAACAAACAAACAAACAAACAAACAAACAAACAAACAAACAAACAAACAAACAAACAAACAAACAAAAAAACAAACAAACAAACAAACAAACAAACAAACAAACAAACAAACAAACAAACAAACAAACAAACACACACACACACACAAACAAACAAACAAACAAACAAACAAACAAACAAACAAACAAACAAACAAACAAACAAACAAACAAACAAACAAACAAACAAACAAACAAACAAACAAACAAACAAACAAACAAACTCATGGCCTTAATCTGAAATTTGTTTCTTTCTAATCAGTGCATTCATCGTGATCTGGCTGCAAGAAATGTCCTGGTTGGCGAAGAGAAAGTCATGAAAATTGCCGACTTTGGTTTAGCCAGGGATATTCATAAAATTGACTATTACAGAAAAACCACAGATGTACGTTAAATATCAATTTATTGCTTAACTCTAGCATTAGCACAATTTAGTTTACTTGGAATGTGCAGCTTATTTCGTTTGTTCTCGGTAGGGTCGGCTACCTGTTAAATGGATGGCTTTGGAGGCGTTATTCGATCGTGTTTATACTTCACAGAGTGACGTGTAAGTTCCATTTGTAGAGAAGAGACCTAAGACAACTGGTATAATATCATATCTTATCATACCATACCATGCCATGCCATGCCATACCGTACCATACCATACCATTCTATTCCAATATACCATACCATACCATACCAATATCATACCATACCACACCTTACTATATCATACCATACCGCACCACACCATGCCATACAATACCATACTATTATACCATACCATAGGATACAATACCATAGCATGCCACACCATACCACACTATACCATACCATACCACACCACACGATACCATACCACACCATACCATACCATACCATACCATACCATACCATACCATACCATACCATACCACACCATACCACACCACATCACATCATACCATATCAATTGCACCATTGCATTGCACAGCTAGTATCATAGTTTTCAATCCTAATATCAACTTCAAATCTTTAGATGGGCATTTGGTATTATTGTCTGGGAAATACTTACTTTTGGTGAGTAGTATTTTGTAAATATTTAAGATCATGTTGACCAGTGTTACCAAAAATTCTAGATCTAATCCTAGTTAATATCTAATCATTCTAATGGCGATCTTATGTCTTTAGGAGGTACACCGTATCCAAGCATCCCGCTGGAAAATCTTTTTGAACTTTTGCAGACGGGCTATCGAATGGAAAGACCAGTCAACTGTCCACAAGACCTGTACGTAATCTTTACTACAAACTACTTAATAACCGAGAGAGAGATCTTTACGGTAAAATATTAAACTGAGGTCTTGCTGTATTGACCGAACGATAGCGAGGTTAATACGTTCAAGGCCGAGGTTTCATATTTTACGTAAAGGCCGAACGGTCGAGGTTATTAAGTAGTTTATTATATGGCACTTCTTATTACAAAATCAATCTTGTATTTCTTGGTCTTCACTTTCTTTAACTTCGTCAAAACACTGACTAACATTATTTTCTGTTGTTTATTTCTCGTCTGGATACTAAAATTTACTTTTGTGATGTTCATCATCATTTATTTCATCTTCGTCGTTCTGCAGCAATAACTTTCTTATTAGGATTTTTTGTTTGTTTCCAATCGTAGGGCATTAACAATTTTCATAATGCCCGCGGGAATTACCGAAAAATTCTCGCCACGTCAGCAACCAATCACAGCGCGTGATTTCACCGGAAGTAATTCGTGCCATATAATAATCATTGTTATTCTTTAGTTAGTGGTTATACATGAGTAAACTCATTGTGTAGCTAGAGAAATTTCTGGGAGTTTTCTGCAGAGTTCTTACAGTAGTAGTCTATTTCGTTTTTTAAGGTATGATTTATTGAAAAGATGTTGGAGAGAGGAACCTGACACCCGACCGACATTTACTGACATAGTTAAAGAAGTGGATACTATGTTGTCTAACATGACAAATGAGGTATGAATCAAGGACTGAAGAAACCTTTAGAACGTAGTTTGTTACCCCACAAGAATGGCACAAAGACAGACACAGACAGACAGACAGACAGACAGACAGACAGACAGACAGACAGACAGACAGACAGACAGACAGACAGACAGACAGACAGACAGACAGACAGACAGACAGACAGGCAGGCAGGCAGGCAGGCAGGCAGGCAGGCAGGCAGGCAGGCAGGCAGGCAGGCAGGCAGGCAGGCAGGCAGGCAGACAGACAGACAGACAGACAGACAGACAGACAGACAGACAGACAGACAGAAGGAAAGAGTCACCAAAAATATACAAGCGGTTGCATCTTACATTCATTTTTTTAGACTTTATATCATAGCAAGTTTTGTATTTCTTAAATCCATGTCATTGACAACATTCAATGTTTTACTCTTGTAGGAATACCTTGATCTGGGACCACTTATTTGCCCAATGAAGCCACATCCCGCAGCTAATCGCGAGAATTCTATTCCGTGCGAAAGGATTGGATCAGATGAATCTTTAGGCTCTAGCGTCTTTGAGAGTGACGAACAGCTAAAACAACAACCAGAGATACACGCAGAAAATAAGAATGCAAGCAAAACAACCGATGTCATAAGCCAAGTACACCTTCCTATCATTATGGAAAGTGTACTGAGTTAGCAGTCAATGCGGAATTTTTTGGCCAACATTTGACAAGGGGAAAGACATTCGTCTAAACGTCTTCTTCAACGTGAATTCGCCAGGCGATTTCAGTCAAACAATCGTGTACAGAACCATGTAGTTCTATTACTAGTTCTAGTTTTATAGTTCTAGTTCTACGGCAAGATGGACTCTGAAAAAAGCGCTCGAATTTGTTCTAATTCTTGCTGAGTCAACGTGGAAAACACACACTGAAACAAAGTTTGATAACCGACAATGTTGTTTGATACAACATTGTCGATACAAAACCTGATACTGCAGTTTGATAGCCGACAATGTTGCATCGAGAAGAAAGCTTATACGGTGCCAAGTTGGAGTATTCAGAAAAAAAAATTTAAAAACAACGAATTTCCAAAAAGCAATGGTACGTAATAAATGGAACCGTATATCGACGAGCGTAATACTGCATTCCGACGAATTCCGTTTTCCGACATGTTGAAGTATAATTTGGCCATCTGAGAATCAAGATTAGTTTTTATGAATAGTCTCTTTTCGACTAATGCAAGATGGCCAAAAAGAGAGAATAAACTTAAGCCACTCCAAAATGAGGAGTGTTCTCTATTGAGTAAACTGGCTTTGATCTGGTAGTTCCTGCGTTCAAGATGAACTAACCATACAAGTTTAAGATACAGTAGAGTAGAATGCAGATAAAATCTGTCCCGTACATAAGAGACTTCGCGTTTTCTTCTACGAAGATAAACCAGTATATATTATATTGATACCCGGTTCTCACTTGTCGTAAGAATTGGGGATGTTTCGTGTCCCAGATCGTCTGGGATTGTTACGACAAGTGTCAACATAGTTGAAGTAACGTCCCAGACAGTCGTCGATCTGATTGGAAGCATCGCAAGAATCGGAATCATTTCTATTTGGAAAATGCATCCCAGACGATCGCCGACGATCGGGGATTCTGACGATTAGTTACGACATGTGTGAACACTGAGGAACACTGAAACCACTCGTCTGGGACGATTGGGGACAGGAAAAATCCGCAATTCTGTCGACAAGTCACGACAAGTCACGACGAGTCACGACGAGTGTGAACGTGGCTGTCGTAAAAATCGCCGACAATCAGGATAGAACTGTCCCGGATTCTTACGACAAGTCACGACAAGTCACGACGAGTGTGAACGTGGCTGTCGTAAGAATCGCCGACAATCAGGATAGAACTGTCCTGGATTCTTACAAGTCACGACGAGTCACGACGAGTGTGAACGTGGCTGTCGTAAGAATCGCCGACAATCAGGATAGAACTGTCCCGGATTCTTACGACGAGTCACGACGAGTGTGAACGTGACTGTCGTAAAAATCGCCGACAATCAGGAAAAAACTGTCCCTGATTCTTACTATTCTTACGACCAGTGAGAACTAGGCTTCAGGCAAGACCGTTCTAAGACCAGTAAAATAAAGTCCTTCGTCAACTAAAAAAGACCAGTTAAAACCAACCTTGGATAACTTGCCACAAATAAGATGGTTATCTAAAAAAGGAAAAGAAAAATTGGTCTTTAGTCATATGGCCGTTATATTTTTTTTGTTTATACATTAAGCCAAATGCGAAATTCGCCCCGCAGGCTGCTTCTCATTTTAGTTAAGATATAGGTCAGCTGGAGCAATAGGTTCCAGGTTTTGTTTTCTCTTAATTTTATCTGCGAACTCTAGGTTAAAAGCGGTTGGTAAAACTAAACGTAACATCCTTTATGCCATTGAAACAGCAAACCTAGATTTAATTCCAATTTCTATTCTCAGTGCCATTGCACGGGCAGGCAGGCAGACAGACAGACAGACAGACAGACAGACAGACAGACAGACAGACAGACAGACAGACAGACAGACAGACAGACAGACAGACAGACAGACAGACAGACAGACAGACAGACAGACAGACAGACAGACAGACAGACAGACAGACAGACCGAACGAACGAACGAACGAACGAACGGACGGACGGACGGACGGACGGACGGACAGACGAACGGACAGACACACAGACAGACAAACAAACAAACAAACAAACAAACAAACAAACAAACAAACAAACAAACAAACAAACAAACAAACAAACAAACAGACAGACAGACAATCAAACAAACAAACAAACAAACAAACAAACAAACAAACAAACAAACAAACAAACAAACAAACAAACAAACAAACAAACAAACAAACAAACAAACAAACAAACAAACAAACAAACAAACAAACAAACAAACAAACAAACAAACAAACAACGGCAAACAAACAGAAAGACAGGTTCCAGATACTATTCTTTGGACAAAGTCCTTTATTCACAACCATTTTATAAACATCGTTAGGGAATAGAGTGCAGTTTAGCTGAGAAGCCGTCTATAGTTTAAGGCTCATGTTGGCGGTGAGTCTGCAGATTTTTGTAACGCCTGGATGTGTAAGCTAAACTACACTCGTCCCAGGCCTTTTAAATGAAAACTTAGCACAAAAGTCTTTCCAACAAAATGTACATATTCTTTATTTTTCTAAAAATCGCCGTTCATTCTGTTAGAAATTTACCCAGCCGCTGTCTTGTAAGAATTGTAGTTTCGAGAAGAGATTAAGAATTGTAAATATAATGAACATTTTTTAAAGAGATTTGTGTATTTTTTTATAGAGAGGATATTTTAGTTAGAAAAACAAATAAAATTTTATAAAATAACTGCATATAATTGTTTTACTCGGCAATTGTCATAGTCTATTAAAAGATGGTCTGAAAAGTTAGTCAAAACCTAACACCAGACTATTTTAATTACTCTGTCTAATCAGACTATTTTACTGTGTCTAACATCAGAACTAGCTAACACCAGACTATTTTACTGTGTCTCACACCAGACTATTTTACTGTGTCTAACACCAGAACTAGCACAGACTATTTTACTGTCAGAACTAACACCAGACTATTTTACTCTGTCTAACACCAAACTATTTTACTCCGTCTAACACCAGACTATTTGTCGTTGATCTTTTGCCAGATACTAGATATTAACTAGCTACGCTATTATCAAGGTCGTCTCATCCGGAAATGTGTGTCGGATACCTATCGACGGTTCATAGTCAGCAGAGATTTTTGTCAGGTTTAAACTTGGTTTCTAGTGATGATTAAAACGATTCATCGAATGGTTTAAAAATATTACTTCGTTGCCCGTTACTTCTGGCGTCGCAGACGCGCGTAAACCCGGCTCTAGTTTTCTCAGGAAATTGATCTCGCCGGGTTAGTTGACGTTTCCAGAAATCATTGAATTGTGGAATGTCGCGAAAAATTCGAACGCCCGCAGAAGGTCACGAACGTTGACATTTGCTGAAAGTTTTCAATAAACTTGATAGCTAATGTGACGAAGGAAGGCAGGGAGGAAAAAGAAAGAAATAAAGAAAGAAAGAAAGAAAGAAAGAAAGAAAGAAAGAAAGAAAGAAAGAAAGAAAGAAAGAAAGAAAGAAAGAAAGAAAGAA